>JAQJVL010001041.1:0-279153 GCA_035578905.1 Stictocephala bisonia
TTAAATGTCAATTCCAGTATACGGAATTAAGACGATGAAAAAAAGCCAATTTTACGAATGGCACAAACGTTTTCGTGAAGGTCACATGAACATTGAAGATGACTCTCTTAGTGGACGCCATTCGACTGCAACCACAGACAACAACATTGAGCTAGTTCGGCAAAATGTCCATGGAAACATAAGAATAACAATTAATGATAAGGTAAATTTATCCACACAAAAAAGTTCTTCGGCGCTTACGAGATGCCATAAGAAGGAAACTAGATATATGTCATAGAAAGAATCGTCAAAATACCCAGGAACAAAATGAACTGAAGAAAGAAAAAGAAAACATGGAGACAAGATTAAAGAAGGATGAAAAACTGTGTCATAATGCTTTGCACTGGAAGAAACGTACACTCAAAAACCATGACAACCACTCCCAACATGAACAAAAATGAGGACCACAATGACTTCCAAAGTAACATGTTTAGTGGTAATTATCCACTTATATCTAATATCATTGGTAAACAATACTTGGAGATTTCCAAGTGTTTAAGAGAACAAACCCAACGTTAAGTAGTAGGATTTTTTTTTTAGATATTATTTATTATCTTTGCTTAGACCTATTATCTTAGCCTACATTTAAAACTATTTTTTTCTTAACCCACTCTAACTCAAGAAAACACTGAAAACTATATGGTTAAAAACTACACTATATAGTAGGTTATTTACCTTTGTGATCCGTCAAGTAATCCAACATTTGTAGCTTTGCTACGCGCGTTTCAAACTGCCATCTTGCAGTTCATCATCAGGCTGAACGTGAAAATAAAATAAAACTACATTTTTCATTGGTGAACACTTATCGCCGTGAAGGTCGTCAAAGTTAAAAACGTATAAATAAAACACAAATTAAAAACGTATAAAAATCGTTTTTAATTTGTGTTTTATTTATACGTTTTTAACTTTGATGACCTTCACGGTGATAAGTGTTCACCAATGAAAAATGTAGTTTTATTTTAGTTTCACGTTCAGCCTGATGATGAACTGCAAGATGGCAGGTTGAAACGCGCGTAGCAAAGCTACAAATTTTGGATTACTTGACGGATCACAAAGGTAAATAACCTACTATATAGTGTTAATTCAGTAATCCGGAGGCCTAAAAATGAAATTAAAAACTACGTTTGACTGCTAAGAAAGTCAAGTATTCTTAAAAACTATCACACATACCACAATTAATTATACAAAATATAAAACACAATATGAAATACAAAATTTGAAAATGTTCAACAAAAAAAACAAAGCCGGTTTTAAGACAGAAAAAATGTCTAACAGTTATATGCTTTCTTGGAAGAAACGTACACTCAAAAGCTGTAATTTTTGTGTTATTATACAATTTTATTTTTAAACTTTTTAGGCCTTTGAGACTGTGTTGTGTTGTGATACCAGTAACTATACCACTAAAAAGTGAAAATAAAATTATTATATTTTAATAATTTTATTTCTACTTTTTTACAATATGGTTTTACATACAAGGTTTTTGTTAAGTATAGAATGTGTTAAATAAAATATCAAAAGCTGTCCTTGTTGTAATTGGTTTAGTCGCTCTACAAATACTCAACAGTTCATACATTACGGCTAGTGGTATTGGATCTACAAGAATACAAATATTAAACAGCAAAGTTTACATTAATTGATTTTAAATAATTGCTATCAAAGCAAATAATGTTAAACCAACCCAGTTTTGTGGATAACTTAGTATGAAATAGGAGGTTTTCTAACATATCACTTTCAAACACAACTTCATTTCTTATCGGAAAGGATTAATTTCACGAAGAATTGTGACATTACAATTTTATGCTATACATCGGTGTGTTGATTCCACCCGGAAGAAGGAATATTACAGAGCACCCCAAGACCATGATACGCCAATTTAAGGTCGGGGATCATGTGCAAGTAAGAAATTTAAAATGGACAAAAAAAGAATGGATCTTAGGGTGAGTCCAATCAAGGGAAGGACATTTTCACTATTACATTGGACTAGATAATAATGTATTATGTAAAAGGCACGTTGAAAAGATATTACAGTCAAGGCTTTATAGGTAAAAAGTTGTTATGTGTGGAAGATCGATTTAAAAACAGATGACAGATAACAGAAAACAGGTGTTATTTATTTAACTTAATTTATTCATATGTATGTTTCTAAAATTTGTTTCTGTTTAACAATAAGTTATGTTTTTGGGAATAAAACTGTTCAGTTTTTCAGTTCACACTAAAATGTTATGTTTTTAAATTTGGCGATGAGGATAAGTATTTTTTGTTTTGTTTTTAGGTAGTTGTGTTTAGTTTAATAATTTTTTTTAACTCCTGGCTAACCACATGGAGAAATATTTATTTACACAGTTCATGGTATTGTGCTAGGACGGAACTTGTACAAAGTCATAAGTACATCTTACACCTGCAGGAAAATTTCCTTGTTGGAGTCCTGCCATTCTTAGGTCAATAAGGTGGTGCCATAATCCCTGGCTACTACTGATGAACTTGGAAACATTTATTTCATTTGGGTGATAACTACTCAACACTTTTTCCCCTATACTTGGCCTGTCTCCCTGAGAACCCCCCCATTCTCCCTGAGCTAGCAAGGTTCTATACGGACAGGCATGACACAATTCCAGGACCAGTTTTTACTTCATTTAATAAAAAATCTGCGCAGGAAGAGTTTTCAGGCTTGTTCCTCGTTCAAAGCCAAAGTGTTTGTGACATTGAGTAGAAATATTTTTTCTAACTCAAAAAATGAATTGAGAATACACAAGTGTTGAACATAACATTTGGATATATATTTGTTTCCGCAAGCAAAGAGATTGTAAGTGTTGAGATAAGGTAAGAAACATTCCTGGTCTCTCAATGTGTATCTACGTTTACAATCATATTGTAAAAATCAGTTTTAAATAAGTTACGAATCAAGTTGATTACAGCTTTAAATCATTTGTAAACAGTTTAGAATTTTCAACTTCATTATAAACGCTGACAGATGGTATGTCTAAAAATTATTTTTGCTTCTTCCAACTATTTCGCTTTAATGGTTTTAAGGAACACTTATTGACGAATTTGGATACTGGATGACAGAATGTTCCATAAACACAAACAAATATATTTTTAAATAATCAAGACAAAATAAGCACAATGGAGTGTTCTAAACGTTTTTGGTCAATACAGTACCTTTTTCAAAATAAAATTCCCACTAAAAGTTAAAAAAATAACAAATAAAACAATAAGTAGAAAATAAAAACAAAAATAAAATGCCGGAAGTACCTCCAGATTTGCTTCAGAACAATTTTTGGCTGTAAGGCCCAACAAAATACCACGGAAATGTGTGTATGGACTTTAGCCAACTATGTCACCAAAAGATATTGTTTTAAAACGGCGAGGAAATTATAAGCCTGCATCTAAATACTTCTGGTTGTGATTGATAACACACATTTTCACTGTCTTCTAGAATAAATATTTTTAAGAAGCAGGAAATAATTGTTTTTATTATTTCGTTTTAAGTTACTTAAGTTAAAACGTACTCAAATACCACTTAACTGTACACGTAACATTTTTTATTCGAATTTTCTGTAAAAATTTTATTCAAATTTCCTGTCCATAATTTACTTGTACATTCATTTACAGGCGCAATGTTTGTAAAATGACCTACAATCATTGCCGGCAATTGGAAATGGCCGTGTACAAGCAGGCCAAACCACAACCGTGTCAATACACTAGCCAAGGGCGAAGACAGTTTTGTCACATTTCACAACAGAACCAAACAACGTGACCTTCACGGTCTATTTATCTATAAATCTCCTTTCTTTATAATAATACAATCAAGCTTGAAATTGACTGTACTGGAATTTCATTTATACCATATTGGCCCTCTAGATTGGAAATCACTCGTGTTTGAAGTAATTTGTAAATTTAGGAAGCAATCTTGAATACGACTTTATGTAGTCTATCCACCCTACTTACATGCTCGAACTAATGTCAATATGGAGATGCAGAGCTACTACCTTCTTGTAATAATATCATAGTTTAGTCATTTAGTCTTCAATATCAACTCGTCAAGTACAGTGTCACAATAATAAAAAAAGTAAACTACTCAATAATTTTCATGTGTTTTTAATAAAAGCCTCCTTAACTTTAAATAATTTAACTTTATTGTTGGTTTTATTACAGTCATAAAGATTCACGCCATAAAAATGCTTTCATTTCTCTTCGACACGATCTTTGATATAGTTTATTATAGTTTTTAAGTTTATTTAATAAATCTATAGTGTCTCATTGTAAATAATATTTAAAATAAGACAAACGTAACTAATTTTCTTTAATAACTACTAAAAATATAACCTCATGATAATTTTACATAAATATATTTTATGGATGTAACTGAAACGCATTCCGATATAATTAAAGCATTTTTTTGTATGATTGTATTAAAACTTAGTGCAATTTGCTGAGCCCATATACAAAAATGGACTCAAAAACGAAGTCAACAATTATCGTCCAATCGTCATTCAAACAGTTTGGTCAAAGCATTTTAAAAACTTGAGTTAAGCAGAATCTACTATTTATTCAAAAATGGCATCAGTAGGCATAGATATGTTCTGCCGGATTTCATTAATCCCAGAGGTGAGCCGAAGGCCAGTTCGGATTTCTTCGGCTAGGTTCGATTTTGGGTACTCCCACCAATTCAAGTGAGCAAAATAAAGTGCTAAAATATCCAATATGGCTGCCATGTAGACTTTAAAATGATTATATTTAAATTTTGTATTTTAATTAAACAAAATTAATTGTCATAGCAGGGATCGAATCTTTAGTACGTTAGTCAGTGTCCATGATTACTATATAATAACTAAATAACTACTAATTAATAAAATATATAAATAAAGATAACAGTCTATTGTAATGAATGTAAATGGAGAGAGTGTAGATGTTGCCAGTGTAGGTTGGCCGGGCGGGAGTTGAACGAGGACGGGAAATGCTGACGCAGCGGTAGTATAATACATAATATTTTAGTGAACTAGAGCCTCTGTATCGTATATTTTTAAAACTAAATTACAACATTCTAAATGGTAATAAGGGGACTTGCGATCCTTTCGGCCACCAAGTTCCTCGAGGCTACTACATTTTCTCGTTCACTTTCCTCACTGATCATTATACTCTGTTTTGAATCTTATCGACTTTGTGGAAATTTCCCTTACCAACATTTCTCTCCCCTATTTCTGTACAACTATTCTTCTTTGTAATTTATATACGTACTAGCTGTACCCGCCCGCTTCGCCGGGCATAATCACAGAACAAATAGGCCTATTGATTTTGATTATTGTATAATCGAAATGTGCAGCAAGCTATCAGTTTACACTGTATCAAATTCATATCCAATTTCGAACAGGTGATGTTATGTATAAAGTTCTACTGCACTCAGTTAGTTTCAATTTAAAAATGATTGTCTAAAAAAAATCTGAAAGACTACTTTTAGAGGCCGTTAAGTACGCCAATTGACTCTAAATCAATTAAATGTCGGGGTTTTCACCATGTTTAGCCAGTTCATAAATTAAAAATTTTCCGATTTAAATCAGTTTGTTCTCGTAGATAAAAAAGTGTCAAAGTCTAGACAAATCTATAAGTCTACGTTTGGAGGCCACAAATTACTGTAGTTGTCTCTCAATCAGTGAAAAATCGGGTTTCTCACCAGCACCATATTTAGCCATGTCTTGTGAACTGGTTATGCATTTGGCCAAATTAAATTGTAAATTTTCCGATTAAAATCACTTTTTTTCTCTTAGATAAAAAGTTTCAAAGTCTAGAGGAATCTCTGTCTACTTTTAGAGGGAACAAAGTACTATATTTGACTCTGAATCAATAAAATATTGTGTTTCTCGCCATGTTTAGTCATGTCCTATGACCTGGCTATACAGGTTCTCCTAGTTGACAAAGTTTCACAGTATGGAAAAATCTATAACTCTACTCATAGAGGCCATAAATTAACCAATTTGATTTACACGCAAAAATTAAAAATCTAGCTCTACCTAAGAATGAAGGAGGTGAGATAGAGCTAAAAGTCATAGGGCCAAAGTTGTAGATCATCTCAAATCAGGTGCATAAAATGGTGTTAGTTTTGCGGTAGAACCTTTCATTTTAGCCGCTACAGTCCAATTAGGGAAAGCCTGTTTTTGGTATGTAAAATTGTTGGCACTAGAAAGGCTGCCATCTTCGATTTAAACTGAAAATGTGTATATCAACTTAGTTTAAACTGTATATATATTTTGCCACAAAGTCTGCTTATAAATCTTGTTTTTACTTGTTTTCTTTGCTTCTGGGATGAGTACATAAAAATTGATAGTTTTGCTAAAGACTATAGGCTTTGATGAGGCAGATGGTGGTAAAGCGTTCACTGAGGGAGATATCTGAGTCTGTTGATAATGGAAGACGGGGTGTTTTTTAGGAACTCTTATGTTTGGGACTTTATGGGATTAACTGGGATGAATGGGATAATCTGAATGTATTGATTGACAGAGTAAAATGACCGAACCCCATTTACATAACCGAACAGATTTACATAACCGGAAAACCCAAAAACCCGGAAATCCGAAAACCCAAAAACCTGTAAACACGAAAACCTAAAAACCCAAAAACCTGTAAACCCGATGAATATAATCAGTATAACAAGTTATACATGCACAAAAGCCAGAAACATGAGGCGGAAGTTCCTTATACTGTACTACAACGTTCATGGCGACTGAGACTACCACCCGCCGACATACTTTGGTCAAGATGCGGCAAATATGTATAACGATAGCATGTTCAGTTAGTCGATGAAGATACATCAGCCTTATAAAAAAAACTCGAAACTAGACAACTCAAACAACACGAAACTCGAAAACTCGAGAGCACAAAAACTCGAGACAGCTAATATTGGCTAAGATGCTAAACCAACCCAGGTTAGATCAGTTGCTCTTCATCTTAAATCATAAAAAAACTTCTAAAACTCCCGAGAGATTTACTATCAAACTGTGAAGTAATATGTTGGTAGGTTCTCGAGAGATATTAATAATAGTTCTTCTAGTACACATGAGAGTAGTGAGTCGTACGGTGAGGAAATGGATAAAGGGGATGAGCACATAAAAATGGATAGTTTGGATAGTGACGATGATTGTTTGATGACGCAGATGATTATAAAAGCGTTCACTGTGGAGAGATATCTAGGTACGTTTATTATTATTTCAGACGAAGAGCAACTGAACTAACCTGGGTTGATTAACATCTTATACGATATCTACATGTATATTAGCTGTCTCGAGTTTTGTGTTCTCGAGTTTTCGAGTTTCCTGTTGTTTGAGTTCTCTAGTTTCGAGTTTTTGTGTTATTAGGCTGATGTATCTTCCTTGACTCACTAAACATGCTATCGTTACACATCTTTGCCGCATCTTGACCAAAGTATGTCATAGGTGGGTGGTAGTCTCAGTCGCCATGAACGTTGTAGTATAAGGAACTTACGCCTCATGTTTCTGGCTTTTGCGCATGTATGACTTTTTATACTGATTAAATTCATCTTTTGTGTTCTCCTTCATTCTCCTTCGCTTGTTCCATAGGAGTCAGCATGCATTTCTCTAAAATGTTATTCAATTTAGAATTGAATATTGTGGATAGTACGAACTTGTCAATTTAACAGTAAAGCCATAAGAATCAATCAAAATTATAGAATAAAACTTAGGCTCAACAAAGGAACACAATACTCCAGATCTGAGTACAATATGTGTTTATGTATGCTAAACTGGTTTTTTGATGTAAATTTAGTATTAATAATAAATAAAGTTATAATATACTAATATATACATATATAGTAAAGTGTGACAGTACTACTTCCATAAACTTTATTTCGTCATTTTTTTATGTTTTTCTTATCACTTAGAAGGCACTTCTATTAGTTTTTCCTCATATGTGTGTACTTTTAATCATTGTATTTGGTTTTGTTTAAACAGTAGGAAGACGTGTAACCATTATGTGCAAACATTGAATGGGAATCTGTGCAAAACAAGGAAACCCATTCTGTTTCCTTGCGAGATACATTGAGAACTATAATGTAATTGTGTACGATAATTAGACATTACAGAATCATTGATTAACTATATCAAATTATAATATGGCAGCTAAAGGTTATAAGAAATTTTATTTTCATTTCAAGGTCTAGTTTTATTAAACAGAAGTGTACAGACTTATACCTTGGCTGTTTGTACACCAACACAAAATATTTACGTTTAATACGGCAAGAGAACATGGATTCACTAGATTAGAAGTAACCATTTAAAGTACTTGTGATCAATTTGTCCCAAGTATAAACTGTTTATCTATATAAGGGTTCTGAAAAGTGTATATCTAATATACATATGTTTATTCTCTACCAATGACCAAAATTTAGACTAAGTTGACCTACACTTGTGTTTGAAAAAAACATTGCAGTATTATTTACGAAATATGGAATATGATGGTCTGGAAAATGTAAAAAGTTGCTTTAAAAATTAATATTAAATCCAATTAAAAATATAGGTCCTCTTATATACAGTAGGTCTATGTTTTGAGTACTAATAAAGGAACGTTAGAGTTAGAAGAAACGGAAGTAAAGAAAACAAGCAAAAACAAGTATTTTTAGCTGATTTTGTGGCAAAATATATCTACAGTTGAAACTTAGTTGATATCTACATTTGTAGTTAATAACAACAGGGAATATCCTGTTGTAAGTATACTTGTAGATGGAATTAAAGACGTATATTATTTTATTGATATTGACACAATTTGGTCATGAAAGGTTTCGTTATGTGTTCTTGTATCCAAACAAATAGGCCTATAAACACTTGCCAAATTACGAATTTGTTTTTAATTTAATATGATATAATGGTATTATTTCTTTTAATGGAAACACTTTTTCTAAATTTGTTGAGTTAATATATCTCAAAAATAGTTAGGAAAGTATTTGGGCTTGATTAAAACTAGAGTGTATGCAAAATGTATATTATTAAAATTAATTACAGTTTTAAATGTCCACGAAATTGTTAGAGTTACACAATGCAAGTCCCTAGAAGAACTGATCGGTGGAACATATGTCGTGATACAATGTGTATGGGCGTTGTATAGTATGTCGAGGCTTTACTCAATAATTCTAGGGTATGACGGGAGTAAGATAGACAAAGAATGGTTAAAGATATAAGTTATTTTAAATCTAAAACAGCAAATCAGGGATTTTTTCTAAAATATATATTGTAACTGACTGTACTTGTTAAAATAAAGTGGGAAAGTATTAGTCTCAATAAATATAGTTTACTATCCCAATTAAAAAGTCAATATATTGGTCAGTTTTACAAACCTTTACTTTGCAAGTGCTTTAAATCGATTAAAACGTACCTTTTAGGTAAATTTCCACAGTGAGATCAAAGGGACAAAAGGTATAAGAAGAACAAGGAATGTAAAATGAAAAAAAGAGAAAAGATTTCCTATCATAGTATAGAGTTTTGCAAAAATTATGTGTACTTAAAAAAAAGAGATAATTTGGCTAAACCAAAACATAATTATTTATTATTAAGGCGCCGATCGTCAACATATGAACGAATATAGGGGGCGAATGAGTGAGATGAACGAGTGTAGTCATTGTTACTAACTGAGGTTGCCTGTTCCACAGATAGAGCTATTTATTAATAGCACAATAGCCAGGGCAACTGAGGGACCTACTGCTTTACGTGAAATCCGAACCACGCAGTGTTGGTCTGTGGAAATATAGAGTGGGAATGAGCTTGTTTGAGTATGAAAGTAAACCTCGATACGTTTTGGAGTAAGTTATAGTAACTAAGTTATAGTTAGATAGTCTGTTAAAAAATCAGTAGAAATACCAGAAAAAAAAATATAGTTCTTAATTAGAAAATAACAATGAGGTGGATATGTCCAACTGAGAATAGGGAAAGTCTTTAGCTATGTTCAACCTTTTACAGTATATAGTGTTTTATTTTAAAACATGATTATAGGACACCTAACTTTATTTAAGTACAAAAGTAGGTGAGTGGTCAATTTAGAGTTGAGCATGATTGATCATGTAGCCATTAACATTGAATATAGATTTGTTATAGTACATATATACATACATTACAAAGTAGAACAGATATATTAGGGGCAAGAGACTTTCGGATAGGGGACATTTCCACAGGTCGGACGGATTCAACACAGAGTAAATACTGCAGGATACTACAAGTAGCTGGTGTGATATCAGCGAGCAAAGTGAACGGGAAAATGTACTTCGGCCTCGAGAAACTTGGTAGCTAAAGGATCGCAGGTCCCCTTATTACCTATAAGAACATTGTACTTTAGTGTTACAAATACACGATACAGAGGCTCTAGTGCACTGAACAATGTGTATTATATTACCAGCACATTACCACTAGTTATATTGTACTTTAGTGTTACAAATACACGATACAGAGGCTCTAGTGCACTGAACAATGTGTATTATATTACCAGCACATTACCACTAGTTATATTGTACTTTAGTGTTACAAATACACGATACAGAGGCTCTAGTGCACTGAACAATGTGTATTATATTACCAGCACATTACCACTAGTTATATTCTTATTGTAGCTAATTTAGCCTTTATAGATTTGTTAACACAACGTTCAAACAAGTGTTATACAAATCGAACTGTAAATTTTCAAATTATATTTTATTAGCAATATATATACACTACTTACCGTTTGGAGTCATTCAGTGGTTACTCTAGTCAAAAAGTAAATTCCACTAGGTGGTATAGTAGACCCAATTGGATAAATTACGAAATATTAACAGACAATTAATTACTGTCCGATGCTTTTCCGCTATTTGGAGTCATGTGGAGGGTTGTTAGAGAGTTGATCATATCGTTATAAGACATGTATATACGATGAGATCAAAACCATAGAGTATACATTTTTTCTCGTGTATATATCAAAGTAGCTGTACCTGTCCGCTTTGCTGGTCATAATATTGAGTTTGATTACATAAGCTAAATGTGCAGCAACCTTTTCTTCAGTTTACACTGTGTCTAATTTATAACAGCTGATGCTTTGTATAATTTAATACTGTACTTAATTAATTTTAATTTAAAAAGTGTAGCCTACCATAATTTAATTTTTTTTTTTTTTTTTTTTTTTATTTAACAGCTGTTAAGCAAATAAATAAATCAATGAATATAATCCTGTAAGAATACCGTGGGAATTTTGGAGGCCGTTTGGACGGAGTCCTGAGGTCGAAGAGAAAAATCCTTTCTTATTGAGCCTCTAGAGGCCAACATGAACATACAGTATGTACAAATTTTCAAGTCAACTGGATGTTTGGTTTTGGAGAAATAGTAATGAGTGGTAAATGAATTTTATATACAGTATGCATTTGCTAAAATATAAAGAGATTAACAAATAGTTTGATTGATCTTGTAGTCATTACCATAGAATATAGGTTTGTTATTGTACGTTTATACATAGCAAGGAAAATTTATATACAGTAATAGCGAGAAGAGAAATATAAGCATGCCTAGTCAGCTTGTCTAGAAAGGCACTCGCATTCAACGTCTTTTATAATCTCATTATAATCATTTATAATCATTATTTCACAATAGTCTTTAATTTGTATATATTGCTATCTTGTTATTTAGTAGTTATGTCGTTATGATGTAGTAACTATGGACACTGACTAACGTACTAAAGATACGGTTCTTGCTACGCCAGTTAATTTGTATATATTGTTATCTTTTTAGTAGTTATGTCGTTATGATATAGCAACTATGGACACTGACTAACGTACTAAAGATACGGTTCTTGCTGCGCCAGTTAATTTGTATATATTGTTATCTTTTTAGTAGTTATGTCGTTATGATATAGTAACTATGGACACTGACTAATGTACTAAAGATACGGTTCTTGCTGCGCCAGTTAATTTGTATATATTGTTATCTTTTTAGTAGTTATGTCGTTATGATATAGTAACTATGGACACTGACTAACGTACTAAAGATACGGTTCTTGCTACGCCAGTTAATTTGTATATATTGTTATCTTTTTAGTAGTTATGTCGTTATGATATAGCAACTATGGACACTGACTAACGTACTAAAGATACGGTTCTTGCTGCGCCAGTTAATTTGTATATATTGTTATCTTTTTAGTAGTTATGTCGTTATGATATAATAACTATGGACACTGACTAACGTACTAAAGATACGGTTCTTGCTGCG
This sequence comes from Stictocephala bisonia, assembly GCA_035578905.1. Taxonomy (NCBI): domain Eukaryota; kingdom Metazoa; phylum Arthropoda; class Insecta; order Hemiptera; family Membracidae; genus Stictocephala; species Stictocephala bisonia. Next base: position 12,267 of record JAQJVL010001041.1, read on the forward strand.
CCAGTTAATTTGTATATATTGTTATCTTTTTAGTAGTTATGTCGTTATGATATAGTAACTATGGACACTGACTAACGTACTAAAGATACGGTTCTTGCTGCGCCAGTTAATTTGTATATATTGTTATCTTTTTAAGATACGGTTCTTAATGCGCCAGTTAATTTGTATATATTGTTATCTTTTTAGTAGTTATGTCGTTATGATATAGTAACTATGGACACTGACTAACGTACTAAAGATACGGTTCTTGCTGCGCCAGTTAATTTGTATATATATTGTTATCTTTTTAGTAGTTATGTCGTTATGATATAGTAACTATGGACACTGACTAACGTACTAAAGATACGGTTCTTGCTACGCCAGTTAATTTGTATATATTGTTATCTTTTTAATAGTTATGTCGTTATGATATAGTAACTATGGACACTGACTAACGTACTAAAGATACGGTTCTTGCTACGCCAGTTAATTTGTATATATTGTTATCTTTTTAGTAGTTATGTCGTTATGATATAGTAACTATGGACACTGACTAACGTACTAAAGATACGGTTCTTGCTGCGCCAGTTAATTTGTATATATTGTTATCTTTTTAGTAGTTATGTCGTTATGATATAGTAACTATGGACACTGACTAACGTACTAAGATACGGTTCTTGCTGCGCCAGTTAATTTGTATATATTGTTATCTTTTTAGTAAGTTATGTCGTTATGATATAGTAACTATGGACACTGACTAAACGTACTAAAGATACGGTTCTTGCTACGCCAGTTAATTGTATATATTGCTATCTTTTTAGAGTTATGTTGTTATGATATAGTACACATGGACATGACTAACGTACTAAGATACGGTTCTATGCTGCGCAGTTAATTTGTAATTAGTTGTATCTTTTAGTAGTTATGTCGTTATATATAGTAACTATGGACACTGACTAACGTACTAAAGATACGGTTCTTGCTGCGCCAGTTTAATTTGTATATAATGTTATCTTTTTAGTAGTTTTTGTCGTTATGTAAGAACTATGGACACTGACTAACGTACTAAAGAATACGGTTCTTGCTGCGCCAGTTAATTTGTATATATTGTTATCTTTATAGTAGTTATGTCGTTATGATATAGTAACTATGGACACTGACTAACGTACTAAACATACGGTTCTTGATACGACAGTTAAATTGTATAATTAAAATACAAAAATTAAATATAATTATTTGTTATGTCTATATGTTAGTCATATTGGTTATTTTAGACAGTCAAATAAACACAGCTTTTTATTTTGATCATGTGACTTGGTGGGAGTACCAAAAATCGAACTTAGCCGAAAAAATGCAAATGGGCCTTCTGCTCACCACTGGGATTATGCAAAACCGATAGAACATATCCTACTGGCATCACTCGATCCTAAAATGGCTTTATCGCTAAAAGATACGCGACTACAACCAATTTAGTGACTGTTCAGGACGAGATAAAATCATCCTTCAGTTAACGGAAACAGATAAATGTTATATACATCGACTTCGCAAAGGCTTTCGGCAGAGTGAGACACATTCTCTTCTGGCTTAAATTGAATCGCTTGGCATCATTAGATCACTCAATGAATGGTTCAGAAACAATCTGCATCATAGCAGGAGACAAACTCAAATTCGTGGTCAGATACCGTCTGAATTTTTGGCTACTTCGGTCGTGCCTCAAGGTTCCCATCTAGGGTTTCTACTTTTTAACGTTTGACTCAGTTACAGCTTGGTGTAGCATAAATAACATATCTCTCAAAATTTTCAAGTGCGTCATAGTGTCTTTTCACAGGATCAAATAGCCAATCTTATTTGACTACAAACTCCATCTCCAAAGTTCATCTCATTTCACTACTGTCTATGAATTTGGTATAAATCTTGCCAATACTCTGAGCCCTGACTTTACATCCACAGCATTTTTACCAAAGCCTACTGGAGTTTGGATTTTCTTCATCAAGATTCAAGAGGTATGTCTGGTGTTGACAGATTAAAGACCCTTTCTTGTGCTTACGTTCACCAGAACTTGGAATATTGTTCAGTCCTCTAGTCACCACATTAGCTTTATCTCTAAGAAGTCCAGGGCATTCAGGACAGGCTCTTAAAGCTTGTTGGCACCAAGCTTGGTTTTTAACACTATGCAGTACCAAAATAACTTGCTTCTGAGCAGCTTTCGCTTCTTCCTCTCAAGGTTCGGGAGGATATTCAGGTGTTTTTTTCTATCTAAGCTTCAAAAAACTGCAACTGTTGACACTACCTAGCCTTTATATACTGGAGACAACCTTATTTTGCATCTCTAAAAGTGTCATGACAAGTGGGCGGGACAAATATACGTACGACACTAGAGGCAGAAATAACTACCCAACTGGGAGCCACAGGATGGTAGTTCAAGATCACTTGCCCTCACACACAGGTGTTTGTTTTGTCAAAAAGTTACTGGATTCAATTAAGAATGACCCAACGCTCAAGGCTTTAAAAACTCGTCTCAAACGCTATCCATATTTTATAGTATACAACTGCATAATCAGAAGACTGACGCCCGGCGTCGGAAGTGGTGATTTGGTATGACTGATAGTGCAACAGAAAATTATGTATGTTTGACAGAGGCTCTGATGTGGGATGGATGTCTTAGATTTTAGATAGGTATAACAGTTTCTATAAATTATTGTAGTATCATTGCAAAATAAATATTTGATTGATTGAAATTCTTGAATAACTTCTTTGAAGATCCTTATTTATTATTAATTACTTCCAACGGTACAAAACCATTTTTTACAATGAGTAAAGCTAAATATATGGACTTATGGAAACTTATATAAGATAAGCTAACACTTATTAACGCATTAAGGCCAAGCAAATACTATGTTAACTCGATGCAGTCGACAAAATTCTACTCCTATCACAAACAAAACAATTAAATAACAATAACAAGTAGAGAATATGGATATAGTAATACGATAACAATAAGGTAACAATTAAGGGCTAACAATATGTGAACACTACACACTCAATAAACAGCAATAACAACCTTAAAAGTTTGAAAATAAATAACAACAATAATGGTAGCAAAAAAAGGTGTAACAATAATAAATATTCCAACATAACAAAGGTACACAGCTAACAACGCATACACATGACATAATGAATCAATAACCTTAATAACATTAAAAGTTTGTAGTAAATGACTACAATAATAAATAACAAGCAAAATAATGAAATGGTGTAACAATAATAAATATTCCAACATAACATATGTACACGGCTCATGACAATAAACGCAAACACATGACTTGATGGATCCGTTCCCACAGATTATAACTGGTCGATGATCTGGGCAATATTCCTCTTAAAAGAAGAAACAGATACCTGGAAGAAGCCCGCTCTCGCAGACGTCATGCTTCCAAGTCTTTGAAGTCTTGCCAAGCCACAGTTGTATGAATAGTATGTAGGGAGAAATCTCCGGCTAAAGACAGTCATGGATCTCGTTCCTCTTGGGATGTTCAAATCAACTGAAGTCAGAATGTCTGGGCTATCCACCAGTCCATTGATCTGTTTAAAAAGTAATAACAGATCAAAGATGACACTCCCATGATGGAGAGGTTGCAGCTGGAAACACTGTTCCAGTTGCGATATGGGTGTTTCCAAGTAGGTGTAGCCCAGACGAACTCCAAGCATCCTCATGAAGCGTGCCTGCACTCTGTTCAACTCGTCTATGTGGCCGGGTTGGTAATGGGACCAGATCACAGTGCCATACTCAAGCACAGGGCGCACGATAGATTTGTATAAGACGAGCATGGATTTGTATGATTTGAAGCTCCTTGTTGATCTTCCAATAAAGCCTTAGAATTGATAAATGCAATGTGGTCAGCAGGGCTTAGGGAACTAGTCAGAATAACTCCAAGGTCTTTCACTCGATCAACTCTGTCAAGGGTCTCACCTCCAATACGATAATCAAAGTTAAATGATATAGCTGCACGTTTGAACGAGATAACTTGGCATTTGGATGTGTTAAGATCCATAACGTTTACTACACACCACTGGACGATGTTGAAAAGTGACCTCTGCAGATTTTCCTGGTAAGATGAAGAGAGAACTCTAGTGTAAATCTTCATGTCATCCACAAACAGAAGGAAAGTAGCTGGAATTTTTTTTAATATACAATTGAAAAAAATAATGAATAACAGAGGACCAAGGTGAGAACCCTGAGGGACACCAGACAAAACAGAGACCGGAGTGGAGACAGATCCATTACATTTTACTATTAAAGAGTGGCCTTTAAGGTAGCTCTCCAGCCAACTCAGAAGCCGACCACCTACTCCATATCCAGCAAGTTTTGCGACCAGCAAGTCATGATTTACCCTATCAAACGCCTTAGAGTAATCTAAATATAAGCAGTCAACTTGATATGAATCGACAAAAAAAGACATTACAAATTCCTGAAACTGTAAAAGATTGGATATTGTAGAGCGTCCTCGGAGAAAACCATGTTGACTCTCATGTATGAAGGGTTTCAGCTAAAAATAGAGCTGCTCAAGAACCAGCGCCTTAAACACCTTTGCTAATGCTAATTGAATCACTATAGGCCTTTAGTTGCTTATGACAGTACGGTCACTCTTCTTAAAAATTGGGACGACGAGTCCACTCTTCAAATAAGAAGAGAAAATCCCAGCAGCCAGAAGTGAATTAAAAAGTAAACTCAAATGTGCAGCAAGTATGGGTGCGCAGTACTTAAGTACAGCCGGAGGAATCCCATCGGGGCCTGCACTCTTGTTGTGATCAAGGTCCTCAAGTCTTCTCTGAACATCGGTGGCAGATAATGTGATCCGAGAGAAGGAATTGTTCCAGCCGAAGTCAAAAGAAGGAATATCAAATACAGCACTCGAAAAAACTGGTGAAAAATGCTGGGCAAACAGACTACAGACACTTGGGGAGGTCATTTGCCACAGATCCGTTAAGTGACATTTTAAGATGCAAGGAAGAGTTAGTTATATTTCAAGTTATTGACATATGACCAGAAGGATGCAATATTGTTATGAATGCTCTCTTCAATTCTTGCTATGTACTTCCTGTGGCAGTCAGAAGCCAAATACTTGCATTCACGCCTAAGCCTCAGAAAGGTTTCCTGGTCATTAAAATATCCAGTAGATTTAAATCTCTTATGTGCCACCTTCTTTTCAATGACAAGATAAATAATTCTTTTCGAGAACCATATAGGAAAACAAGTTGCTGCAATTTTCTTCCTAGGTGTATTATGCCCAATTATTGATGAAAGATGCTGACTAAACAATGTGAAGTGGTGTTCAGCTTCATTTCAGTTCTCAATGCATGGGAGACTCAGAGTCTACAATTGGTAAAATACATTTTCGACATTACATTTCCTAAAATTTGGCATGAATCTAGTATTCGGACATGGTGAACTCAAGTCTAAGGATTGACTGACATCCAATGCAGGGTGATGCCTGTTCTCAGGAAGAAGTACATCAATAGCATGGGTTACTTCAGTGGCAGCAACAGATGAAAAGACCAGATCCAAGACAATTCCACGTTGATTTCTTATGTAATTGAATTGCTTAATGTCATGGAGAGCAGCCATATTCATGATGTAACGTGAAGAGCTATCAATAATATACCTTGAATCGTCAGACCAGTCGATGCAGGGCAAGTTGAAGTCACCAACCACAAGCAAATTATCCGTCACCCCACCTTTGCCAACAGCAATTTCAACAGACACGCTGAAATTCAGGTATGCTGAAGCATCCTGACAAGGTGGAATATACACACAGCCAATTATTGTATGAGGTATTGATGAAGTGCACTTAACAAATACTCTATCAGTATTACAATAGCCAGATGAGATCATTAAGCATTGCAAAGAGTTGTGTATGACAACAAGCACCCCCCCACCACTACACTTAGCACTAGTCAGTGGGGATCTATCACATCTGAATATCTTGTGGTTTACAAATCCCAGTTCTGAATCATTAATCTCTGGGTTTAGGTTGGTTTCAACCAGTGCAATAACACGATATGAAGTAGTAGCCAGTGCTTTCGTTAACTCAACAAGCTTATTCCTAATACCATTGACATTTTGAAAATAACAATCTAATTTAATTTGTGTACCGTTGGAAGTTATGCGTTTTTTTTTTTTTTTTTTTTTTTTTGATTTTTACAATTTGAGAAACGTCATTAGTAAATTTAATTGTCAGGTCCCTTTCACCACCAGATACCCTCCGGTTTAACACTGATCTTAATGTGCTTAAATGTTCTATTTCACGTGTATATAGCTGGCCTGCTATGTCAAATGTCTCTCCTCTGCTCTATGAGAACGAGATTCAGAGATCTGTTTTGTCAAAGGCACTTGCAAACCAACTACGAAACCACATCTACCACGGGGCGCATCCAACGCCTGGGAAACCCAGTGGGATCCTCTGTGGACCTTTTCACTCCCCATGCAGTTTTCGGAGGAAGGTAATTGACATTCTTTCTGCTACTGATGAATGGGTTTGATGTGGCACTACAGGTGCAAAACTTTGGTGTTTTATGGTTTTGTATTCTTTGGTGGTAACTTCATAGGGCCTCATTTGGTATCACCAGACCCTACCGGTGTCTTTGACCAATGCTTGGTGGCACTCTTAGAGGGTCTGTCTTGTGCTTATGTATTGTAAACACAATCAATCGAGAGGCTTCTTATTTACATAATCTGTCTATTTGAAACCATTTAGTAATCTCTGTTCTTGTTTATTTATTGTTTTATTTTCATATATTTACTTACAAGCTCTTAACCACACATGTATATATCAAGTCATAGTTATATTTTAACGTTTTAACTTATTTTTTATGCTAGTTATTTATTATTGCTGTTGTCTTAATAATTTTATTGATAATAGTTTTCATCAAAGTTTTGCTGGTTATTATAGTCATAATCATATTTGTTGTCATGATTAAAGAGGTATCCACTTTTTTATAAATATTACCTAAATAAAGTAATTGTGAAAGTCCAAGGAGAAATGTGGTGATTTATCATTGGCGGTTAATTACCTGACACCACTCAACAAGGAACATGCGTGCTGGCAACAAAGGGAGCCTTGAGTATCCCTGCTGAGCCCAGTGTGGCACACAATTAGACACAACATTGCTTGTACACCGTCCTTCCGGTACCAGTAGTTTTCTATACAAGAAAAAGTAACTATTTCGCTTAAATACTTCCAATAAAAATGTTAAAAACACTTTATCATTAATATATCACTATCAAATTAGTTATTTCTAAGAAGGAAAAATATTGAAGTCGCAGCTTTTACGAACACTTGCTGCACACCCATTGACATACGTATTGATTGATTTCTTTGTATTGTCTTATTTGATTAAATATTATTGATTATATTAAACTACTAATGAATGTAGTTAAAGCTAATATTTAAATAGTAACTGTTGGCAATGCCTCCTTGCAGCAAATTAGTTTTTTAATTCTATTCAGTGTAGCTTCAATGACAGATTTGCCTATATCTAGGGCCGAAGCAACGACACTACGAACCCGTATCGAGTGTGAGCAAAAATCTTTCTATACCTATTTAATCGTAAACTCAAAAACCTTCCTATAGGCTGTACAACAATGCATCATTTAGAAAGGGTAGTAACTACAGTGGGTGCACCATGACTGCGCCGCATTCCAAACCTAGTGACAGGGTCCAAAAAGGTCTACCCCGGAATGCACCGGGATTGCACCGCTACCATCCCAGGTAACCTAAGATGGGAGACAGGGTGTAAACAAACTATACGTCAGTGAAAGTTCCTCCACACATTAGGGTCTAATTTCTTAGGATTTGTGGAGAACGACGAACTCAAGGGAAAGCTTTCACTTTATGCTAAATTTAAGAAATCGTGTTCGTCTCCTCATCCGAACAGTTGTATCTTCGTTGAATCTATCAAGGAGGCTCAGCTGGACACATAGATTGGCATTAATAGTGTAGAAAATCACGAGTTGCCTCGAAGAAAGAAAAAACTCATTGAAAAGTAACTACTTAAAATTTGTTAAGTAGACATCGTGAATTTTCGAGATATGTTTCGCTAAAGGTCGTTTGAAATACAGCAGTATGTTTTAACTTGAATTAATAATATATTATTGTTTTATTAGATTTTCTGAATAACTTATGTATTTTCGTAATTTGTATCCCTTTAACTTTCCCTTTAAAATGAACATTAGGACTAATGATATTAAAAAATTAAATTTTTGAAAAAAAAATTGGTATTATATAGTGAATAACAAATGTTATTCGATTTCCTTTAACTATGTTTCCTTGGTGCTTATTGATTTGTTTATTTATTTTTGTTTCGTTTGTTATTTATTTTAAGATTACCTATATATTAAAGATATTTTATTGTGATAAAATTAGTTGATCTCTCAAATAGCTATATGCTAGAGAGATTAAAATAGACACTGCAATGTAAAAATAAATTTAAGAAATAATAAATGATTTTGAATTTGAATTCCATTTAGAACTTTGTTTTCAAACTTTCTAACTAAATTGTATAGTTATGTAAAGTTTAACATCATTATTTATAATTTTTTATTGTAAATTTTCGTAATTATTTTATCATTTTCATTTCTCAAATTTTTATTTTTGGAATTTTTTTATAGAATTTTGTGACCAAATTGTATATTTTATAAATTTATTTGAATTATCAAATAACGCATTATACACTTATTTAAAATAAGTGAACAGTGTTACGTGAACTATAATTAGACTATGTAAACAGCTTAATACTTTATAATCTCGTAGGTGAATTTTACAAACTAACTTTTGTATATTTATAATTTGTATTTTGAATTTTTGTTGTCCATTCTTCTACCTAACTTTTGTACTTTTGTTATTTGTAGTTTCTAATTTCATTTGTAATTTTGCATATAAAATTATGTGACTTTTTTACTGAATAGTGCACATATTTTACCCTCGCTTGATTTGTTAGTTAACATATCATTGAAGTTTTTATTATTTTAATTTTTTTAGTATAATACTTTTAGCTAGCAGAGATTTAATCGAACCTCATCATATTCCATCAGCTTGATTTTCATCAATATTAATTTATTAGTTTGAAATAAGAAATTATATAAATAGACGAGTGTTAAATTTCATATTATATATTTTTTATTCTTAAAAAATTCAGTTTTAAAATAAATTATGCTATTTCAAATATTCAGAGAGTTCATTCAATTGTTTGGATTAAAAAATATCCCTAGCATAGATCGGATCTTATTAGACATTTAATTAGCACAATGAAATGCCTCGATTATTTTGTTGATAATTCATGAGCATGCATTGAAACAGGATGAAAATGAAGAGAAACCCACTCCATGATATTTTCCAGGAATGGAATCGTCTAAAAGGAAGGCCGCTGCGATGCAGTCCCGTGCGTTTTGAAGGGGTACATTTGATTCGGTGCAGTGCCGGTGATATAACTGATCTTTGTGGCACCGACTAGAGATGTGCCAAACTGCTGTTTGAGAGAAGCAGCTTAGTTGAAAGCAGTTGGCATCACTAAGCTGCTTAATCAAGCTGCTTATTAAAATCAGTTTAGCTCAGCTACAGGACACATATTGGCACGTTGTTTCTGTATACCGTTGTAGACTGAATATTGCTTAGCCAGCTTTAAACTTGCTTTTAATTAAATTATAAGATCGAATAGATTAGTTACTCATACATACCAAACAGTTACAGCAAATTTACAAAGACAAGCTTATACAATTTCTTGGAGATAGTTTAATTAAATTTGTGTATACCTTTCCATTAATAGAATATTTAATTCAAAGTATATCGTACATAATGACAGTGCATCGCAACAGTACAAGAGAGCTGCAGACAGCAACTAATATAGAAAAGCGCTTACTGTTCACTACTGTTGGTCAACCTACTTTCTGTAACTGTTGGGCGAGGATAGTTGCAGCCGAAAAGCAGGTATTGTCACTCAACTGTTTTGTAGCAGATCTGCTTACTTCAATAAGCTGCTTAAGCTTATTTAGCACGTTTCTAGGATGGCGGGTTTGTAGGTTCTACCATGCCACCTAGGACTTATGAACTCAGTATCTTAATTCCATAACTTTATCTTATCAGATATGATCCAATTAAAGAAAAATAGTTATAAACAGTCTCCAAGTCAATTTATATTATTTAATTTAGGTATAAAAATGACAAGAAAATAAAAAAGTGTATCTATGATTCATAAAAATATATTATCTCAAATGGATTAATGACGTTAAAGTATTACTGAATGTTTACTGATACAGCTTTAACATTCTTCCTCCTACAACAACTCAACAGATAAATAGCCTATTCAAGACCATAATCAACAATGAAGGCATCCATTGTTAGTCCTGCTGACCTCACACGAGCAGCAAACATTTACCCTGTCGCAGAACTGCACAAGTCCAGTAGCATTTGGCTTTGTGGTACAGAACGTAACCCCTCTTATAACTGAAGATTCATAAAATATTTAAAATCAGGGATAAGTAACGGGATGTCTTGAATGTATGGAAAACTCTTTTGCTAAGCCCAATCATAGATTATCTCAACTAGTTCAAGTCAGTTCTGATCGTCCTTAGAAAGAGGATAGAAATCGTTTTTTTTTTTTTTTTTTTTCACGACAGTTAAATTAAATGTGTTTTATAGTTCGAATAAGAGTTGCAACTCATTTGAAGTGGAATTAATTCCTAAAATATATTTTAGTTGGATTCAGTGTAATATAAATCATCAAAAGGTAAGAAAAATCTAGTCGGATATGAAGTCAAACTCCAGAATAAATGTTGGAATTAATTGTAATTTTACTTGTTAATACTGTTTTTTTGACGTACAGTTAACTTTAAATAGAATAATAACAAAAGTAGATTTGTTCCTCAAGAATATACAGTAACATAAACTTACAATATTTTCTCGGGATTGGTCAAAATTTTAAATATTGTTTAATATGTTATATTCAGAGTGAATATTTCATTCATGATTAGAAAGTTTTTTGAGGACATGTTTATATTTTGAACTTTAAAAACTTTATTGATTACATAATGGTCTGCCACAGGTAGATAGTCGCAATCCGAGCACAGTGTTTGGCTTGGAGTCCATTTTCTCAAATAACGAGTTGATGTGGACGAAAATGTCTGGAGCCCAGATGTATAGAATATTTCATTCCCTACAATTTACACAAAAATGAAATCTGATCAAAAAATGTACGTCATACCCCAAAAATCTGACGGTGCACATTTCATTTTCTAGTAGGTATAACCTTTTTATAGTGTAAGCTCAATCACTAAGATAACGATTTGAGACTGAGAAAAAAAAGTCCAAAATTGTAGAAAATCTAATGTCTAACTGTGAAATTCTAATTGAATTTTTATATTTACTCACCTGTTTGTAAAGTTATAGCCTACTATCGGCGCAGAAACTATGTGCACCCGAGTTTGAGGGTTGTTTTCTACGGAATTAAGAGACCTACGAAAAATCTAATTATACCATTGTTTTCGTCGGTTGATTGTACGTCATGACATATACATTTTAAAATTGTATTATAAGTTATAGAAGTTTTTATCTTAGCTGGAACAAAAATTACAGCAATTTTAACTAGTTTTTAGAGTACATCAAATTTACACCGCTATTACTCAAGAACCCATTAATTTATCGTATTTATACCAGGTTAATAAGAATGTTTTCTATGAGTTTTGTCAATTTTAGAGTTTTAACTTTTCAAGAAAAAAAATTATCATCAATTTCTTGTAAGTGCCTCATATTACTGACGAATGAACGGCATCGTAATGCTTTGCGGTATTATACATTGACAGATCCATGCTATGCAGTAAAAATGTTAAGAGTGATATTTTTTAACTGGATGAACATTCTTTCAATGTATACTCCTATTAAAACATTGGTGAATCGATATTAAATTTAGCACTACATAAATGTACTTTACATACATTTTAATGTCGCATATTTCGGAGAGTCTTCACTTACGCAACAAAGCACACTATCACTAGGTCTACTACTAGTCATTGTTATACATACGCAGCTCAGGGTTGAGATCTTCCAGCTTTAGAGACCCTTACGGTCTACGATCGCCACCCACCCAGGCTTCCAATATGTGTCCATGACATCGATGTTTATATTACTGGCTATGTAGGCCTATGTATGCAAATTAAATTTGATTTTCTTGACTATTATTTTTATGTACTTACAAATATCTGTATAAATGGTCAAGATGAGGGTTTAAATATGGGTTTGACAAATTATGATATTTACAAATAAAACGAAAAAAACCACACACACACACACACACACACACACACACACACACACACACACACACACACACACACACACACACACACACACACACACACACACACACACACACACACACACACACACACACACACACACACACACACACACACACACACACACACACACACACACACACACACACACACACACACACACACACACACACACACACACACACACACACACACACACACACACACACACACACACACACACACACACACACACACACACACACACACACACACACACACACACACACACACACACACACACACACACACACACACACACACACACACACACACACACACACACACACACACACACACACACACACACACACACACACACACACACACACACACACACACACACACACACACACACACACACACACACACACACACACACACACACACACACACACACACACACACACACACACACACACACACACACACACACACACACACACACACACACACACACACACACACACACACACACACACACACACACACACACACACACACACACACACACACACACACACACACACACACACACACACACACACACACACACACACACACACACACACACACACACACACACACACACACACACACACACACACACACACACACACACACACACACACACACACACACACACACACACACACACATACATATGGTTGCAAACGTAACTGGATATTTTCAATCTGTTCTCTATCAATTTTCAATTCCAGTGTAGGACAATTTTCAATTTTTTTCTCGGCCTGTGGTTCGTGTAGGACTACATTTGGATACTCGGCAAAAATGTTTCGGGATGAGTATAAACCAGGCAAGTGATGAGTCACAAGTTTTACGACGCTCCTATACGTGATAGTACAAAGTTCCGGGATGTCTATAAACCAGGCAAAGTGAAGAGTTAGTTCCAAACTGTCCATGCTCTAGTAAAAGAGACTACAAAATTAAAATTTGGGACGTCAATTCTTTTTAGACTACAAAACACTCCTGAATAGGACGTCACTCGAGCTTCGATATTACCGACTCCTGAATGGGACGTCACTAGAGTGTCCGAAATGACCAATTCCTAAATGGGATGTCTCCTGAGTGTTCGAAATGACCGATTCCTAAATGGTATGTCACCTGAGTGTTCGAAATGACCGACTCCTGAATGGGATGTCACCCGAGAGTTCGAAATGACCGACTCTTGAATTGGACGTCATCCGAGTGTCCGATATGACCGACTCCTGAATGAGATGTCATCCGAGTGTTAGAAATGACCTACTCCTGAATGGGATGTCACCCTAGTGTTCGGAATGACCGACTCCTGAATGGGATGTCACCTGAGTATTCGAAATGACCGACTCCTGAATGGGACGTCACCCGAGTGTTCAATATGGCCGACTCCTGAAAGAGACGTCTCCCGAGTGTTCGAAATTACTGACTCCTGAATGGGATGTCGCCTGAGTGTTCGAAATGACCGACTACAGAATGGGACGTCGTCCGAGTGTTCGAAATTACCGACTCCTGAATGGGACGTTACCCAATCGCTCGAAATTCGTGAAAAGAACTGCAAATCATACAATTTACGACTTGGAGGTTTTCATACTTATATTACACGCTGCGTATTTGTGTTTCAATCGATTCACCCTGTATGTTGAACAATGACATGTTAATTGTTATATTTAAAAGATGTAGGAGTAAGTTTGGTGCCAAGTTAAATTTGAAAATTGGCCTGTTAACCTATTTCAATAGCTCTGAAATTGGTCCTTATAAACCCACATTGGCAGTGCAAGATGCAACTCCAACAGCTATGTGTCACCGTCACACGTTTAACTGACTACTCGGTCATTCATAATTACTGCAATATAGCAAGCCATGTTACTAAAGTGCAGTTATAGCCTACCTCACAACTACAAAGAGGATTATTTATTCGCTTGGTTCCTTGCTGGGAATTCATTTCTCGATATAGCCAGATAATCAGCGAGACAAAATAGTTGTGAAAGTTCAAGGTGCCCTTTTGTGATTTGTCACTGTATTAATTACCTGCCACCACTCAATAAGGACAACAAAGGCCTCACAGCATTCACTTCCTTCCGGGCGTATAAATTTGAATTTATATTGTAACAAACTTCAAATACATTGAATGGGATTAAATAACAAATAATACGGTACAACAATTAAGTTTAGCACTTGTTATTATTTTTTACTATGCCATTTAATAATGACTGCATAATTAATTTATAAAGGAACTTTGCACGGTAACAAAATAAAAATACTGTTAGTAATGTATTACTATGAAGGTGCGAACAAACATTAATGCTCATGAATTACTTTAATGTTAAATTCCTTTGAGACACGATATTTTTAACTGACAGAAGACTACTTCGACACTTGCTGCGGTACATAATATTGTATAATATATAATTTCCTAATATATTCGATTTTTTACAGTATCGTCTTACAATAAGTATAATAAGTGTCTTATAATTGAAAAAAACATTGCTGCATAACAAATATCAGTGAATTATCGAGGTACGTAAGCCTATTAGCAAATGGCAAACATACAATATTCCATAGCATAACAAATATTGGATATAATGTCTAATATGAAATACTGTATATAGACTTTTAAGATCCAAACAATTAGTTCCAAGAATTCAACGATCAAGATCACTTAGGAAGAGTAGCGGAAGTCGTTGTGGAGGCTACCTACCCTGACCTGGTTAGACTTCATTCCGGTTTTCGGAGCCAGTGGATACAAGCAAGGCCAGGGTCAGTGTATACGCATTTCTGCAGAATATATTAAATCTACTCCCTCACTTTTACAGAAAGAATTAAAAAAAAAAAAACATTGTAGATTCACACAGCCTTGCGTAAATGTGATTCAAACTATTGGCTGGTTTGTACCTTATTCTCCTATGTGTAGGCCTACTACAATTATCGAGCTTGTGTTATAACATTTAATTTTATACATGAGACAGTATTGGTACACTAAAAATTTAAAACATAAATAACTATATTGAAAAAACAATGTTTCAAAAAATAAAACGTAAATAAAATGAAGCCAAAAGTATGTCTATAGTCATCCACGTCTGTATAATTATACTTTTCTAAGTAGGCAAGACGTTTAGAGGAAGATACCAGATGTTAGATTCAATCGAATTTTAGAATAATCTGTGACAGCAAAGATACTAGCAGAAGGCAGAAAGGAATGGAGGAGGGCCATGTTCATGGCAGATCACACTGGATTGATTGATTTGTTATATATTGTATATCCCAAATTAATTTATTTGTATATTTATATATAATCATTTCTGAATTCCTCTATTTATCTACTTTATTAGATTTTTTTGAATTTTTCTGTGTATAGGCCCTATACATTTCTCTATTACTTTATAAATGTATTTTACCTAGTTCCGAATTATTCATTCATTACACTTAGTATTTGGGTGTCCAATCAAGTCAACGTATATTATTAAAATAAATTAAGATGGACGGAACTGAATAACTGATTTAATGGAATTGACATTATCACAGGATAAAGGTGTAATATGTGTTGTCTTTGAAATTAACTAACCTTAGGGGAGAGCGGGGTAATACAGTACGCGGGGGTAATATCGTACTCCTTTTTTTATAGATCCGCTAGAGCGTGAAGTGAGCGCTGGGAAGTGCTGCTGCGTAGCGGAAGGAAAGTGAAACCGATTGAGGCAGTCGTTGAGCTTTTACTATATTGCGTACATTATTGACGGGTCATTTTTATAGTTTTATCAACTTGTGATGTAATTGATACATGCTGTTAGTAAAACTAGTGGCTTTGAATAGCCTATATATATTGGGTTATTTTTTAATACCAAACACAAGAACTCAGGTTTTCTTATTTCATTTTAGGATTGAAAATACTGCACCATGTTGTTTTGGGACATTACCGTGCAGGCCATAAGGTGCACGGTATTGTCCCTTGCTGAACGATATTCTCTCATATATTATAATATCTTTTCGGGGCAAATTTAATATATTACACATATATATGTATATTTGTTTACAGATGGCAAGAAAAAGGACAACGGATAGAGGAGAGGCTGGGGCGAACGACTGAGTTATGGAGAAATTTAAATAAACTCAGTTTTGACTAGCTACCTTCACCTAATCCAGTAAACATACCACTAAAAGATCTGAATATGTATTTTCTAACATTTTCTAAACCTCCCTTTGTTGGTTCTATACAAAATTATCTATATGAGCTACTTATTCAGAATAATAATAATCTGAACAGACCATACTTTTCTTTCAGCTCAGTTTTACAAGTTGATGTATTGAAAGCAATAGATCGAATAAAGTCCCCGATCAATGGAAGTCTGCTCTTGTCCGTCTCTTGAACAAGACCTCATCCCCAACTCTTCCTCAGGACTATAGACCGATCAGTATTCTACCTGCTCTGTCTAAAGGTCTGGAGAGAATAGTTCATAGTCAGATATCTTCTTTTTTTAACAGAAAATAACCTGAAAAATCCATAACAGTCAGGTTTTCGCAAATACAATTGAAAGATACAGATGACATACGGTTAGCGTGCGCTCGCGCGCGCGCGCGTGCGTGCGTGTGTGCGTGTGTGTGTGTGTGTGTGTGTGTGTGTGTGTGTGTGTGTGTGTGTGTGTGTGCGCGCGCGTGTGTGTGTGTGTGTGTGTGTGTGTGTGTGTGTGTGTGTGTGTGTGTGTGTGTGTGTGTGTGTGTGTGTGTGTGTGTGTGTGTGTGTGTGTGTGTGTGTGTGTGTGTGTGTGTGTGTGTGTGTGTGTGTGTGTGTGTGTGTGTGTGTGTGTGTGTGTGTGTGTGTGTGTGTGTGTGTTTGGTGTTACGAACATCAAACTTCAGACTGCGGACTAGTAGTGAGTGGAGTTCCTCAAGGTTCCATATTGGGACCATTACTTTTCACACTTTATACTAACGACATAGCAACGATACTACATATTTCAAAGTTTCATTCATATGCTTATGATTTACAAATCTATGCTGATTTTAAAGTTAGTGATGCGAATGAAGCTTTGGACAGTGTTAATAAGGACATTGAGCACATTGTCCACTGGACTACAATACATGGACTAAGACTGAATGCTGACAGGACAATACCCATGATAGTTTGCCAATCACGATTATTGGTTACAATGGACTTAAATAACAAACCTAATATAATAGTTGACGGAGCGCCTATCACCTACTACGACAAAGTGAAAAGTTTGGGACTCACTATATAATACATTGGGATGGACAGATGCAGTCTTGACCACTTGAAACAGAGTGTTTGCGGCTGTTCATTCAATAAAAAGACTGTAATACTTACTTCCCTTTCACATAAAACTTTTACTTGTAAAAGCACTGGTTTCCCCTTACTTTAACTAATATAGTGCCGTAATAAATGATATGACTGAGACACTGAGTTGCAGACTAAAGAGGGGCACAAAACTACTGTATACATTTCCTCTTCAATCCACGATACTATGACTATGTGACACCTTTCTACATTCAGACTTCAATGTTAAAATTGATAGACCTAAGCGTATTGCTGTACTGACTCACACATTACTGAACACAGGTTCCCCAAAGTACCTCGCAAAAAATTTAAAACTGTTAACAGAAGGGGATGTAGGGGTAACAAGACGCACGGGATCATCCACACTGTGCATTTCACATCATTAGACTACATTATACAACACATCTTTTACAGTTACAGCCTGCAGGATCTTGAACTCCTTCCCAGACTCTATTAAACTTACAAACAGCCGTCCACAGTTTGTTGCTGAACTAAAGAAGTATCTTCTAAATCGGATAGGCTGAGCCGGGAGCGTGGATGGCTTCTTGGACTTTATGAATGAGAGTGTGAATGTCAATTTCATCAATGTATTAGACATCTCATTTATCGTTTATCATTTTGTTATTATTTTAATCTTTTATTTATTTATTTATTCATAAGAATCATTAATATATTTATTATTGTTGTATTTATTATTATTGTATTATATTTATTATTGTTGTTATAGTTTGCTAATTGATTTTAATTTTTTATACAGTTTTATTATTTTAATTACTTGATGCAGAATTGATGTAAACTAGTTATGTTATTGTAGTATATATGATTTTTTGTTTATTTAGCATTCTTATGAACCAGAATTTGTTAGTTCACATATTTTATTTTTCTTTCTATTTACTCTTACAATTTTAGTTTGAGGTTAAGTGTAAGAAAGGATTACGTGAGGTCCTAATTTTCGCCTCAATAAAAAAAAGTGTTTTCATTCATCATTCGCATGTGAGGTGAACTAAGGTATCCTCCTCAAGGGCAACTCTCTATAGTACTAGTATATTGAGCTGAACCAAGATATCCTCCTTGTTGGCAAATATCTATAGTCCTAGTAATGTGAGGTAAACCAAGGATACTCCATGGTGGCAACTCACTATAGTTCTAGTAATGTGAGATGAACCAAGGATACTCCATGGTGGCAATTCTCTATAGTCCTAGTATAGTGAGGTGAACTAAGGTACCCTCCCTAGTGGCAACTCTATATAGTCCTAGTAATGTCAGGTAAACCAAGGTACCCTCCCTAGTGGCAACTCTCTATAGTCCTAGTAATGTGAGGTAATCCAAGATACACTCCCTAGCAGCAACTCTCTATAGTCCTAGTATAGTGAGGTGAACCAAGGTACCCTCCCTAGCAGCAATTCTCTATAGTCCTAGTAATGTGAGGTAATCCAAGGTACACTCCCTAGCAGCAATTCTCTATAGTACCAGTAATGTGAGGTAAACCAAGGTATCCTCCTTGGTGGCAACTCTCTACAGTCCTAGTATAGTGAGGTGAACCGAGGTAACCCCCTAGTAGCAACTCTCTATAAGTAATGTGAGGTAAACCAAGGTAACCTCATTGGTTACAACTCTCAATAGTCCTAGTATAGTGAGGTGAACCAAGGTACCCTCCCTAGCAGCAATTCTCTATAGTCCTAGTAATGTGAGGTAATCCAAGGTACACTCCCTAGCAGCAATTCTCTATAGTACCAGTAATGTGAGGTAAACCAAGGTATCCTTCTTGGTGGCAACTCTCTACAGTCCTAGTAAAGTGAGGTGAACCAAGGTACCCTCCCTAGCAGCAATTCTCTATAGTCCTAGTAATGTGAGGTAAACCTAGGTATCCTCCTTGGTGGCAACTCTCTACAGTCCTAGTATAGTGATATGAACTGAGGTAACCCCCTAGTAGCAACTCTCTATAAGTAATGTGAGGTAAACCAAGGTAACCTCATTGGTTACAACTCTCAATAGTCCTAGTATAGTGAGGTGAACCGAGGTAACCCCCTAGTAGCAACTCTCTATAAGTAATGTGAGATAAACCAAGGTAACCTCATTGGTTACAACTCTCAATAGTCCTAGTATAGTGAGGTGAACCAAGGTACACTCCCTAGCAGCAATTCTCTATAGTCCTAGTAATGTGAGGTAAACCTAGGTATCCTCCTTGGTGGCAACTCTCTACAGTCCTAGTATAGTGATATGAACTGAGGTAACCCCCTAGTAGCAACTCTCTATAAGTAATGTGAGGTAAACCAAGGTAACCTCATTGGTTACAACTCTCAATAGTCCTAGTATAGTGAGGTGAACCGAGGTAACCCCCTAGTAGCAACTCTCTAGAAGTAATGTGAGATAAACCAAGGTAACCTCATTGGTTACAACTCTCAATAGTCCTAGTATAGTGAGGTGAACCAAGGTACCCTCCCTAGCAGCAATTCTCTATAGTCCTAAATGTGAGGTAATCCAAGGTACCCTCCCTAGCAGCAATTCTCTATAGTCCTAGTAATGTGAGGTAATCCAAGGTACACTCCCTAGCAGCAATTCTCTATAGTCCTAGTAATGTGAGGTAAACCAAGGTATCCTCCATGGTGGCAACTCTCTACAGTCCTAGTATAGTGAGGTGAACCGAGGTAACCCCCTAGTAGCAACTCTCTATAAGTAATGTGAGGTAAACCAAGGTAACCTCATTGGTTACAACTCTCAATAGTCCTAGTATAGTGAGGTGAACCAAGATACCTTCCCTAGCAGCAATTCTCTATAGTCCTAGTAATGTGAGGTAATCCAAGGTACACTCCCTAGCAGCAATTCTCTATAGTACCAGTAATGTGAGGTAATCCAAGGTACACTCCCTAGCAGCAATTCTCTATAGTACCAGTAATGTGAGGTAAACCAAGGTATCCTCCATGGTGGCAACTCTCTACAGTCCTAGTATAGTGAGGTGAACCGAGGTAACCCCCTAGTAGCAACTCTCTATTAGTAATGTGAGGTAAACCAAGGTAACCTCATTGGTTACAACTCTCAATAGTCCTAGTATAGTGAGGTGAACTAAGGTACCCTCCCTAGTGGCAACTCTCTATAGTCCTAGTATAGTCAGGTGAACCAAGGTACCCTGCCCAGTAGGAACTCTCTATAGTACTAGTAATGTGAGGTAAACCAAGGTATCCTCCTTGGTGACAACTCTATAGTCCTATTGGAACTTGTAACAATTGTTAATTGTCTCATTATAATGATTTTCGAGAATTGTGTCTAGAAAATGTTAAATATTGTAAGAACTGAGAGATTTGGGTGTTTGGTTCTTTTACCAAAAGTTTTCAATATAAATTCTCCAAGTTTTGAGAAAAATTCAGAATCTTCCCCTTTCAAATAAAAAAGTAGTTTTTTCCCATTTAAATTAGCTAAATAACCAGTATATTCACGTTTGTTAATTTCCTGTCCATTTCATGCGACATGTTTTCTGAAGTCAACATGTTTGGTGAGCCTTACCTGTTCGGTTGTTCTGGTTTAGAGGGTTCTTATTGGTTGATTTAGCTTCTAGAGTAAGGAGGGGGTAAGTCCGTTGGTGGAAGGTTTGCGGGCGTTCGGGGAGTTTGAAGTTATCTTTTGGCGAGTGACCACGTTTGTTCTTCACGGCGATTTTAACCGTTCGGAGTTTTGTCTTCCGTTTCGGCAATTTTCCTTGTCGCTTGTGAGTGAGTGAGCGTATGTTGCGCTTTGTTTGTGGTCA
Source organism: Stictocephala bisonia (assembly GCA_035578905.1). NCBI lineage: Eukaryota > Metazoa > Arthropoda > Insecta > Hemiptera > Membracidae > Stictocephala > Stictocephala bisonia. The sequence goes on from JAQJVL010001041.1 coordinate 33,660, forward strand.
CGTTTTGGGTTAAAACCTCCAGGACAGCTACATCTCCCGGAGGCAATTTCAGTTTTCAATATTTCAATTTTTCAATTTTCAATTTTCAATTTTCAATTTTCAATTTTTAATTTTCAATTTTCAATTTTCAATTTTCAATTTTCAATTTTCAATTTTCAATTTTCAATTTTCAATTTCAATTTCCAATTTTATCAATTTTTTGAATTTTTTGAGATAGTTTCAATTTTCTAAATTTTTGAATTAAGAATTAATTAATAAAAAAAAGGTTCTGGTCTGAAGATATTTAATTTATTTTAATTTATTTGTGTTCCTTTAATTTAATAAAGAAAGATATTTTATTTTCGTTTTTATTATTACTTGTAGAAGAAATCCAATTTTATTTTGTTGAGGTTATAAGAAGAAAAATAAAAAAAAATATTTTTATCATTGAAGAAGTTTTATTTTAATCTCTCATTTCAGTTGTTCAACGTATCAAAAATAAATAGTAGCTTTAAGTTAAGGCTACATTAAGTGCGCCACTCTGCTAGTTGAAAAACAGAGAGACGTTTAAAAATAGAAGTGTATGCTTATAACCAATTATCTCAGACCAGATTTTAAAAGAAAATTTAATATTAAATAAATTGAGAAGATGGCACTTAAGGTAGACTTTCTACTGAAGAAAGAACTTATGTATGAAGCACATTTAAGAGGAATAGAAGTAGAAGACAGCATACTAGTGGGTGATTTAAAAAGAAACTTAGAGAGCTTGTCAAGTTAGGTGTTAGGCCTAATATAGGTTACCTGTCCGGCCATGTAGTAGGTGGAGAGGAATATGAGTTCATTAAATTAAACTTGGAAAATCTGAAAGAAAGAATTGAGGGTGTGGTGGAAAGTAGATGTTTAAGTGATATAATCCGTATTGAAGCTAAGTTAGCTCATTACGAATTAAGATTAAAGGGTCTAAAAGGGTTGATTGTAATTAATGAAGCCGCTTTAGCTAAAGTGTCATCCCTCGAGGAAAATTTAAATTCCTTGAAGGAAATGGTAGGGAAAATTAATATTGATTTAGCAGAGAAGGACAACATAGAGCAAAAGATAACTTCAAACTCCCCGAACGCCCGCAAACCTTCCACCAACGGACTTACCCCCTCCTTACTCTAGAAGCTAAATCAACCAATAAGAACCCTCTAAACCAGAACAACCGAACAGGTAAGGCTCACCAAACATGTTGACTTCAGAAAACATGTCGCATGAAATTGACAGGAAATTAACAAACGTGAATATACTGGTTATTTAGCTAATTTAAATGGGAAAAAACTACTTTTTTATTTGAAAGGGGAAGATTCTGAATTTTTCTCAAAACTTGGAGAATTTATATTGAAAACTTTTGGTAAAAGAACCAAACACCCAAATCTCTCAGTTCTTACAATATTTAACATTTTCTAGACACAATTCTCGAAAATCATTATAATGAGACAATTAACAATTGTTACATTATTTTCCCCCTTAAAAAGAAAAAAATTTTTTTTTTTTTTTTTTTGAAACCCTATCATCATCACATCTCTAAAAGGACATAATATTTTCTAACCTTAACAACCATTTCTTTCAAAGCTAGCCTAAACCTTGCCTTTTTCAGATCTCCAAACAAAAAGTTTCTCTCTTAAACTACCATCTTACAAACTACTACAACATTTAAATTCGTTATCACACAGTCACTTGAAACTCGGGTCAAGAGCACGAGACCAGTCCATTGTTGACAGTCATTGTTGTCCCCAGTCCATTGTCCATCAGCAGTAGAACGGGACCGCAAGCTTGTCCCCTCATCCGAACAGCTGACAGCTTGGCCGATCGATAAACTAGACCGGTTTTGGGTTGACTACGGCCGTCGTCACACTGCATCCTCCAGTCCACAGCAAGTGTCTCACATAAACAACAGTTAACCAAAGAGGCATTAGACAGTGTTGACATACAACGCTCTGTTGCGTGTTCCATGTGATGCAGTGTAGAGTAGATCAGAGAGCTATTCAAAAGAATTTTTTTTTTTTCTTCTTCTTTCAATGAAGTGCTTCAAAATGAGTGCTCAGTGTCGTTCCGTTTGGTGAAAACCAGAAGTTTCGCAGTCCATAAGTGCTGGGATACAAAAGAAGAAAGAAAAAAAAATTGGGTGCGTAAGTCCACTCATATTAAAACAATTCACCAACAACTCAAAATTCAAAATTTTTTCCATTTGCTTCTCCTTTCAGTGTTGTGTTTTGTTTTGTTGTTATTTACAAACAATAGGAACAGGCTGGAAACTGGTATTGGAAATACATTACAATAAAAAAAAATACATAATTTTTCAACTTACATTTTGTTCTAGAAGCTCAAAATTCTTTCTTGTACTATTTAACACACTTATAATATAACAAGAATACAAATACAGATTAAATTTCAAATACATAATATTCATGGATAATTAACTACTCAATATAATTTACATAAATAAAAGTTTGTTTACTCTTTGTTTACTTTTATCCACCAAGCAATTTATTCGAACATAAAAATTTCATTAAACTTTAAAAATAATAACTTTGACAGTCTTAATCTAACAAATTCTAATCTAACAATTTTAATCTAACAATTTTAATCTAACAATCATCAAATATTTACATGACATAACATTCTTTTGCTGAAAATACATAATTAATATACTAATTTCACTTTTCTGAAACGAAATACAACATGAGCATTAGTAATCCGTTATTTACAAACAGACATATAACATGTAAACAAAATTAGTCATTCATTATCAACTTCAATAATCAAATAATACATTTTAAATAAATTTCAAATATATCAAGTAACCTTGTTTAACCATCTATTTAATTACACAAATTTTTTTTTTTTTTTATATAACCTGAAAATTATTAATTGCTGAAAACATACATAATTAATTAAAGTTCATAACCCTTCATACATTACCAACTCATATTTACCACCTTCAAGAATAATCTTATTCACTTCTTTAGACCTTGACATATTTTATGTGCACTCTTCGCACTTCTTTGGGATTGGACAGTCTCTGCACCAATATGCTCACTGGACTCAGCTGGGCTAGCACCTGGTACGGACCCTCATAGATGCAATGCAGCTTCTCCTGGAATCCTCGGCTTCGGTCGGACTGCACCCGTGATCTGATGTAGACCTGCTCTCCGATGCGGAGTGGGTTCCCATGTTGTCCATCCGCCTTGTGTTTGTTGCGATCTCTCATCCTTCGAAGGTTGTCCACTGCTTTCTCGAACTGCTTTAGTCGGTCTTCTTCACTGAGATTCCTCTCCACCAGGTCATTCAACCTCCACTTGTTGGTTAACGGATCGTTTTTGGCGTGGTTAAACATTAATTCAAATCCACTAAATCCAGTACTCTCACATGTGTTGTTGTTTATGGCTAAATTCAATTCACTGATTTCTTTGTCCCATTTATTTTGTTTGTTATGTGCATAGATTTTTAATATGGCTTTCAAATTACGTAAAAACCTTTCACTTTTGTTACCCTGGAGCTGATGAGGTATAGTCGTTTTATGAATTACTCCTTTTTTAAAGAAAAATTGTCTTAATTCATGAGCTTGAAAGAAAGACGCGTTATCTGACACTATTATTTTAGGCAGTGAGAACAAGCTGAAAATTCGATCATTTAACAATTCTTGAATTTTATTGGATTTAATTTCTTTCATGGGGAATAACCAATTAAATCCAATAAAATTCAAGAATTGTTAAATGATCGAATTTTCAGCTTGTTCTCACTGCCTAAAATAATAGTGTCAGATAACGCGTCTTACTTTCAAGCTCATGAATTAAGACAATTTTTCTTTAAACATAAAAAGCTATATTATAACAAATTATTTTTATTTTATAGAAATTGATCGATTTTTTCAGGTTCGTCCAATCCCAATAATTACCACAATGTATTTAGTAAACACATATCTTTCATAAAGTGGCCTTTGCCCGTTGAAAGGGCTGAACTATTAAGTTATACCCTGTATTAAAATGGTCAATCAAGTTTGTTTTGAATGAAAAATGTGTAGATAATTAATCAGTTTCTTATAAATTGTAAATTCTGTTTGTGAGATTTTAATTGTTATTAAGTATTAGTAAGAGAATTTATTCATATTTTCCTGCCAGTGGGATTGAAAATAATGTAACAATTGTTAATTGTCTCATTATAATGATTTTCGAGAATTGTGTCTAGAAAATGTTAAATATTGTAAGAACTGAGAGATTTGGGTGTTTGGTTCTTTTACCAAAAGTTTTCAATATAAATTCTCCAAGTTTTGAGAAAAATTCAGAATCTTCCCCTTTCAAATAAAAAAGTAGTTTTTTCCCATTTAAATTAGCTAAATAACCAGTATATTCACGTTTGTTAATTTCCTGTCAATTTCATGCGACATGTTTTCTGAAGTCAACATGTTTGGTGAGCCTTACCTGTTCGGTTGTTCTGGTTTAGAGGGTTCTTATTGGTTGATTTAGCTTCTAGAGTAAGGAGGGGGTAAGTCCGTTGGTGGAAGGTTTGCGGGCGTTCGGGGAGTTTGAAGTTATCTTTTGGCGAGTGACCACGTTTGTTCTTCACGGCGATTTTAACCGTTCGGAGTTTTGTCTTCCGTTTCGGCAATTTTCCTTGTCGCTTGTGAGTGAGTGAGCGTATGTCGCGCTTTGTTTGTGGTCACGTTTTGGGTTAAAACCTCCAGGACAGCTACATCTCCCGGAGGCAATTTCAGTTTTCAATATTTCAATTTTTCAATTTTCAATTTTCAATTTTTAATTTTCAATTTTCAATTTTCAATTTTCAATTTTCAATTTTCAATTTTCAATTTCAATTTCCAATTTTATCAATTTTTTGAATTTTTTGAGATAGTTTCAATTTTCTAAATTTTTGAATTAAGAATTAATTAATAAAAAAAAGGTTCTGGTCTGAAGATATTTAATTTATTTTAATTTATTTGTGTTCCTTTAATTTAATAAAGAAAGATATTTTATTTTCGTTTTTATTATTACTTGTAGAAGAAATCCAATTTTATTTTGTTGAGGTTATAAGAAGAAAAATAAAAAAAATATTTTTATCATTGAAGAAGTTTTATTTTAATCTCTCATTTCAGTTGTTCAACGTATCAAAAATAAATAGTAGCTTTAAGTTAGGGCTACAAACTAAGGTACCCTCCCTAGTAGGAACTCTCTATAGTACTAGCAATGTGAGGTAAACCAAGGTATCCTCCTTGGTGACAACTCTATAGTCCTATTATAGTGAGGGAAACTAAGTTACCCTACAATAGTACTAACTACTAATACAATAGTACTAACTACTACAATAGTACTATAGTACTAACAATGTGAGGTAAACCAAGGTATCCTCCTTGGTGACAACTCTATAGTCCTATTATAGTGAGGGGAACTAAGGTACCCTCCCTAGTAGGAACTCTCTATAGTACTAGCAATGTGAGGTAAACCAAGGTATCCTCCTTGGTGACAATTCTATAGTCCTATTATAGTAAGGGGAACTAAGGTACCCTCCCTAGTGGCAACTCTCTATAGTACTAGCAATGTGAGGTAAACCAAGGTATCCTCTTTGGTGACAACTCTATAGTCCTATTATAGTGAGGGAAACTAAGTTACCATCCCTAGTAGGAACTCTCTATAGTACTAACAATGTGAGGTAAACCAAGGTATCCTCCTTGGTGACAACTCTATAGTCCTATTATAGTGAGGGGAACTAAGTTACCCTCCCTAGTAGGAACTCTCTATAGTACTAGCAATGTGAGGTAAACCAAGGTATCCTCCTTGGTGACAACTCTATAGTCCTATTATAGTGAGGGGAACTAAGGTACCCTCCCTAGTAGGAACTCTCTATAGTACTAGCAATGTGAGGTAAACCAAGGTATCCTCCTTGGTACCAACTCTATAGTCCTATTATAGTAAGGGGAACTAAGGTACCCTCCCTAGTAGGAACTCTCTATAGTACTAGCAATGTGAGGTAAACCAAGGTATCCTCCTTGGTGACAACTCTATAGTCCTATTATAGTGAGGGGAACTAAGGTACCCTCCCTAGTAGGAACTCTCTATAGTACTAACAATGTGAGGTAAACCAAGGTATACTCCTTGGTGACAACTCTATAGTCCTATTATAGTGAGGTGGAAGAAGGTAACCTCCCTAGTGGCAACTCTCTATAATTGTAGTAATGGGAGGTAAACCGAGGATACTCCATGGTGGCAACTCTCTATAGTTCTAGTAATGTGAGGTAACCAAGTTACCCTCCCTAGTAGCAACTCTCTATAGTCCTAGTAATGTGAAGTAAACCAAGATATACTCTTTGGTGACAACTCTATAGTCCTATTATAGTGAGGTGAAAGAAGGTAACCTCCCTAGTGGCAACTCTCTATAATTGTAGTAATGGGAGGTAAACCAAGGATACTCCATGGTGGCTACTCTCTATAGTTCTAGTAATGTGAGGTAACCAAGGTACCCTCCCTAGTTGCAACTCTCTATAGTACTAGTAATGGGAGGTAAACTAAAGTAATCCTCCTTGGTGGCAACTCTCTATAGTCCTAGTAATGGGAGGTAAACCAAGGTATCCTCCTTAGCGGCAACTCTCTATAGTACTAGTAATGTGAGGAAACCAAGGTACCCTCCCTAGTTGCAACTCTCTATAGTACTAGTAATGTGAGGTAACCAAGGTACCCTCCCTAGTGGCAACTCTCTATAGTACTAGTAATGTAAGGTAAACCAAGGTATCCTCCCTAGCGGCAACTCTCTATAGTTGTAGTAATGTGAGGTGAACCATGGTACGCTGCCTAGTAGCAGCTCTCTATAGTTCTAGTAATATGAGGTGAACCAAGTTATCCTCCCTAGTAGCAACTATCTATAGTACTAGTAATGTGAGGTAAACCAAGATATCCTCCCTATTGGCAACTCTCTATAGTTGTAGTAATTTAAGGTGAACCAGGGTACGCTCTCTAGTAGCAGCTCTCTATAGTACTATTAATGTGAGGTAAACCAAGGTGTGCTCCCTAGTAACTCTCTATAGATGTAGTAATGTAAGGTAAACCAAGGTACGCTCCCTAGTAGCAACTCTCTATAGTTCTAGTAATGTAGGGTGAACCAAGGTACGCTCCCTAGTAGCAACTCTCTATAGTTGTAGTAATTTAAGGTGAACCAGGGTACGCTCTCTAGTAGCAGCTCTCTATAGTACTATTAATGTGAGGTAAACCAAGGTGTGCTCCCTAGTAACTCTCTATAGATGTAGTAATGTGAGGTAAACCAAGGTATCCTCCCTATTGGCAACTCTCTATAGTTGTAGTAATTTAAGGTGAACCAGGGTACGCTCTCTAGTAGCAGCTCTCTATAGTACTATTAATGTGAGGTAAACCAAGGTGTGCTCCCTAGTAACTCTCTATAGATGTAGTAATGTGAGGTAAACCAAGGTATCCTCCCTATTGGCAACTCTCTATAGTTGTAGTAATTTAAGGTGAACCAGGGTACGCTCTCTAGTAGCAGCTCTCTATAGTACTATTAATGTGAGGTAAACCAAGGTGTGCTCCCTAGTAACTCTCTATAGATGTAGTAATGTAAGGTAAACCAAGGTACGCTCCCTAGTAGCAACTCTCTATAGTTCTAGTAATGTAGGGTGAACCAAGGTACGCTCCCTAGTAGCAACTCTCTTTAGTTCTAGTAATGTGAGGTGAACCAAGTTTTCCTGCCTAGTAGGAACTCTCTATAGTACTAGCAATGTGAGGTAAACCAATGTATCCTCCTTGGTGACAACTGTATAGTTCTATTATAGTGATGGGAACTAAGATACCCTCACTAGCGGCAACTCTCTATAGTCCTAGTACAGTGAGGTGAACCAAGTTACCCTCCCTAGTTGCAACTCTCTATAGTACTAGTAATGTGAGGTAACCAAGGTACCTTCCCTTGTTACAACTCTCTATAATACTAGTAATGTGAGGTAAACCAAGGAATACTCCCTAGTAGCAACTCTCTATAGTTCTAGTAATGTGAGGTGAACCAAGGTACGCTGCCTAGTAGCAACTCTCTATAGTTCTAGTATTGTGATGTGAACAAAGGTACGCTGCCTAGTAGCAACTCTCTATAGTCCTAGTAATGTGAGGTGAACCAAGGTACGCTCCCTAGTAGCAGCTCTCTATAGTCCTAGTAATGAGAGGTGAACAAAGGTACCCTCCATAGTCGCAACTCTCTATAGTACTAGTAATGTGAGGTAAACCAAGGATACTCCATGGTGATAACTCTCTATAGTCCTAGTAATGAGAGGTGAACCAAGGTACCCTCCCTAGTCGCAACTCTCTATAGTACTAGTAACGTGAGGGAAACCAAGGATACTCCATGGTGATAACTCTCTATAGTCCTAGTAATGGGAGGTGAACTAAGGATACTACATGGTGGCAACTCTCTATAGTTCTAGTAATGGGAGGTGAACCAAGTTACCCTACCTACTTGCAACTCTCTATAGTACTAGTAATGTGAGGTAAACCAAGGATACTCCATGGTGGCAACTCTCTATAGTTCTAGTAATGGGCGGTGAACCAAGTTACCCTCCCTATTTGCAACTCTCTATAGTCCTAGTAATGGGAGGTGAACCAAGGATACTCCATGGTGATAACTCTCTATAGTTTTAGTAATGGGAGGTGAACCAAGTTACCCTCCCTAGTTGCAACTCTCTATAGTCCTAGTAATAGGAGATGAACCAAGGATACTCCATGGTGGCAACTCTCTATAGTTCTAGTAATGGGAGGTGAACCAAGGATACTCCATGGTGATAACTCTCTATAGTCCTTGTAATTGGAGGTGAACCAAGTTACCCTCCCTAGTTGCAACTGTCTATAGTACTAGTAATGTGAGGTAAACCAAGGATACTCCATGGTGGCAACTCTCTATAGTTCTAGTAATGGGAGGTGAACCAAGTTACTCTCCCTAGTTGCAACTCTCTATAGTCCTAGTAATGGGAGGTGAACCAAGGATACCCCATGGTGGCAACTCTCTATAATTCTAGTAATGGGAGGTGAACCAAGGATACTCCATGGTGATAACTCTCTATAGTCCTTGTAATTGGAGGTGAACCAAGTTACTCTCCCTAGTTGCAACTCTCTATAGTACTAGTAATGTGAGGTAAACCAAGGATACTCCATGGTGGCAACTCTCTATAGTTCTAGTAATGGGAGGTGAACCAAGTTACCCTCCCTAGTTACAACTCTCTATAGTTCTAGTAATGTGAGGTAAACCAAGGATACTCCATGGTGGCAACTCTCTATAGTTCTAGTAATGGGAGGTAAACCAAGGATACTCCATGGTGGGAACTCTCTATAGTTCTAGTAATGGGAGGTGAACCAAGTTACCCTCTCTACTTGCAACTCTCTATAGTACTAGTTATGTGAGGTAAACTAAGGATACTCCATGGTGGCAACTCTCTATAGTTCTAGTAATGGTAGGTGGACCAAGGATACTCCATGGTTGCAACTCTCTATAGTTTTAGTAATGGGAGGTGAACCAAGTTACCCTCCCTAGTTGCAACTCTCTATAGTACTAGTAATGTGAGGTAAACCAAGGATACTCCATGGTGGCAACTCTCTATACTCCTAGTAATGGGAGGTGAACTAAGGTACCCTCCCTAGTGGAAACTCTCTATAGTACTAGTAATGTGAGGAAACCAAGGATACTCCATGGTGGCAACTCTCTATAGTTCTAGGAATTGGAGGTGAACCAATTTACCCTCTTTACTTGCAACTCTCTATAGTACTAGTAATGTGAGGTAAACCAAGGATACTCCATGGTGGCAACTCTCTATAGTCCTAGTAATGGGAGGTGAACTAAGGTACCCTCCCTAGTGGAAACTCTTTATAGTACTAGTAATGTGAGGTAAACCAAGGATACTCTGTGGTGGCAACTCTCTATAGTCCTAGTAATGGGAGGTGAACTAAGGTACTCTCCCTAGTGGAAACTCTCTATAGTACTAGTTATGTGAGGAAACCAAGGATACTCCATGGTGGCAACTCTCTATAGTCCTAGTATAGTGAGGTGAACTAAGGTACCCTCCCTAGTGGAAACTCTCTATAGTACTAGTAATGTGAGGTAAACCAAGGATACTCCATGGTGGCAACTCTGTATAGTCCTAGTATAGTGAGGTGAACTAAGGTACCTTCCCTCGTGGAAACTCTATATAGTACTAGTAATGTGAGGTAAACTATGGATACTCCATGGTGGCCTCTCTCTATAGTCCTAGTAATGGGAGGTGAACTAATGTGTTCTCCCCGGTGGATTCTTTCGTAATTTTTTGATGGTTTGTGTGCTAATTTGCATTGTGGTAATTAATAATCTTAAAATATTTTTCCTGTGATGCAAATATGTTTCATTAAATTATAATTAATTAATGGGCCTCTCTGGGTGGTCGTTTTCACCAGGTAGATTAGGGTTGTGGCATCGGACAACTACTTTCATTTACAAAAAGTTGATATAGTACACCATATAGTAAAAAAATTGAAATTTTTATCTAAAGAATTTTTAAAATATTATTGAAGCCTACAACACTTTGATAACTTTTTATGTTTTCAATTCATACCATAGCAAATTTGTACAGCTCTTGCCTCGTGAAAGTTCAACTTTGTAGTTTAAATAATTTCATGCCTGTTCAGATTCGAATGTATTGTTCCTTATGAATAAACATCTTTAATGTTTGTTTTTCCTATATGCAGAATATATACTGTACATCTAATTTAACAAGGAAAGTATGATGCGACCTTCATAGCTGCAGTGTAATCTCGACAGCAGGAATCCCACTATACCTTGAGTAAACAAGGACAACCTTACAGCACTCATTCCCTACATGAAGATGAAGAAATAGATTAACATATTAAATTGATGAATATCTTGCGTCATGGTACTTTTAAAAACAATTAATTATTCTTACCTACTTTTTATGAAGTAGGATTGCGTAAATAATTTAATTGGAATAAATATAAACACTAGACGCTGATTTTCCTCTTATATTTGATACATGTGTATTTGGTAAACATAATAGAATTTTTATGCCAACCTTACAACTATTTTTAGGATTAGAAATTGAATTTGACCATAAGTTCACATATTCTAAAATCATGGCAATTAAAGAAAATATTTTGTCAAATTACTGAAATGCTAGAATACTATAGATTATTCAAGTTTTTTGTGAATATGAAAATTCTTTAAGGGTTATGAAAAAAAACACCACGAAGCTGGAAGTAGAAATACACCTCACATGTTACCTTTAGTTGTCTAATGGAACAGATCCTTAAAAACAAGAATCTATTTTAAAAATTAGTCTTAGAAAGAAAACCACAACACAATCAGAATATTTCAACAACAAATGTGAACAAAATTCACAAACTGTCATTGATAATATATTCAGAAATTATATCTGAACACATGATCAGAAGTGGCGTGGTGGTTGCTGCCCTTTCGGATCATCTACTATAATTCAAAATATCTACTTCCACTTCTCATCCACTTCCATCAAAATCTCTCATCCACTTCGTTTGCACTATACGAAAACTCCTTCAAAAAAGCAGTCCGTAAATATAAATTACACGCAGAACACAAGAAAATCAGTCTATAATGGAACAAAAGTAAATCTAGCTGGGAAGTTGTCAATAAACAAATGCCAGAATAGATAAGGCAAGCTTTTAAAATTCATCTCGGTAACCAAACAAACAGACAATTAATTGACGATCCGTTTCAGGTTGCTAACGTGTTCGATCTATTTTATTCACAACGCACAAAAACTGGTCAATTAATGTGTCCTTCAATTCTAGGAAATCTGTGCAACTCTTGCAAGAAATTGCTTTACCTTTTTCTGACAACTCCACAAGAAGTTGAAGGAGTAATTTTGTCTTTTAAGTCAAAGGCCAGATGGAATTTCTCCAAAACTACTATGACACATTACTAGTCAGTTGTCGTCACCTTTGTCCTCCATGATCAATGTATCCTTCGAATCGGGTCTATTTCCTCAAGCTTTAAAATCAGCCATTGTCAAAACTTTACATAAGAAGGGGTCTAAGGACGATTGTAGCAATTATAGGCCAATATCTATAATTTCATCCCTCAACAAAGTGAATGGATTTACTCAAATAAGCTTTCATAGAAATAAATATCGTTCAATATCCAAGCAAATTCGGCTTCACGAGAAGAAGACACTGATGTTGTAAACACTTTTGTATTATCATTTTTTTAGTGATCTTGACTCTATATTCCCTATTTGTGGTTTTTGGAATGTTCTTTGACCTTCTTAAAAAGGCTTTTGACCTCATTGATTACGACCTGTTACTGCATAAGCTTGACCAACTGGAGGTTAGAGGAGTTCGTAATTATTGATGGCTTGGTTCGTTTGTCCATGGTCGTAGCCAGGTTGTGCTGATTCATTTTGACTTCTTATTTCCATGCAAGTGGCTGTTTAAGGACAGTACATTCCTCAAGCTCAATTATTTCTAAAGGCGTCCCTCAGGAATAGATGTTAGGTCATGTGCTATTTCTTCCTTTTGTAAATGATTTATCATTTGCAGATGCTAAAACACAGCCCTTGCTGACAGCAAAGGCCTTGAGGTAATTGCCTATGAAGAATGCACTGCATTAATTCACTGGTTCGAACAGAATCACCTCATTGTTAACAATCAAAAGACAGAAATTAAGCTCTTTAAAATAATAAATAACGATAAAAATATTGCATGAATTATCTTGTTGGCAATGAGGAAATCGATCCTTGCCCAACTGTTAACTTGTTGGAAATTTCTCCCTACAATAACTTAAAATTCCGTTCTCACATTGATTATATCATCAAAGGATTGGCCTCTGGAATTTTTGTACTAAGAAGTCTATCTAAATATTCTGAACCGGACGTTCTTTTAATGGCTACTATGGTCTTATTTATCACTTTGTCACTTATGGTGTAAAATATGGTGCCATGAAACTATTAGACCTCGATGTCAGTATAGCGTCCGGGAGTTTCTTGCTCATTATCCTTAAGACAGTCACTCTTAATACTGTACTTTGTAAAGTGTTTTAAGTATTATTATCAATATTGTCTATTTAGTTTAGTTTTACTTTCTTCATTTGACGCTACTTTCATAATTGTACTACATTATATTGACGCTGTTATGCAGAAAAAAGTCTGTTGAAATAACGATTTGTTAATTTCTAATTTGTAGAAATATGGTTACCAGTTCAGGGATGATTCCTCTTCCATCTCGGCAGTAAGCATCAAAAATAAGTTTTATACTGACGCTGATGTGTTGTGTTCAAAATTCGACGAATAAGTCAAGTATTTTTATCAAACTGTTGGTTATGTGCAATTGAATGCAGAACCTGAAATAGTGTATCCACCTGAAAAAGGTAACATTTCAGTTGTTTACAGCATATCAATATGTGAAGTTAAAGACCCGCTCAGCGTCTGGTATTGATAACATTCCATCTTCTGTTATCAAAGGAATGTTTGAAATAATTGCCTCTGTGTTTACTTCATTTTTCAAATGGAGTGTAATAACTGGAGAGTTTCTTTCGATCTGGAAGTAACACCGATCCAAAAAAGGACCACGTAATCTGTCTAATTTTAGATCAATGTATGTTACGAGTTTAGTACCTTTAGATATATTAAAAAGTTGTACGTCGTTTTTTTACAAGAGAGTCTGCCACCTTAACTCTTCTCATCAGCAATGATTCATGAAAGATCGTTGAACTGCTACGAACTAGTCACGTTTTTTAGTTACTAGTCCTTCGGTTGAGCGTAAAGTACATATTGATTTATTTACATTTTCAGACGGCTTTCGACCATCTTCCTCGCCATGTATTTTTAAATAAGCTGTCTTCCTTTGGATCTTCTCGGACTTAATTCAGTGGATAAAATGTTACCTCTTGGATTAGCAATTTAATGTGCAACTTGGTGGTGTGTATTCAAAGAACTTTTTGTCAGTTCAGGAGTACCAAATGGGATCCAACTTCAGACCTAAATGTTTCTTGTTATTTAATAATGACGTTACATATTTTCTGAACTGCACAGTTCAGCTATATACCGACGGTATTAAAATATATATGCAGATCGCTGATACAATAGACCACCTGGCTCTTCAATCTTGTATCGATTTGGCTATGAGGTGGACTAAAGACAATTACATGCCGTTGAACCTTATCAAAATAGGGATGGTTTCATTCATGCGTAGTAAAACTAATAGACTACAACGTTTTTCATTTATGACGTTAGTAGCTCGGAGAGCATGCTGACGCAAGCTTGGTGTTCTCGTAGACACAAGTTTATGTTCTCTGAATACTTAAACTGTTGTTTCAATAGCTAGGAGGAACTCGGGTCTTATCATGTGGATCGCTAGGTATTTCAATAACACACTTGTTTAACACTGTGGGGGCCCTTAGTTCTGAGTCACTTTGATTATTTATCTATTTATTATTTGGCATTTATAGCCATTAGATTGCGTAATTATATATATAAAGATAACACTTGGCAATCTTTTGCGATGTTTAATAAGTATCACGTTAACTTAGCCTATCATTATCATTCAATCATTATACGAAATAAATACAATGCAGCACAAATTACAAAAACAAAAGCTGAAAAGACTTTTTTAAAAGAAGAAGTTCACTAATTATACAAAAACAAATGTAAGTTGAAAGAACAATTATTAAAAATACAATACACACTATTTGAATGTTAAGCTTTATTGAAATTTAAAATCTAATGACACAAATTAATTATTGGGTAAATTTAGAAATCAAAAAGAAGAAATTAATTCATACCAACAAATGTCATAAACTACCAATACAAAACCAATCTCAAATGCCTCAATTTTCTAATCATAAGTTATATCCTAGATTAATTAACAAAACACAAATTGAATCTGATCGAGCTGAAATTAACATTTTATAAAAGGGTTTCAATTTTTGTATTCAAGATAACAACAACGCAACACTTCTCATAGAAACTGAAGTTCGATTGAAGAAAATCTTCCTTTGGAAATTCAAAACGAAACAAGAATCCTTACACATGAAAAAATCATGAAATATACTAATAAACCAACATAAAATAAACATAACCACGAGAAAGGAACCATACTCAATACATCAGAAAATTTAAAATGAGATGATGCAATTGCTGTCAAAGCAGATTTAAGTAATACTATAGTAATTGTTAATAAAGACAAACACCATATGAAAATTATATATTTCATCGCCAACAATTATATAAAAGAATTACATAAACATCCAACAGAAACATATATGTAGGCTTACCGAGGCACTTGGCCAGGCCGTCAGGTGGGGGAAGCCGCCGAGTCGGTGTGTGCCATATGGTAAATAAAAATAGAAAGTTTCTTTATACATTCTTACATATAAGACGCCGACACAACGTTGTGTGTATTTTAAGGCGAATATGAATGGTTTTATGAGTGTAGGATGAATGTGGATGAGTGTAGTCTGGTTACTAACTGAGTTCAACTGTTCCTCAGAAAAGGCAATTTATTAATAGGACAACAGCCAGGGCAACTAAGGGACCTACAGCTTTAAGTGGAATCCGAACCACGTAGTGCTGGTCTGATTTTCAGCTAATTGACAAGCCTGATACTCAGTTATCTCCCCTACACAACATCCGCACAATGATTACCACCCAACATGGACACTCCAGACATCTCTAGTAGTGTCCACGCCGATAGCAACCACCAAGCGGACGCCATGCCGGTATTAAGAGGACCGAGCATACAACCTATCGCCTACAATCTCCCAAACACTTTGTCCCCATGTTGCTGGGTTACAACACTGCGCCACCAGTGCCGACAATTACAATTAAGTAAAATCATCTTAAATTTAAATTGTTGTTTACAACCTGACATAACCTTGTTATAGTAAACTTTTTTTATTTATTTATATATAACATTTATTTTATTTACAATCTGTTCATACAATTTGAACAATAAGTAAATCTCATCAGGGTAATTAACCTGAGTCAGAAACAACCCTTTGGTTGCCCTGACTTACAATGTTCTAAAAGTAGAAGAAATGAAAAGAAAAGAAAATTAGATAAATCTGTCCTTTAAATGGAGAACACTGTGTCTCTTAAGGCGGTAAACACTGCTGCTACTGTCCAAAAGATTAACTGCTAGGTAGTTTTGGTGGTTCTCGAGTCTCTGAAGGTATTTCAAGTTTTTCGTTTTGATTGCATCTTTTACATATGGAATTGTAGTGTCTTCGTGAATGGTTTGATTTCTAACATACCAAGGGGCATCTAGAATAAATCTTAGGGTTTTAGATTGGAACCTTTGAATAATTTCAATGTTGGAAGTTGATGTTGTTCCCCAGAGCTCAATGCCATAAGTCCAAACTGGTTTCAGTATAACTTTATAAATAAGAAGTTTATTTTCTGTTGATAATTTTGATGTTCTGCCTAGAAGCCATGACAAGTTCCGCAGTTTTAAATTTAACTGCAGTCTCTTATTCCAAACATGTAGCTGCCATGTTAGCCTCCGATCCATATGTATACCAAGGTATTTAACATTACTTGTCTGAGGCAAAATTATATTATTTAGTGAAACTGGAGGACATGTTGTAGTAGACAATGTAAAGGTAACATGGCGAGATTATGTTTCGTTTATTTTAATTTTTCAATGTTGTAACCAAATAGCTAGGATGTTTAGATATGTTTGTAACAAATTGGAATCCAGTACAGGATCTCTATTTGAAGACAGCCGTGCTGTATCATCAGCAAAAGTAGCCACCATTATATCTGGATTTTGTGGAAAATCATAAGTATACATAGTATAAAGGATAGGACCAAGGACACTACCTTGGGGGATGCCTGATTCTATAGGACGCATTGTTGTGAGTGAATCTTGATACTTAATTTGGAATAATCTGTTTTAGAGATAGGATTTAAGTATGTTGTAATAAGTATGAGGCAGTAATGACATAATTTTAAAGAGCAGACCTTTGTGCTACACTTTGTCAAAGGCCTGACTCACGTCTAAAAATGCAGCAGAACAAAATCTTTTATTCTCTAAATCTTCTTTCACTACACTCACTAACCTGTGGACTTGTTCAATTGTAGAATGCCCTTGACGAAATCCGAACTGGTGTTGAGGGATTAATTCTTTTTCTAAGATCAGAGGGTCGAGTCTTTGTAACAGAAGTTTTTCAAACAATTTAGATATGATTGGAAGAAGACTAATTGATCTGTAAGATGTAACTTCATTGATTGGTTTTCCCGGTTTTTGAATGACTACAATTTGAGAGATTTTCCATTGGGAAGGAAAGTGTTCCAAGCGAAGAATATCGTTGAATATTATAGTCAATAAAACGATTCCCTTTCTGGAAAGTTCTTTAAGTAATCTACCAGTAATCAAGTCATAGCCAGGAGCTTTCTTTGGGTTAAGATTCTTGTTTATAGCTGTTTTTACCTCTGATGGAGTGAAGCATTTTATAGGCAAGTCAAGTTGATTGGGAGATTCTAAGTAATCAGTAATTTTTTCCTCAAGTGTAGATACTATGGCGTGTGGTTTGAATACATTCTTTAAATGATTAGCAAACGTTTCTGCCTTCTCGACGTTACTTTTAGCCCATGTTCCGTCAGGTTTTAGAATTGGTAGTATTGATTGTTGAGGTCTTTTAAGATTTTTTGTTGCTTTCCAAAGCGAATAGTCAGTATTAACGGTTACGTCCAAGTTGGTTGTGAATTCCGAAAAATGAGCATTACTCACTTTTCTAAGCAATCGTTTTAATTTTTGGCTCGATCTATTTAGATTTAGTTTATCTACTGGATGTCGTGAGTTTTGCCAAATTCGTCTTAATTTTCGTTTTTCTGCAATGTTCTTTTTTATTTCCAAGGGTTGCCTTTTTTCGATATTAGCCTTTTGCTGTAGCTGAGGTGTCGCTTTCCATGCAAAATCCTGAAATGTTCTGGTCATATATTCAACAGCGTCATCAATCTGATCGTTTGTCTTTAAAGGTAGTGACAGATTTAAATGCTCAGATATAGTTTCTCTAAAACGAGGCCAATTGGTCCATCTATTGCAGAAGGAAGGGGGAGTAGATTTTTTTTATAATTGTTGAGCTAACTGTAAGAATCACTAGTGAAAAATTACTGGTCGGATGAGAGGTCCAAGGAGCTCACTATGTTTAGATAATTTCTAGATAATCCTTTTGTTATGAAAAAATCGAGAAGATCAGGTACCTTTTGTCGATAGGACGGCTAGTAAGTTCGTTCACCTGTAGACATATAATCTAGATTACACTCATTCATGGTTTTTAATAATTGGCCTGTGCAAAGTAGGTTCTCCAATGTGAAAGGTAATAGCTCCTGGACCATTAACTAAGTTTGCCATAAACTTACGAGAATTTCTTTTAATAAAAGCATCAATGGTATCGAGTCCAAATTCTTCATGTAGATGTGAATTACGTATATACCATAGAGTATTAACTGCAATTCTTAAAACTTTGTTTTGCAAAATTTGAATCTTTTTCAGTTTGCCGGAGGAAATGCACATTCCCCAAACCGAGATAGGCATACATAATTAACGGCTGAAGAATTCTTTTATATATTAAAAATGTGCATTCCGGTTTCAGAGATGACTTTCTGTTTATCATAGGAAATAACATAGATAGAAGTGCTTATGCTTGAGTAAGTTTGTTGTTTACGTGAAGATTCCAGGTTAATTTTTTATCGAGGTTGACACCTAAGTATTTTATGCCTTGATCATCAGGGTTCAAAGGAATTGAAGTACTTTCAAAAGCAACTTTAGGTGGAAAAATATACTTCCTCAAAGAGAAAACTTTTGTTTCACATTTCAATGGATTTAAAGATAGTCTCCAGCTTTTAAGCCAATCGGTCAGAGTTGTAACGTTGAATTGTAATGAATTTACGGCTTGGTTGATGTCAGTATGCTGGGTAATAAGGACTGTGTCATCAGCATAAAGAGCGATAGTAGCCTGAGGGAGCTCAGGAATATCAGACATGTATAAGTTAAAAAGAAGAAGTCCCAGTATTGAGCCTAGAGGAACACCTGTGCCTATTGGACGAACTGAGGAAAGTGTGCACTTGAGTTTAACACAACAAGTCCTATCAAACAAAAAAGATTACAACAATCCTGCTCTCAGATGCAAAGGAAGTCCAAACTGATACAAGTTATATAATAGGCCACCATGCCAAACCTTATCAAATGCATTTGTTATGTCCAAAAATGCTGCCGATGAATGAAACTTCCTCTCAAATCCTCTACTAGATTCGTATCCTTCATTAATTCGTAGAAGTTGATGTGTTGTAGAATGCCTTGTACGGAATCCAAACTGATAAGGAGGAATGATATTAGAAGAATCCAAGTATTTTAGAAGTCACTTCTGTATAATTTTTTCAAATAATTTTGATATTGATGAAAGTAGACTGATCGGATGGTAACTGCTAGGATATTTTTGGGTTTGTTGGGCTTGTGTATAGCAATTATTTGAGCAAGTATCCAGTTTTTGGGAAAGTAACCAATAGAAATGCAAGCATTGAAAATTGATGCCAGCATTTAAAGTGCGTTGGTAGAAAAATTCTTCAAAACTATGTTACGTAACAAGTCATGCCCTGGGGATTTTTGTTGGGGAGATTATTAATAATATTTTTAATTTCCAAGGGTGAGGTATATTTCACAAGCTGTTCTGCACTGTTAGGGGTTGTGGACAAAAAATCCTCAACATTTCTGTTAGTTTCAAAATCATGAACAGCATTAGGAATGAATGCATTCTCAAAATAGTCAGCAAACACATTACTTTTTCGGAATCACATTCAAAAATTAAATTATTTTGTTTTAGTGGATGCACAATTTTCGGTGATTGTAAAAGCCGCTTTGTTGCTTTCCACATATTAGAATCACCAAGATCAATATCAGAATCGTAATATTTATAAGAATTAATCCTATATTCATCAAGTTCACTACGTACTATATGAATTAGTTCATTTAGCTGCATCTTTAAGTAAAGGTACCTGTATCTCTGCCACTGACGTCTCACTCTATTGTTCAGTCTAATTAATTGCATAATTCTCATGGGAGGATGAAGAAAAGTTTTTCGTGTAGGGCGATAAGTCCGGATAGTCGCATTTTAAACCGATTTTTGTAAACACTCTGTCAAGTATTGAACTGCTCTGTCAATGCCATTTACTGAATATGTCCGTTGGAACTTTCATGCGATAGTCGAATTCTGCACAGAAGGCATCCCAATCGACTGGACTATTTATCAGTCTGGGAATTTGTGGCGAAAATAGTGGTTGTATGAAAAACTTACAATAATAGGGAGAATGTCAGAATCAAGTTCGCTGATTACTTGTTGTAGAATAGGAGTTCCAAAGTTTTTATGAAGAGTAATGTCCAATATATTGGGATGGAAATTGTTTTGCCAAGGGTAATGAGTGAGTTCAGACGGAGCTGAAATATGTATATTGGTTTCATTCATAGCACGTAACAAGCGAACCCTATTCGGGTTAGTTACCCTACAACCCCAAAATTGATGTTTACAATTTAAATCTCCTAAGATAAGAGTTGGAGTATCACCATGACTTAGATTTAAAAGATGTTGGTGAAAACGTCGATTGGGTGATTTGTACATAGAAATAACATTACAAGACTGGTCATTTTGCAAACTAATTTTGATACCAACAGCTTCAGCTAAAATAAGATTTGGCAACAGTATATTGTGATGATTAAGATTTATTTTTATAAAAATTGCCACTCCTCCAGAAGCATTGGGTACTTTCCTGTCTTCTCTATAGATAAAGTATCCAGGGAATTTAAAAGGCTCATTTATGACAAAGTGCGTCTCATTAATGCAGGCGACATCGATGTTATTCCGAACCATTAACTCAGAAAAAATATTCTTTTTCTCTTTAAGCCATCAGCATTCCAGTTTAGGATTGTTAAGTTTTGTATGATACATTTTCTAGGGTGCTTTTTGAACAGTGAAGTAATAACATTAGTTATAATCTTTTTAATGATAGGCATGGTTGACTTAACTAAATCTAATATTAATTGTTCTATATTAGAGCCACTCTCAAGTACCTCGTTAGCTACGGTTTCAGTAATGTCGTTATTCACAACATTGAAATCAGTCCGGGGATGCAAATTTGTTGATGTCTTCTTAGCTGCTTGAGCGTATGACTTGGAAAAAGAGGGCGGGCTTGTGAAGGTACATTTATTCCAATTCCAGTGTTTTCGGTACTGCACTTTTTATCGGTGCTCTTAGTAAATGAGTGACGGACGGGTCCAGTCACATCGCTTTTAGCATTTTGCTGTATATCTTTATAGTATTTGCAGCCTTTGAAATTATTCTCCCCAATGATAGGCCGAATGATTCTCCCCGCAGTTTACACTTACAGGGGGGTCGATCTTCTTCTTCGGACAAGCAAAGTAGAGATGTTGGCCAGTACACTTCACACATCTGGATCGAGCTTGCAGAAATTTTTCGTGTAACCATAAAGTTGACATCGAGTACACTGGGACACATTTGTAGACTTCCTCTTAGGCTGAACATGAACAACAGAGTAGCACGAGATTTTTCTACTTGACCCGATGCTTGTTCTCCATGCGTTACTTTTCTTTTTGAACATCGTTTCTCTTGAAAAGCTGATTCTATTTCCACGTCAATGGTATCTAAACTGTCGTTAACTCTCGTTGCATACTGTTTTGATTTGGAATACAGGGCTTCAAAATGATCATCGGTCCTTATAAAATTAATTTGCCTCTGTAAGGTTTGAACTAAGTTCCAAGCAATTGAATAATTAAAATAAATCCTTGAAAATACTTGAAACTGGTAAAGTGACCAAAAATAAATCTAAAAGAACCAAAGACATGAAGATGTTATCGAACTTACACCATTGACTTACGAGATTTCTCGCCATGAATTTCGTTTTGCAATCGAAACGTCCACATGATATGTCATTGAACACCGTTAAAAATTAACCAATTGTTTCTTGTTCACTTCCTAAATTCTCCGTCAATAATTGAGAAAAGAGTCAATAATTTACTCCACCACCTATAAATTTTGGATTTTTTTTAATGTCCATGTAATTTATCGTATGCACTATATATCTTATTTGTTTCCTTCTCCCAAACGGCCATTCTCTTGTTGTTCGAACTTAAAAATACAGCAGACTTCTCAACAAGACCAAATAGGTTTTCTGCTTGAAATAGGTTCACTGATGCATCGGCACCAACTAAATTCAAAAAATGGCCCATACAATGTGCATAGATAAGGCCTTTGTTGTCAGTAGTAATGGGGGGGACATGGAGCAGTGGACCCCCATTGCCATGGGCGCGGTCATCTTGGATGTGAGGTCAGAGGTTTTTTTGCGTGGAAACGGCGCGGCCATCTTGGATGTGACGTCAGTGGTTTTTTGCGCGGGAACTTTTGGCGCACAGTGTTGCCAACTTAAATATTTTTTGTGTACAGTGTTGCCAACCTAGTTTGTTTGTCTGTGTATTGTGTTGCCAATCTAAATATATTTTTTTTGCCATCTTGAATAAGACGTTGCGCAGGAACTTTAAAAAAAATATTATTTTGTTCGGGAACTTAAAAAAAAATATTATTTTGTTTTGTGGATGGGGGAATATTTGAAATATTGTTTGGCGCCCAGTGGATGTGTGACGTCACCGCATGCCTAATTCAGACGACGACCACGAGGTGGCACGCGGAGCAATTCGTGTGAACCCCGTTGTCTGGATAAAGCTGCTATTTTATTTTCTTCAAGTCCAAATACACGATGTTGTTAGCAGACGGATTCGTAATTGGACGATTTTCCTGATCTACAATCAACACGGTGATCAAGGGCGTAGCCAGGATTTTCTTTTGGGGGGTGCTGACTTAGAAGGGTCATCACGGGGGGGGGGCAGTTAGCCCCCCCCAACCCACGAGGGTTCAGGGAAATTTTGTAAATTTTAGGGCAAAATTGTGGGTTTTAAGGCAATTTGAGCATTTAAAATCTATTATTTCGATTCATTACGATTCATCACGAGGGTTCAGGGAAATTTTGTAAATTTTAGGGCAAAATTGTGGGTTTTAAGGCAATTTGAGCATTTAAAATCTATTATTTCGATTCATTACGGACCATAGGAAAATGTAAGACCGAAGGGTGACTTTGTGCCTTACCTTTACGTTCGACAATTAACCTTATATATTACTAACACAGTCAAATTCATTAGGATAAAAATAAAGAAATAATAAATAAAAATGTGATTTTTATTACTTTAAAAAAGATAACATCACTTATTGCTTTGATGGCATGGCATAAAAAACTACAAGAGAATAAGCTTCCTGGGCACGCTCGCCATTACATCCAGTACTTGTTCTGGTGAAACACTGACATTGCCGTAGTGAACGGACAAGAGTGCAAGATCAGTTAATCTTTCATCATTCATCCTGTTTCTTAAGTAATTTTTTATTCTTTTCATTGTCGAAAATGTTCGTTCGGCTGTGCATGTTGAAACTGAAAACAAAACAAATGATTAAAAAAGACTTCATAAAGCCAAATTGTGTTTTTTTACATTTTATTTAATAAGAGTTTGGTTCTAAGTTCATAAAAAGACAGGTATCAAAGGTAAGTCAATACTTACAGGCTTTGCATCTTAAAAGGCATTTTGTAATTTAATAAAGGCACTACTGAAAGATGAATTTTAAAAAGTTTAGTATTTAAGGTAGTAACTGAACCAGTTATTATTTTTTTGGGAAAATTTTATAATTAAGCCTGAAGTAATAAAAAATCCTGAACCTTAATATTAACTGAACTTACCTGGAAGTGTTGCCAAGGTTTTAAGCAAATGGTGAATATGTGGGGAAAATGCCTTGTCGCAGTTATCCAGACATTCAGAAATAGTAGGAAATTTCTTCTTTGTCACCAGTTCTTCTTTTTCCCACTTGTTGCACCATAGTAGGTACTCTGCTTTAGCTTCTGATGCAGCAGCAGCCCCGTCTTCAAAATAAAGGGACAGTTTATCTATCTCATCAACGTAATTTCTGGATGCATGGTTTGGAAGTATAACTCTTAGTGCATTTAACACATCATCCTGGCCATTACTGAATCAGCTCTTGAGGTGTACTAATAAGTCATCCAATGAGGGAACAAAAATAGTTCTTCTGAAATACTCCTCAACGTTATCATGAGGATAGTTTTCTCTGTTAGTTTGCCTTCCCGCCAGTCTAGGCACCTTCAATTCAGCACCAAAATAGAGTTTTTTATGAGCCTCAGAAGCTGACTCAAACAATTTGTGAAACTCAAAATCAATTTCATCTCTCAAAACCTGCAATGTCTCTATGGCAGAAGTAGCATATCTGTATACTGAGCTTAAATCGGCATTCGGACTCTGTAAATACTTTGAAAGAGGCAAAGTATAAGTAAACAACTTTTCACAAGTCAAGAGAGACAACAAAAAGTCACTTTTCTCGATAGCAGCAACCAGTCCACTTGCACGTGATGATATGGAACGGTTACACTCTGATAGCTCGAACAAACTGGGGACAATAGCTTCATAAAGCTCAACAAACACGTTAACTGCGTCGTGTCTCTCAATGAACCTAGTTTCACAAACACTGAGCAACCTGGTTTTTTTGCTCTCTGAAACATACTTTTTTATATTTGATTTGAGTAAGTCCCCAGCATACGCATTATTTCTGAATAAGTTACAAATTTCTGTCATGGTGCCAAGACAGTTTCTTACGTTTTTCTCACATATAGCTGATGACAATACAAGATTCAACCTGTGAGACACGCAATGAATGTAAATTGCTTTTGGGTACAGTTGTTTTATTTTAGCTTGTACGCCGTTAAATTGCCCACTCATAGTACTAACTCCATCATACCCTTGACCAACCAACTTTTCCATTTCAAGACCTAGTTTTGTACATTGGCCTAAGATAACAGTTGTAATACCTTCGGCAGTCATGTCAGTTACAGGTGCAAAAGTAAGGAAATCCTCATGAACTGTGTTTTGTTCATCAACAAAACGTACAGACAAAGAGAGCTGCTCTGTGCTCGTGACATCTAAAGTTTCGTCTGCAATTATTGTAAAGGCACCAGATGTGTTTGCATTCTCTACAATTTTGTCTTGAATAATTTTTGAGCAAATACCTAAAATCTCGTTTTGTATGGAAGCACTCACATAGGTTGCATTTCTTGGTGATTTAAGTAGATGATTTTTCAATTTTTCGTCCCCACTACTTGCTCTATATCTTAGTAGAGCCCTGAACTTCCCATCCTTGTGATGCGGCTTTTCCAAGAGAACTGGACCATAGTTTTCGGGATCGTGTTCCTTGCCTCGCAAAGGAAGCTCATTTTCCCCACAAAAAATCACTGTTTCAATTATGGGTTTCAAGGCCTCTCTATTTTCTACAACCAGATATTTTCTCTGTGTGTCAACTTGAGATGCAACACTGTCCATTTTCATACGTAAAACATTCAAATAGTGTACAGCCGAAGCAGTGCATTTCTTGTGATAGTTAGTACTGGCGTGAACTTTAAATTTTTCAAATGCACTTTGCCATTTCGTAAATGGTGAGCTAACTAACGAACCTATACTTTCATGACTCCCTTTGCCTACGCTTTCAGTACAAAAAGCTATACAGTACTTGCAAAAAGCTCCATTAAAGGATTGTGAATACGCCAGCCAAGGGTATTTTATGAGCCAGTTGTGTTGAAACTTTCGTTTTTGCCCGCCTGCCATATTAATTAGAAAATTAAAGTTTCCACTTGGGGTAAATGCATCTGCATCTAGCAATATTTTACGCCTCAATTGGTCCATATTTTTAATAAAATGAGGAGAAAAAAGTAATTCTGAAATCTTACCGATATCATTTTCAGAGAGCTCGCCACATTTTTGCCCCTGTGGCTGTGAATTAGTGTTTTTAGTACTCCCACTACCAATTTCAACTTCAACACAACTACCACTGCCAGAGCTTTCATTCTCTTGAATATTAGTTGAACTACAAGCTGAAGCTTCATTTTCAATTGCTACTTTGGTTTGTTTTTGTTTTGAAAAATAACTCACAATAGTTTTATTTTGTACCTGCCGACGTTTCATAATTTATTTCAAATATAATCGCACTATACTTAAATATTTAACGTACAAATAACGCACTGACCTGATGGCAGACAATACACAGTAACTCTACACAGACTCACATGACACAGCAATACTACAGTGTATTGCTGTGTCATGTGTCAGCAATACCCACCCGCCCGCCCATACACGTACAGTGGTATTGACCCACCCGCCCGCCCATAGACGTACAGTGGTATTGACCCACCCGCCCGCCCATACACGTACAGTAGCATTGACCCACCCGCCCACCCATACACGTACAGTGACATTGACCCACCCGCCCGCCCATGCACGTACAGTGGTATTGACCCACCCGCCATCCCATACACATACAGTGGCAGTGATGACGACTGATGTGCGAGTTAAGTTGCTAGGCATGCTGGGTAGTGAGTAGCAGCCGGGTCGTCGACCCCGCCCGTACGTACACTCAACCACAAAAGAGGACTCGTTCGTTTGAGTGTCACGCTGCGTACAGTCCGTGCCAACTAACCTCTCTCACTAGTTCGATAAACCAACCGGCATGGTATCAACACAGGTTTATTGAGCAGGTTAAAAAAAGCCTCAGTTAGTTATTGTTAAAATATTTAATTTTATGAGAATTTCGGGGGTGCTGGAGCACCTTCAGCACCCCCCCTGGCTACGCCCTTGACGGTGATCGTTTGAATCGCCCTTAGTTGTCTGTCCAATGATGCGTAATATCGCTCACGTGAGTTTTCCGATATTTTGTATCCCTCGGTACGGCCGGGAAGAAGGTGTACAAAATACGGTGCTCTTGTGCAAATCGTGATTGAATTTCGATCGTGTCGACCGGTCCGAGATTCGGTGGATACGACCCCATCACGATTTTGTTGGTCTCGTAGTAGGTCCGTTCGTTATTGTAGTCAACTTCAATTTCTTCTTCTTCTCCTTGGGTGCTGCTGTTGTCTTACTGGTGGTAGTCGGCTGGTGGCCAAAACCCAAGAGTTGTCTCATCGTAGAGTCCAAAGTGAATTTCAACGGTGATACTGTGGACACACTCGTTCCATTTTTCGCTTTCGAGATTATAAATTTGTTCGAATCCACATTCGTTCGAAGAGAATTGATAAACTCTCTGCAACGTGTTTGTAGAGATTCCAAGGTGTAGTGGCCTTGCTCGAGTGTCAGCGTTCTGGTGGGTTCGTTCAGTTTTTCAGGTGTAGGACCCAACCAGAAATACACGTTGCACTTCTCGTCAAGTTGGATATGTTGATGTCCGAATAAAATCCGCATAAAGCCAGACGATAATCTTCGGTGTTTTCCAAATGGAGCAACGTTTATTTGCTCGCCCGACTAGTTTCAACAACGGCATGGTTGTTGAAAACACTCACTTATATTATGATATACTTCATTTCTGGTGCTCTAAATACAGCGTCCCTGTTATACGTGTGAGATCTGACAAATCTCTATTGTACTCTTCGATCTTATCGTACAATTTAGTGTTCAACGACAGGATACGTTGGTCTGTCCGAATTTGATATTGCTCGAACTCAATACGAAATGCTTTCTGTTCTAACCTGATGACGGTGTTGTCGTCGTCGTTCACTTCTTCCGCACTGGTCTCTCCGAATCGGTTGATGAAGAACTTACGAATGAACATATTGCAACTGTTCTTTCTTTAAAAAAGTTTTTTTTTTAATATTTCCTTCCGTGGTTGAGTGTTTTTCTGGCGCGAATCCGTCATGGTGCACATCTTGATGTTGTACGTTGTACCCATTTTCTCTCCACGCGACAGTTCCAACGAGTCGGGGATGGGGTCTTTGGGATTGAATGCCTTCGCATAACGTTTGGGTAGGAACACGTCAATCTCTTCAGCACCATTTTCTGCGAGCGTTCGGTCTGATAGAGTGGCCATGAGAGAATCACCGTACTTGGTTTGTACGATTCTCAAATTCTTCACTGGATAGAATGTGTTTCCGTCCAATTGGTTGTTTCACGCACTTGATGAATTTCACGGTGACCTCGTCGAATCGGTTCACAAAGCTACTAGCCATGATGAATGTATGGTGATGGAAAAAACTTAATCGTTCAATCACTCTCTTATTACAACTCTAGCTTGTCGGATTCGTTGAGGATAGTTTAGTGTCGATTTGTCTGAACTTATCAGTGGCCAGTCTTTCGAAGTCATGAAATTCGTTACGCAGCTCGATCAGCTCTACTTGAACTACAACGTCGTAATTGTTCTTGGACCTACTGACAGTACCGATACGCCTGCGTCCTTTGACTTGTATACAGTCCGGTTGTGAGGTCGTGTCAAACACTTTGTTGAAACTTTTCGCAGTCTCGTCCTACTGGGATTTTGTGACAAGATCGTTTTTATCCATACCCTTCGACGATGATATGATCCTTTTATTTCCAACACTGATGTAGCTTTTCGACACTTTTTATGCCGTCAACAAGTGCATCGGTTTTCGTCAAATGACCCATCAGTTTGTTCTCGACTTGTTCAAACGCTTTTATCATTTCGCTATTAAACTCCTTTTTCAAAGTTTCTATCTGAGATTCTAAATAATCCCAACACTGTCTGCTGAACATTGTTGTTACGAGTCGAAATAGAACTTGTTCCTGTCACCGACCTTGATGTAGCACGTCCAGTGAGTGGCGTCGGAATCGACATCTCCCAGGTTTAGGATTCCACATTCCGTGTGATGTGATGTGACCGGTATTAGCTGTCGAACAAACACTCCGCGAAAGTTTTTGATCTTCAACACGTCGTTGGCGTATCGTCCGAGTGAATACACCGAAGCTAAATAACTACATCACGCGGTGATCAAGAATTTTCCCAAACTAAAAATAGTCACTACGTGTATAGACGACCTGTGGGCGGCCGATCTTGTGATTATGGACAGATAACGGAAAACAGTGAAGGAAAACGACGGTTACAGATACATGTTGAATGTGATCGACACTTTTTCCTGGTCTGAACCGTTGACTAGGAAGAGTGGCCAACACGTGACCGATGCTTTCGAAGCAATCATAAGGTGTGCCGAAAAGGCAGGCCACAACGCACCGAATCTATTGCACGTCGATAAGGGTCGGGAGTTTGTTAACAAAAATTTCAAACAACTGTTGGAAACATATGGCATCAAGATGTACCATACTGCTTGGTTTGTTGGCCGGTGTGTGCTTTTTAGAATAGGACATGGCCACGCCATCCAATATTAAAATGGAATTAGTTAATTATGTATTAACAGAATTTACTTTGAAGATTTTTTGCCATATTACGTTGCTCGTTAAGAAACCAATATGTTTGTTTTTTCGGTAATACAAAATTATTCCAAACTTCAGACGTCATTTTGGGGCCCCTGTAACCCCGGGGCCCTCGGCAATCACTGACCTGGCCAGACCACCCCTGCGGGGGTGGTCATTCACTGGTGCACTCATTCTAATTAATTAAATAGTTTACCCCCTATGCTGACTAAAATAAATTACTTGGTATTATCTGATATATATAACCATATGTTTATTATAATCTTACCTATAAACAAACAGATCCAGCCTTACAAGCAGTCCAGTGTACTTCCCAAAACGCATTTCTAACGCGGTCAGAAAGTATCTGCACTCAATTTTATCCAGAGCAACGCAAATAATAATTTCCGTTCTCATCAAAGCTCTCTCATTTATGCATGTTCTATAGTAACTAGCCAAATCAATATTTTCCTCCTCATGCCTTTGTTTTTGTATCAATTATATAAGCATCCGTTTAAATCATTCAAGGTCAGATTACAAATTACATAATCATCTGTTGACTGTTTACTGTTGCCGGCTGTCGGTGTCGTGTCATTTCCATTTGCGTTGGTTAGGGTTGTTAGAATAGACTTGATTGTCGGGCTGACATGCTAGTAGCATTTCAAGTTTACAAGTAATTTGATTTCCTAATCCTAACGTTTAATTGAAGTTTATAACTTTATGTGTTCTGTTGTCAGTAAATTTATAATTAATTAAATCGTGATCTATTTATTTTTATAGGCCCATTTAAGTATTAATACCTTTTAACATAGTATTGTTTTATTTGGGCCTAACCAAATAAATTTGTTGCTTAATTTTTATTAGTTTTCATCCATAAATATTGAAATGTATTCGAAGTTCTTGTTTCATTGTGTGGCTAAAACTTGCTTTACAAGAAAATTTTCTTCTCTCCCAGCTCCTAATATCTCACCAAAAATCCAAGCTACCGGTGTAAGTATTAGATTTTAATTTAATGTTTGTTTCCAGACTAGATAGACAGTATAATCATCCTAAATTATAGAGTAGGCCTATGTATTGATAATTTGTCAGCCTTATAAATGAATAACTTATCTAAAAGAAAGCTAGTATATCTGCTTAGCCTTTGGTAATAGACGTTTTAACTCTTAATTAGTAACGTGGTCTACAAACTACTACAGAAGAATTGATTTTAGGAATTACAAAAAAAATATCTGAACTCCACAACCCCATTCTTCTAGCACATCCTTCTCTTATCTCCTTGTAGGCTATAAAAACCACGCTAATTGACAGCTACTTAAGTTTTAAGCACTGGCAAGGAAATATGGTATTATTTTTGGTGCGGTTGTTTGTACACTATGCGACCTGTAGAGTTATTGAACATTTGCCAAATTCAATGCATAATATAGGCATATGTATAATTGGTTGCCTGGTATCTTAGTTGGTTAAATCCCAGCTTCATAAGCTAAAGGTTCTCAGTTCAGTCCCAATTAGAGTCGTAACATGTTTTGAAAGGGATCAGCTGATAACCAGCCTGCTGTTCATTTGTCTTTGGGCTATTAATTAATGACACTTTCTAAGGAATAGTCGGCCTTAGTTTGTAACAATGACTACATTCCCTCATTTACACTCATCAGACTCATTCGACAATAATTCGAATTGGAGTCAAATTGTGGAATAGAGTGAAAAATATTGCAGTTACTTATTTTATTATATGTACCGGTATATAATATTCATATTCTATTATGATATAAGTTGTAAATGTCTTGAAATAAATTACTGTTGTAATTTGTATTATAAAGTTAGTTATAAATCACTATTAATGTTTTTCTTTGTAAAAATAGTGTGCGCTGTTGGTACAAATAAATAAATGGAAATCCATATTCGTCCATATCTTGACGATCAGCGTCTAAAGAGTAAATATATAACAACCCTCCTTTATTATAAAGTGCTTTGAAATTTATAGACAAAGCTTCAAGAAAATAACATAAATAAATGCGGCCCTTTATACACCACATGACCAAATAATTGGAATTATCTATAAAATATACAATAAAAATACAGTAGTTTTTTTATTATATGTTGTTTATAATTTACATCTTTTATTGTTTTATTATACTCCTGCAGTATATTAAGTGATGTATTTAATTAATATTCCCAGTAACCAGGACATTAATAATTTGCGGTCTTTTGTACACAATGTGACCTAATATGTGGAAATACTTGTTGCGACCTATTAAGGGTTAATAATCATGCAGTTTCTGTTCACCAAACAAAATAGGCTATGAAATCTTTGTCAGAAATAGGTCAAGAATTGGCATTTACATGACAAGACACTTTAATCTGAGTAAATCTTTGTTTTAGCTATAAAAATAAATTGAAACTGATTTAAAAACTTAATAAATGGCTTATTTGTTTATTAGCATTGTCATATTTTGAACAACAAACTAATATTTACCTAGTTTAGCACAATCTGCAAAAGTCAATATTTGGTACCAGTCTAGTGTATTCTAAATCAAACAAAAATCAAATCTAGTCTATAGTTCATAAGTAATATTATTTTTTCTTACAAAAATGGATTGATTCAGTTATAAAATGTATTGTAACACTCTTGTAGAAATTATTTTACACCAAATGCAATATTCTTCATTATAATCATGTTTATGTTAAAGGTAATGACTGTTAATTTACCTCTATACTTATCAAAAAAGAAGAAAATCATTTTTCAAAATATATTTTAGCAGTTATACTAAACGCATTTCCTTAAATGATCTAACTGTCATTGGAATTAATTCACCAATGTTTATTATTAGCAAGCATTTTCTTCATCACATATAGAGAATTGTTGTTTGAAAGTCATTTATTAGCATTGGATTGTTCATGATTTGTAGATCCAATTGTGATTATGTATCAATATATCATATAGAAAATAATGGAAGAGTTAAATGTTTGATTACATTTAACTATATAATACTATTTTCATAATAAAACAAAGATGTCTCAACCTTTCATGCACAATGGTAATGGCCCGCTAATACACGTACAGTTGTATTAACCTACACACCCACCTATACAATACACATATAGAGTCATATTGATCAATACTACCATACGTTTATCGTTTATGGGTGGGTTGGTGGGTCAATACCACTGTATGTGTATAGTTGGGTCAGTTAGTCTATACCACTGTATGTGTGTGGGTGGGTCTATACTAATTTACATATGTGGGTGTATCAGTACCACTGTACTGACTGAACAATTAGTCTGTGCTCACGGCCAGTGACAGCTGGGCATAGGTGAGAAGTGAGGAGAGGGCTCTTTTATGAAAACACTAGCCTGCTTCAAAAGTTATTTTGAAGAAGTGTTAAATATCTATTATTACTAGCAGCTGATGTTTATTATTGTAATATTTGTAATTAATATGGTTAGTAGCAACACTGCCGCGCACAGTATATGTATGGGTGGTTCTATACCACTGTACTATGTGGATGGTTTTATACAATTGCACTGCAGAATATCTATTACTACCAAGAATCCTCATCCACCTTAAAGCTAGCTGATGGTCAATAGCACTGTACATGTATATGGTGGGAGAGTGGATCATACCTCAGTAAAGGTAAGGGTGATATACATACTTATATTTCTCATAGGCTGAAAAATTTGAGAACACCTGTTCTAAGTAATTAAATGACTTAGTGCATAAATGGTTCTAATATAGGCTGTCACTGTAGGAATTAATGTCCTGGTGCGTGCAAGGACAGGATCGCTCAGACAGTCACCCATCTAAGGGACAGCCACGGTCAATGTTGCTTGACTAGGTTATCTTAAGATAACTTTGGAATCCTCCGGTCAAGGCCACTGGCTAATTATAATATAGGCTGCAACTAGGAATTAGAGTCAGATGTAGCCTGGGTTTAAGAAATTAAATGACTGAGTGCATAAATGGTTCCAATATAGGCTGTCACAGCAGGAAT
The DNA here is from genome assembly GCA_035578905.1 of Stictocephala bisonia. Taxonomy (NCBI): domain Eukaryota; kingdom Metazoa; phylum Arthropoda; class Insecta; order Hemiptera; family Membracidae; genus Stictocephala; species Stictocephala bisonia. The sequence continues at coordinate 66,958 of JAQJVL010001041.1, forward strand.
TAGTGTCAGATGTAGTGGTTTAAGGAATTAAATTATACGCTTGTGTTCCCTATGATTTGTCAATCAAGATAAAATATAGTATACATTTTACTTCTACTGTGTTCTAGTATGCGTTAAATGAGTGAGTGCATAAATGGTTCCAATATAGACTGCCACTGTAGGAATTAGTGTCAGATGTAGAGGTCTTCATTATTTATTAGATTTAATATATATATATATATATATATATATATATATATTTATTTATTTATTATTTCTTTATACGTTTTTATGGGTGTAAATACAGATTTAGTATACAAATTTTGTCAACAAATAAAGACTGCTGGATGTGTACGATAAAAAAACTGTGATGCTAAGATTTACACTTTGGGTGGTGGAATAATATTTTTTAAACTTGGTAAAGGCCTACACCATCACAAACCAGTACCAATTATTATTTGAGTGACCATAACGAGGCAGGCTACCTCAGATCAAGAATGGTCGCAACTTGAGTATAGGTTTGGAGCCCCTCTGGCACAAAGTGATTAACGCATGTAGTAATTGTCGCAACTCATCAACGGCATTCTGGCGTAGTGTCCTATAAATTAACCTCAAATGTATAATCTTCTTGATTAATTATTCTGTGTCTACATGTTTTATTTACTTTTCTTGCAGATTTTCATCAATAATGAATGGCTCAAATCAAGTTCTGGCAAAACATTTCAGACTATTGATCCAGCTACTACAAATGTGATTGCTGAAATTCAACGAGCTGATAAGGTAAAGTAAAAGATTGAAAATAAATACAATTAATTGTTAATTTTTTTTGTATTTGGTTGTGTCATATTAAATGACAGTTTTAATAGTGTTGTCGATAAGCACAAAATAATGGCAAAATATTTCACATCTGGCTACCAATGGGATAGTAGATGATTGGACAAGTCGAAAAAGCCCGGGACAGCAAATTTTTCTGCCCCTCTATTGGTTTCTGTGATGTCATCAATATGGCTGCCAAAAGTTGTTGACATGCTTGTACATTTCCCTGCCTGACACCTTTTGTAATTTTATATTTACCTATATTATTAGTGATTATTATATAAGAGAAAACAAGCTTCCAATCGGTATATATGACACTTGTGTTTACTTTAACTATACAAGAAATATTTGTTGCTTTATTTGAACAATTGTTTTTATTTTGATTTTTTTTTATACCGTGAAATCCGTTCTTTAGGTGAAAATATGTCCTATACATTTTTGTTTGCTGGATAATTACCTTTCGAATGGTGTACATAACTTGTACTTCATCACAAATATCTCGTGAATATATGCCAAAACAAAGTAGGCTAGCATAGTAAAGTCATTATGGAAACAATATAATTTATATTGCTTTGAGAAAACAATATAGTGACTATAAATCTTGAAATATCAAATCTAATTATTGAAATATTTCGTATTTATGAATAAATGTTGACTTTCAAATGGATTACGCAAGGTTTATTTACTTTAAAAAAGACATATTAATAATATAAGTTTTAACTATTCAATACAATTATTAGAAGGAAAATAATATACAGTACAGTAATATTCCAATTTATTACAATAATTCAATTATATTCTATACATTGCCAAATGTATATTGTTAAGTATTGTACCCTGTTGGTGTAGAAACCTTTAGATATCTTGAACCAGGATATGTGAAACGGGTATAAATAAATTTGATGTATACAAAAATAATAATAACAATTAATTCTTACATAAAACTTATTACAAAAGTAATAATAAAGATGACAAACAAGTGCACGCCATACAAGTATGAAGAAGGCCCAACACAGGCTCAGACACAAGAATCAAAATCAAACTTACACCCAAGAGAATAACACCAGAAAAAAATCACACATACAGAAATTTAACACACAAAAAATTAAAAAATGCGACCGACCCTCGTACAATCAAAACTAGGGCCCATCGAGGATGGGCGCGAAGGCACCGAACTCAGGAGGCCACAGAACAAAAAAACACAAGTTACAATCAAAATGCAGTTTTATTAAAAAAAAAAAGAAAAATTTTTAAATTTGATCAATGAAACAATTGAAAATGGGCTGTTTTCATTTTTAGGGTAAACCTAAAAGGTGTTTAAGAATCATCTTAAACATAACCAAACTAATAAAACACTTTAAAGCAAAAGATAAATGGACTATTAATATAAATATCAGCAATAAATTTCACATAAAAAATAACAACTAACAATAAATAAATAATAATAATAATAAATAATAAATAAATAATAACAAAATAACATGTAACAAATAAATAAACTAACAAATTAATTAATAAATAGAACAGAACAAAATATTTAATTGCAGCTTTAATGGCCGGAGCCTCAGGAACGTTAAAACTTTAATACCTAGGTTTAGCCAATTTTGAAAAGGAAAAAAACAAAATAATTTTATTTAATAATTCCACCAAATCTTGCAGGCTTTGGATCCTAAGTGGATCCTAACTGTACAAGGAAGTTAAAATCAAGCCCACGAGAACCCTGTTAACAAATAAAAAAACCCCTATCCCAGCCAACAAAAATTAAATTTAAAAAATTTTAAATAAATTCTAAAAGTTTCCTTCCAGAAAGACCAGAAAAAACCCACTTTTAAACAAAAAGCCCCACAAAACAAATGTCCCACCCACAAAAGAAACACAAACCTCCACCGCACAGCTCTTCAATAACTTGCACTCAAGTCCAGATAGAGTCAAAAGGGCCAGAAAAGGATGGAAAGGAGTGGATGTCACCTGCGAGTAGACTACTTCAGCCTGGAGAATCAGAGAGCGCAGCGAGGAAGGGGGGAAAAGTGGCAGCGCCCTCTGGGCTGAAAAGAAGGCCAAGTGGTCGGCCCAGCCCGTAGGTCCTCAGCTGTGTCCCCAGGTGACATCAAGCTGCAAGGTAAGGCAGGTGAGGATCCATCTCCCCTCTCGAACCCTGGAGCCAAAAGCTGAAAAGACTCCAAAATTAATAGCAGGAGGGAAAATACAAAAATTAAAAAAATTATTAGGAGGATAAACAAAAAATAAATAACCCATAGAATCAAAATATATAATTAATAGGGAAGGCTGTCTAAATTAAATTTAAAATGTTTAGAAACAACAAAAAATTACAAAATGCAAAGGCTGCTCAGAAATAGTGAATTACCCAAAAATGGGTTTACCTAAAATAGAAAACAACAAAAATTACAACAAGTTTTTTTAAAAGTAACTAATTGGGTCAAAAAGGTATTCTAAACATAAGGTTTACACAAGAAAATATTATACAAAGAGTTGCAAATAAGTAAAATCTGTCAACAGCTTGTAAGTATGTAGGCCTTTGTTGAAAGAAACAAAGTTTTAGCAAAATTTGTAACATTACTAAAAAAAAAATGTATAACAAACCAGAATACAAAAGAATAAAAACAGTTAAATAACATTAACAATGACCTATGAATAAAACTTTAAAGATAGGCTATGCATGTCTGTCTTAAGTGACGAGTATGGGTAGCATAAGAAAACAATTGTTTAAAATTACAAATTAAACAAATATTAGACAGAAACATCATTAAATAACAATTTTAAATGATATTAACATTACAAATAAGCTTTAACAGCATAATGCAATACATTTTTAATCGGCAGCCATGTGAGTGCCTAACCTATCCATAGAACAAAATGAATCAATATAAACAGGCAAGAGCACTAATAAAAATGAAATTGAAAAGTACACTAAACATTAAACAACAACAAATAAACTGCATTTCGACCGTAACTGTGAATCAAAATTACAAACACTTACCCAAACAGAGCACTAGCCAGACATGTAGTCAAAAATGTTCCCCACCCATACACGTACCCACGGCTACATGAACTGGCGAGCGGTGACAATTCAGACGAACAGGGAACAACGAAAAAAACATAGATACACAAACTAAAACAAACAACGATTAATTCGGGCTATCCCAAAGGCAACACGACTGTGCTACGTTACAAAAATCAGGCATCACATGAGAATGGGAGAAAGAACAAGCAAATCAATAGGGAACGATAAAAAATAAAATCACTGAGAAAGCCAAAATAAAAATGCCATTAGATCTGAATCTACAGTTTGTATTAATGTACGATTATGTCCGCATTCTGCTGCAAGCTTAACATACAGAAGTAGGCGTCCATCTGCTTCTTCGTATGAGGCAGGAGAAATGCTCGATACATCCATAGTTGTTGGTGTGATAACTCGTTCATCATAAGTACAAATAATATCTTTTCCTGGAAACTCATCTCCAACCATTTTCTTAGCAACAACTGGAATAATTGTATCTTATGATACAATAAAGTCTTTGACACACAGGAATTGCTTAAACTTTATTGGAGTTGCAATCAAATCCAAGACTTAAATATTTTGCCGTAATGTAATACCAATGAATGTGTATGGGTGGGTGGGTGGGTCGATACTAATGTATGTGTATGGGTGGGTGGGTCGAGACCAATGTATGTGTATGGGTGGACGGGTTAGTTTTTTCTTTTGCTTTGGTTTTCATGAAATTCAGCATCAACATTTTTAAACGGACACTATTTTGAAACGGGTAAACATATTAGTTTATATTTATAGAGTATATTAGGTGGTGTAAAATTAATACTAGTGTCAAGTTTCAAAACTATAGCTAATAATTCTCGAGTATCTGCCTTCAAACTGTTACTAGTAGTAGTCTGATTGAGAAATATTCTTCAGTTGCTGTTAGGAATATGATTTGAAAACGTATTCATAGTATCCGGAAAATTTTATAGAGACGCCTGGATTAAGCATGTGTACTACGGTTGCACTATCAAATAGTTTAGCTGTTACAATAGGTTGGCTATGATTAAAAGTGATGTCATGTTTTGTTTAAATGCACTCAATGACATGTTGAATGGTTTTCGTAGTTTTCCATTATCTGATGGGTAAAACAAGTTGGAATCTACGCAAACTAAAAAATCTTGGACTTTGCCTTATTTTTTTTCATTGTTATGAATTTGAATATGTAAATATTGATTCAAGGAACAATCTCGTAAATAGAATTTTGCACTTGATCGAGACGGGACACAACATGTTCATCATACTGTTTTTCACCTAAATGAAATGCTTCCGTAGCACATTTGACAGCTTTGACTTTTGGAATTAGTTTGGAGCTCCCTATTGACACCAAATTGGTTTCTACAAACGGATTTCCTTTTTCGAATCCGTTCGATACATTAATAATTTCTTTGGCATGAGCTAAGAACCTATTCTCGAATGCCTTGTTATCTTCATAATGATTTAAAACTACGTTTTGTTCATTATTTAAATTTAATTTCTCTTTTAATTCTTCTTCTACAGTCGATGTGCATTACAAAGTTAGATGTACGAATACACCATACAAGTTGCACAAGAAGGGACTCCAGTTTGATTACTGTGTTCGAATATTTGAACTGAGGGTGAGTATCAGTTTCGTTAGTCTGAGCTCTGGTAGTCTGCTAATCTGACCATAGAATTTTAACCTTCATTTACTCTTGTCTTTCATGTGTTTTCTCTTTGTTTGCCTGATTCGTTTCAATGTTATCCTCTTATTCCGTTAAATTCTTTTAGTGTTCTTTTCTCTTCTACTGCTATTGCACTTTTTGTATGCCATTTTCCTGTTCTCTAGTGCTTCATCACAATTACTCTCCCAACATGAATGTTTGGTGTTGTCTTTTAGTGGTATTATTTCTTTAGCTTTCTCATTAATTTTCTTTTTTATCGTTCCCCAGTTATTTGCTTGTTCTCTCTTCCATCCCCCATGGATGTATCGAGCATTTCTCCTGCCTCACACAAAGAAGAAGATGGACGCCTACTTCTGCACGTTAAGCTTGCAGCAGAATGCGGACATAATCATACATTAATACGAACTGTAGATTCAGATGTAGAGGCTTTATTCTTTGCTTTTTGTTCATGTCAACATCACACTCTTTTTGGGATGTCAGCTAAGTACAGTATATTTTGGAATTTAATTGAACCAAATCCTTTGTTCAACCATTCTTAATGCATGGTTAGTTCATTCATTCATTAGTATGTTGGTGATGGGTTGTTTAAAATTTATTTTTGCTGTCTTCTTATTGTTTTATTTTTGTGCAGTAATACCGCAGTACCTTATTACTGTACGTGTTGTGTTTGTATGGACCATTACCACTTTACATGGATGTGTGGGTGTACCATAAAACCAGGCCTTGTTCACTACCCTCTTCACTTAGTTTCATAAGGATTCTCTCTTGTCCTTCATTATATAAAAACTTAAATGTTACAGATGTTGATAATGTAAATGTTAATTTAAATGTTTACATTTTTCTTTTTTTGTCAAAGTAAAAATTATGGTTTCTTGTAAAATTACTAGTATTATAGTAAGTATTTACAGTAGTTTTATTTAGTATTTAACTAAGTAAAATGAAATGTAAATGTTTCAAACAATCAAAGCGAACTTCAAATCTAACTTTGAATCACTTAACTTATTAATATGCACAACCAAACAAATGAGGCTACTACATTACCACTCAAATTAAAATCCAACATTTGTCCAATCCTAAAGAGATGGATATATTGCAGAAACAGAACTAGCAGACAAATAGATTTAGAAAAACTTTGCAGGGCAAGGTTTTCATCCAATGATAAAGTCAAGAAGTTGCCTTCATACTACGGGTGTAAATCACGGACCTTATTTTCAGTCCCGGGATTTACCGATGCTAATCCTGGTATTCTGAAACTGGTCCAGGGATTTAAAATATTAACTTTTACCCTGTTAAATTCAAGTTGTACAGCTACCAAACCTTATTTTTGACTGTGAAATAGGTGGAATACATGCAATTTTTAGTAATCAAATTCGACTTACATTTAAATAGTGATATAGCATAGCACTATTTAGTAACTGTACAAAGGAATAAAGGTTAAAAAAAAGAAAGACACATATGGGAAGAACGGAGAACATTTACTAAAAAAATACTATAACTAGAAAAAAACAATGGTTTAAGTAAGAGTTTATTCTTTGAGAACAAATTCTTACTGATAAAAACAATATTGTATAAAAATTATTTAAAAAAATATAAAGTAATAGTAGGAAGTGATAAAAAAACAGCTTTTATTCTTTCAGTTTCTGGTAGTAACATCTTAGGAATATTAAGGCGTAATCGTTTCTTCATCGAGCCGACTTCTCAGTTTATTGCAAATGTAGCCTGCCGCTGCCTGCTAGCCTGCAGAGAAAGCCCTTTTTAACTCGACATTTGTTGGTGGTACTGTAAGAAGGTATTTGTAAATTAGTTCCAGATAACACCCTTGTACCCCACCATTTTCGTATAAGCTCATTTCTATTTTCAACGTTGCATCTAGGTCTTGATTTTGGGTTGCAGGGTCAGGAGTGTTCATACTTTTTCCAATTTCTTCTTGAAGAAAAGTTTTTAATGAAGGAAGATATATTTTAGCCTTTATTCGCTGGTGTTGAAGTTTCGTCTTCACCAAGCTCAGTTTCCTCTTCATTTACACATATGTCTTGGTTTGGTCATTAATCTTTCGATGTAATGTTTGATTTGAATACATATCGCTTTTTGACTTGGGACTGGAAAGCAAGCTTTTATCATATCCGGTTCATCCTGAGATTTTCTAGGGTTTTGTAGGTAGTTTAGTACACCAGACAGTTCTACTTTACCCCTTTGAAATACACGTTTAAACAATGCAGTTTTAATCTTGTCCAAAAACACAGAAGATGGACAGTTAGTTTCCAGGTATTTAAACATGTAGTTCAGTGCTGCGTCAGCTGTTACTGTTTACGGACTGATAGCGTACGAAATAAATATATTTGGTACGCCGTCTTTATAACCCTTGGCAATAAGGAGTGATCTCAGGTCTTTTGAGGTTTCGAAAACGCTTAATGACAATCCATCCAATGCCGTCAGTGCAGCCTAAAAAAACATCTACTGTCCGCGCAGAAATTATGAATACTCGAGTTCACGATACCACATCTCCGAAACGGTCAGTTCGATTTTAACGAAAGACCTATCAAATTAAAGGAAATATTGTCAATTTTTATACTACGAAGTTTCGATTTTTTACGTAGCTTTTTATAATTTATAAGACGAAAAAAGTGGAAAATATCGGCATTTTTCACAATCTTTTTGGAAATCTCAACTTAAGGCAATTATTACAAAATATCTATTAAACGTATCAGCTTCAAATTTTAATAGCTTATATGAAGGTTACTTACAAACACTTTTGTAGAGTTTCATAATTTTAACGTTATTATTTTTTATGTTCTTGTAAATTTTGTAAACCTTTGTTAACTTTGTTATCTTGGGTTTAAAATTCCCGCTCAAAACAGTGTTTTGACTATCAATTGATTGTATGAACGAAAAATATAGTTTCTACAGAATATGATGTAATAGTGATTTGTGATGAATTTATATTTGTTAAACGTTTTTATTCCCGCGCGAGGGGCTGGTACGCAGGGAAACGCGCCGGGGATGGATCGGGTTCTCCCACAAAACGAGTGCGATGTTGCCGTTCGGTGCACAGAGGTTAATGACAGGGTGAAGTTTGCTAGTTTAAGGGAAGGTTGGTCTGAGTCACCAATCCGTTCTATAGCATTCCGGCAACATCGCACTCATTTTGTGGGAGAACCCGAGCCATCCCCGGCGCGTTTCCCTGCGTACCAGCCCCTCGCGCGGGAATAAAAACGTTTAACAAATATAAATTCATCACAAATCACTATTACATCATATTCTGTAGACGCTATATTTTTCGTTCATACAATCAATTGATAGTCAAAACACTGTTTTGAGCAGGAATTTTAAACCCAAGATAACAAAGTTAACAAAGGTTTACAAAATTTACAAGAACATAAAAAATAATAACGTTAAAATTATGAAACTCTACAAAAGTGTTTGTAAGTAACCTTCATATAAGCTATTAAAATTTGAAGCTGATACGTTTAATAGATATTTTGTAATAATTGCCTTAAGTTGAGATTTCCAAAAAGATTGTGAAAAATGCCGATATTTTCCACTTTTTCCGTCTTATAAATTATAAAAAGCTACGTAAAAAATCGAAACTTCGTAGTATAAAAATTGACAATATTTCCTTTAATTTGATAGGTCTTTCGTTAAAATCGAACGGACCGTTTCGGAGATATGGTATCGTGAACTCGAGTATCCATAATTTCTGCGCGGACAGTAATGATTCTTTTCCTGCACTAAAATAGTCATCAATTTGTCTTTGACTCTTACCTTCAGGTTTCACTTGTACTTCAAATTGAGCAGATGTTGAAGCACTGGTTGAAGCCTTATTCGGACCTCCAGTTATAACCTTTTTATTGTGTTTACTGAACAAGTGGGTATGAAGTCCCTTCATTAATCCACCTAAAGTCTTAAGTACCGATTTGCACTGCTTACATTGAACTATTTTCCACTGTTTGAAGTTAAAAAATAATGCCACATTGATGACGGAAGTGAGTCTTTTTTGTGCAAAATAAGTATATTTTTTGCCTCCATTTTGTCAGTCAAAGTACACAGATTAACTTGCTCAAGAAAACAATAAAAATAATAAATTTAAAATGTTTATAAGTAAATCAAAACTCAAGATAATAAATGTAATATAACACACAAAAAATGACTAACTTCACTTCATTCACTTACTTCAGTACTATTGACAATAACTGTGCTCATCAATCGAAGGAAGGAAACAAAGTAATACTGTCTAGAAACAGGAAACAGATTTGTTTTGTTGCGATGGCTGATGCAAACACAGGAACAAAAACAACACACACACAAACCAAATTATAGTGAGACGTTATTTGCAGTAATAGTTAATTGTAAACAATTTTATAATGTAAACAACTAATATGTATTTTAACCAACTAACTACAAACTAATTACTGTAAAAATCGGTTCAAGGATTTCAGTGTTACTATGGTAATTTATTTTGATTTGATACTTAAAATAAAAAATACATGGGCTTTGTAATCCCGTTAATCCCGGGATTGAAAACAGAAAATCCTGGGATTATTATGTACTAAGAATCAGGATTGACACCCCTACTTCATACCCAAATGTAAAGAAAAATTGAACAAAAATTAAGGGAAACAGATGTTGTTGTGAAAGGAATTTAGATAATTGTTATCAATTTGGGAGGTCCAGACAGTGATGAAAGTGATGCTTCCTCTGACAGAGAATCTGTTTTATCAGGTGTTAAAAGTTTGTAATCATTAAATAAATGTGTATACACATTAAAATAAATTGTAAATTATCTGCATATTATATAGTTAACAATTTTGTTTGTTGTTTTATAAGTAGTGTGGTTTTTACTATTTATTACAGGAAAATGCCAGTTTGGAGCGTGGTGAATAAGTGCTAATCAAAGGTTTGTAGAGGGTTAGTAATATGCCGCATTCTGTTTACAAGCCAAGATGGAGAGATCCCTGCCAATGTCTGACGTTGACCATGGCTCCAGAAATTCTGTACCTACTATAGTACACTGCTATCTCATTGATGTCACTTTTTTTATAGAATTGAGACTGAATGAATCAAGCTAACTCCTCTTCATCCAAAGAGATCAATGTCACAGTTGCAACAGATTTTTCAAAATATGACGCAGTTGAATTTTTGAGAAGAACTGTACCATCAGTTACAAAAAAAATTTCTCAGATTCATTTGCAATTCGTATTAATTTGGCTCTCAGTAATTCTTCCTATAGTGATTTTTGCGTGGTTGATAGAAGGAATACAGAAAATAGTTATCTTACCTAAATTAAATTAAATGGGATAGCCAGTGGTCGAGCGGTCTAAGGCATCAAGACTTTGAATCTGAGTTAAAGATAGTGCAGGTTTGAATCCTGACCTTGACTGTTAGTTTGTATCAGTAATAACTACCTTGTACTGTACTGTACTGGTTCTCCCTCTTATTCTGTCTGATAAGTTCCCCTCTCGGATTAACAGTCTATGAGGAATGAGTAGAGAAAGGTTAATTGGTCGGTACTTTAGTTGGTTAAAGTCCAGCTTTATAAACTAAAGTTTCTCAGTTCTATCCCAATCAGAGTTGTAATAAAGTTTGCAAGGGATCAACTGATAACCACCAGCTGGTAATTTGTCATTGGGCTATTAGTTAATGACACTTTCTAAGAAGTGATTAGCCTTAGTCTGTAAAAATGACTACATTTGCACATCTACACCCATAACACTCATTCTAAATCCCTATTCCCCTCCAACATGACGATTGGCATCTGATGATTAAATAAATTAAATAGGAGATCGGCCTCTTCTATAAAAAAAATTGCTTAAAATAAGGTTTTAACTAACGGTTCATCCACAGTTGAGCCTACCTAAAAATCTGCACAATTCCAAAATTCTAGGCTGCCATTTTGATGTTTTGTTGGGGAAAATTTTCAGTTTTTCAATTTTTTTCTCGTACAATAGACTCTCTTAACCGGCCACATCGGAAATAAGGCCCTGACCAGATAATAATGATATGATTGGTTAAACCGAGGTGCTAAAAAACTCTTTGTATTATAGTTTATCTAACATTATATTTATTTATTTAGTAGACATAACCTGAAAATTACTTAGACATAACAGTTATCCAAGTTTTGGGTTTAAAATTATATTGTTTTATAACAAATAGTCAAGAATATCTGTTGTACTCTTTAAGGTATATTCACGAAACACATAATTAATTGCAAAGGCACGTGATTTAAACAAAGATAACTAACCTACAACTATATTTGCACGGACAGTTAAAATCAACCAGCCACGGAAGCTCTAAACAGACAAGTAAAATAACCATTTTTCTTTAGAGCAATGAAGCAGACAATGTTCTTGTTACTGGTCTGTATGAATTGTTGATATTACAAACATCGCCGCTGTCTATTTCCGGCTGATCACAACCTGTTAAAGTAATGCTCGATTAAAAAGAAGTCACTTCTTTGGATAAGAGACAGGTTAAAGCAATGGCCGGTTGATAGGTGGCTAGTGAAGAGAGTGTTTCGTTTAAGGCAAGTGAACAGGATTTAAAGTTTCTAACTCATCTGGAAATGGGTTAGAATTAGAAAATGTGAGAAAGTCAGTCAGTTAATTTGATGTCAAACTTAAAATAAGTAAGCAATAATTTTCAAACTAATTGTATAGTCTCCACTATGTTATATTCTTTAAGAAAAATTATGCTGGAGATTTTGCTTTAACTAATTTACTTTTTATTGTGATGGTTGTGTTTAAGAACATGATTTTATGAGTGAAATTGCGTGTGAGTTGTCTTTAATTTGTGATACTAAAATCGTACTCTCGTATGAAATAAGATTTTCTTGAACTAGGAAGAAAGATTCAGTAATTTTCAAAACTAGATTGTCAACAAAGTGGCGGTGATACCACATGCACATAGTTGTCACTGATCTGCCCTCTTCCATTGCACATTCAAGGCCGTCTTATCAATTACTAATAGAATATTAACTAACATTTGAAAGGGCCTAAATGTTAGAATTGTACTAAACACTGATAATTATATATACTCGGAATCCTATAACATTATTGTCACATCTAAATAAAAAAACTTGTAATATCACTAAAATTAAATTACTGTAATAAAAATAAACTGGTGATTAAACTATCTATACCAAGCACTGTTAAATCGATTAAGAACTGAACACGAACACACCTGAAAGTCAACCAACTCACCTTATTTCTTACTGGAGAAACATTTCTTATCTGGAAATATCATCGCCCATTATTGTTAAGATTATTTTACGCTTTGGCAAAATATCTGGTCTACACTTTTCCCTTGAGCAGAGTATACCTTACGCGTCCAACACAGCCTCGATGTAAACAAATTATGAGTTACTTCATCAACTCTTCATTATCTTTCTGCATCTTTTATTAGTGCCACAGTATTATTTTAGTAATACATAAATAACACATTGTTTGCTCAAAGAAATTTTGTCTAGCATTTGTCGTTTGCAAGGGTTTACAAAAAAATTAAGTTCTCATTAACATTTTTGAATTATTAAATGAGTCTTATACCAAACTAATCACAATGAATAAAATTATCGTCCATACATAAGAAATTATTTTATTATTATTATTCTCTCTACAGTGGGAGGTTAAAGACGACTCACACGCAATTTCACTCTTAAAGGGTGTTTTTAAGCACAAATATTACAATAAAAAGCAAATCAGTTTAAGCAAAATCTCCAACATAATTTTTTCTTAAAGAATATAACATGGTGGACATTACACAATTAGTTTGAAAATTATTGCTTACTTAAATTAAGTTAGACAGCAAATTAAAACTAATAGTTTTGTCATTTCAGACCAGTGGCGCATGGCCGTCCGCCTGTACCAAAGTTATTTTATTCGGACTGTACCTAGGTGTAATGATTGGCAGAGAAAGATAACCGCATGCCACCATTAGATTTAAAAACATTTACTTGACATATCAAATTAATCAGAGAAATTACTATTAGTTAGATAGCATTTTATTTTTATTTTTGCTGTAGCGTGGTAAAGATGTGTTATTTTATCACTATTAATATTCGTAGCAGATTCGATAGAAAAATAAACTTTTATCATTTAAAAAAATAACATTATTTGTTATTCAGTCATTCTCTGTCACTTTGCAAACAAAATAATTCATTCTATTCAAATAATATTTTTAAAGTATATATTTTTTTCAACATTAAAATAAATGACAATTAAATACAAATTAGTTTTAAAACAGTTTCAATCATTTCCAAATACATTATATTTTGATATTTTTACATGCAACAAACCTATAACAATATTTTCTGTTAATTGAATACTAATTTATTACCAATATGTCAAACCAATTGATGAATTGTTAATGAATTAATGGAGACATTAATATAAAAAATAAATTGTTATATTATTCTTATTTACAATTTATTAATGTAATATGTGGACATAAATGTCTGATGTATCCAACTATACAATGTAGTCTTTGTACTTTCTCTCATTCGACATAATGCTGTGCTGTAGAGTGATGTGGATAAAGCAGTTGATGCAGCCACCCAAGCCTTCAGACTGAACTCACCATGGAGGACAATGAATGCTTCAAAAAGAGGATTACTTCTGAATCGACTAGCTGATTTGATTGAACGAGATGCACATTATATAGCAGTAAGTTGCACTGTCATGTTTAGTTTGTATGATTTTTAAAAATTTTTATGGTTTCTCATATACTTTTATGAATACCTATCATCAAAAAAATATTTTACTACATAACACAAATTTAAATTATATAATAGCAACATTGTAAGGCTGAGTAATATCAGGAAAGTCCTATACCAACCCCAACTGAATTTGAGTCCAAATATTTCTGATTGCTCTTATATCTCTGTTGATCAATGATCAAACTGGACAGAGTTTGAACACTAGATTCAAAGAAAATCGGCAGAATCCTAGGACAAATAAACAGAAATCAACATTTTGCCAACATCATATTCATTATTTAATCAGTGCTAAAAATTAATGTATTCAAATTGTGTATGTTTTTATCAAAGGGAATAAATGAATACTGAAATCCACCCTTGCATAAACACCAAGCCCTGATGGTAGGAGATAATACACAACTTAGAGGAGGAGATATTAAACAAAAATTAACTGAAAAAATATTGTTTATTGGGAAAAAAGAAAAATGGAGAATTTAATTGTAAATGTAGACAAATCACATGAGAGGAAAAAATTTATAAATTTAAAAAGCTATATGTGCAAAAAATCTACGAACATACCAATCAGTGAAATATAACTTGTAGATGTAACCGAAATAGGAAATAAAATTTGCACCTTTATAGAAAACATCAAAAAGAGAATCAGCAATAGCAACAAACATGACCTATTAAATAAATGACATCGGACAAAAGGTAGATATATATATATATATATAGTAGAAAAGTTGTAATTCCTAGGGCTGCTACGTATAATAAAGTTATAATATAAAATAACAATTGAGAACCTTTAAAAAATTTTATTAAATCAACACCGACCGGTTTCTGCATTTATGCCATCTTCATAGGTGTATAGGTGTTTACTTTTGAAAATTGTAAACACCTATACACCTATGAAGATGGCATAAATGCCGAAACCGGTCGGTGTTGATTTAATAAAGAAAATTTTTTAAGGGTGCTCAATTGTTATTTTATATTATAACTTTAATATATATGGAGCTCTGTGAGTTGTTGAACAATGTAAATAATCACCTGTACAATACCAATCTGAACAAATGCATTAACAACATTGTCGTTCACTTTAATTTCAATAGGTGAATTGAAGGATATAAGGAAGTAATACAAAAAATTCAAGCCAAAACAACTGTTGTTTATTTTATATAAACACATTATTATATAAAATATGATAGGAACCATAACCGTAGAATGTTTGGTTTTATTATAAAATGAATTAATGTTAACATTAGATTAAAAGATTAAATCCAATTTAGTCATTATTGGATTGATAACCAACTCAAAACAAATAGTAAATAAGAAATAATTTAAAGCGTGGCAAATTATTGTTTAGCATGCAATAAAATTATTCGGGAAACATATTAGCATGTTTTATTAACATAGAAGCTGTATACATGTAGTTTTTTTTCTTTCTGTGGCTAATAAGTCACAAATGTATATGTTAATATTAGGAAGAAGGCTTATATAATGTCACTGTATTTTTTATTGATATTGAGGACATCTAAATAAATCCATCTTTGGTTAAGATCTAATGTGGAATTGTTATTTCAATTATTCTACTCATGTACAGATTAATTTAATAAGAAATATAATTAAAATGATTTAGTTTTAATCTTTAAAAATAGTGTTTCTACTTACTCTTCCGGTAACATTATTACTCTATGCCGTAATAGTATTATTAGCTGGTTCCACAATGTTACACAATTTCTTCATTCTTTCATAAGAAGTACAAAAAACAAAGAGGAAAATTTAAAATTAAAAAAGTCATTACAATATATATAAAATCAAATCAAAATAACTTTATTCAGCTAGCACATATGCGTACAGAATGGCGTCATACAAAATTTACTTAAAACAGATATTATAGGTACATAGAACATATTATATTATATATTATAAACATAAACACTTAGTATCATCTTTTACCTCAATATGTCAATAAAATATTATATTAATAAAAATACTCCTCTAATGAATAAAGAGGTTTGTTAATCATTAAAATCCTTAGTTTTTTTTTTAACTTGTCATAACTTGTAATATCGTTTTATATATTGTGGCAAATAATTATAATATCTGACTCCCGCATAGTTAGTTTTTTTTCGTAAAGTTTTAACTTATGTGAATTGAAATCAATATTGAATTTATTTCTCGTATTATAACTATGATGATTATAACTATGATGATGTCCCAGAGTATGAAGTATAGTACTATTACATTTTATTGATAATACTAACTGATAAACACTGAAAACTGTCACTATTTCCAAAGC
Organism: Stictocephala bisonia; assembly: GCA_035578905.1. Lineage (NCBI taxonomy): Eukaryota > Metazoa > Arthropoda > Insecta > Hemiptera > Membracidae > Stictocephala > Stictocephala bisonia. The sequence continues at coordinate 83,433 of JAQJVL010001041.1, forward strand.
AGGAAAATGATGCTTGGCCGACTCAAACCATTTCAATTTAAGCATAATCCTAACAGCATTTTTTTGCATTTTCAAAATTCTGTTTAAATTTTCAGTTGATGTTCCTCCATATACAGATATTCCAAAAGAAATATGTGATTGGATAAAAGCAAAATATACAGATTTCAGTGTAATTAAGTCACAAAGCCGAGCCAATTTTCTAAGAGCAAATAGTCCAGTTGATATTTTTTTGGAAATGTTATTGACATGCGAGTCCCAAGTAAGATATTTATCAACTTGTAATCCAAGAAATTTAAGTTCATTTACTTCTTCTAAAGCATTGTTATTTATAAATATATTTGTATCACTTCTGCTAGATATTCTTTTATTTGCAGTAAATGTAATATATTTAGTTTTATTAGGGTTTATTACTAAATTTAAGTTAGCTAGATATTGTTGAATAGCTGTAAGATTACAATATCCATTAATTTCTAAATCTTGTAATTTTTGGCTGGACAATTTTAAATTTATATCATCAGCATATAAAGTGACTTTGCAGCTAGCATTTGATTTTAAAAATTGGGGAAGTCCATTAATGTAACATAAAAACAAAAGTGGTCCCAAAATAGATCCCTGAGGGACTCCATAATGTAAAGTGCTCTTAAGTGAATTAAATGTTCTTAGGTTGTTACATTTCAAATGATTTACTTCAACATAAGATGATCTGTCAAGTAAGTATGACCTAAACCAAGAAAGTGCATGATTTCTTATACCCAAGTTTTGAAGAACATCAAGTAAACTACTATGACAAACACTATCAAATGCTCTACTAAGATCCATAAAAACCCCAATAGTGTTTTCACCCTTATCAATAGAGTCAATGACTGATTCAATAAATTCAATAGAGGCGCTTATCGCTGATTTGCCACATCTGAAACCATGTTGATCACTTGTAATAAGATTATTGTCTTCTAGATATCTAATCAGCTGATTGGCCATTGCCTTTTCATATAATTTAGAAAAGGAAGACATTGTCTTCTAGATATCTAATCAGCTGATTGGCCATTGCCTTTTCATATAATTTAGAAAAGGAAGACATTGTCTTCTAGATATCTAATCAGCTGATTGGCCATTGCCTTTTCATATAATTTAGAAAAGGAAGACAAAAGTGATAGTGGTCTATAATTTTCTACGCTTTCGGGGTTACCTGTTTTAAAAATGGGCTTGATTTTTGAGATTTTTAGCCGTTTTGGAAAAATTCCAGAAACAAAAGATGAGTTTATTATGTGCGTTAATGGTTTTATTAAATGGACCTTAGCAATCTTAATTATAGGCATAGGAACTTCATCATAACCCGTAGAGTATTTGCTATCAAATGAGTTGATTATACAATTCATTTCCTTTTCAGTTAAAAATGTAGAGGAGAATTTTTTACTAGTAGTATTTGTCTGATAAAGACAAAAACTACCTGCAGGGTAGACAGATTTCAACTGGGGAATGATTTGAGTATCGACCATGTTATTGTAATAATCATTAAATACTCTAGCTACATCACTAGGATTATTCACTAATGTACCGTTAGATCTTAATCTAAAGTTTTTCTGTTTTACATCATTTTTAGGACCAATTTCATTTTTAATAATTTTCCATGAAGTTTTACAAACATTACTAGATCTACTTAACAAAGAGCTATAAAAGTCATGTTTAGCTTTAATAGCATTTGTATAGTATTTTTTTTTTTTCTTATTTTGAATCATAAACTTCAATTCAGGAGTTTTCAAACGTCTGTATATTTTTGTCAAATTAGTAATTTCATCTTTATTTTTTAGTAATTCAACTGATATCCAATTATTTCTTTTAATTTGTTCCCTACATTTTACTTTTGGAAAGCAAAAATCAAAGCAATAAAAAAATATACCAAAAAAACAATCAAACTTATCATATACATTAGAGTTATAGACATTAATCCAGCTTTCCTTGGATATCATATCAAGAAATAGCTTTTTATTATTTTCTGAAAATTTTCTTTTGAAAAAATGTAAACTTTTATTATTGTTAGAACTCAAAGCAGGGTTATCCAATTCAAGAACTTGAGCATCATGATCTGATAAATTTGTAATCAATCCTCTAACATTAAGCTTATCTTTGGGTAAATTAGTAAGGATGTTGTCGATGCATGTCTCAGCTGTATCACATATTCTAGTAGGAAAATCTATCAAATAACTAATTCCATGACTCCTTAATATATTTTTGAACTCTTGTTTCTCTACAATTAATCAAGACATTTATGTTAAAATCTCCACATATTACAATATTAGGACATTTCTTTACAATTCTCAATATTAAAATGTTTAATCTTTCCAAGAATTCAAAAAAATTAGAACTGGGTGAACGATATATTCCTATTACAGTAGAGTCTCGATTATTCGCCACTTGGTTATCCGCCATTCCGTGTTATCCGCCGCACCTTTGGCATTTTATTTAATTAATAAAATTTAACAAAAATAGTCAGAGGACATTTTGTGGTCATCAGCGAGTGTACGTGCTCTATTACTGATATGTCACCGACTGTACCGCTCCGCCCAAACCGATTAGACGCCTTCCCCGCCCTCACCTACCACTTCCCGCGCCGTGACCGTATATCTCTCTACATATTTTTGTCAGTTGCTGGATCGCTCCCGCGTTGAAAGGTACCGCTACTCGTGTGTTCGGTAAAGTTATTTATATATTTAAAGTTATTTTTTGTGATAAGTGTTTGTAGTGCTGTTTGGTGAAGTGGATTATGGAGAGGAACAAAAGAAAAAAGATTGTGTTATCAATGCAAGACAAGTTCAACGCTTTAAAAAGGCTGGACAAAGGAGAGACGTTGCAGAAGGTAGCCGATGACTATGGCGTTGGTCGTCGCACTGTTGGGGATTGGAAAAAAAAGAGATCAGAATTAGAACAATGGTGTGCCTCACGAGTGACTGAAATTGACTTAAAAGACAGAAAAACGATGAAGAAAAGTGACTATGAAAAAAACTAGTGAGGCCTTATTCATTTGGTTTACCCAATTTAGGGACAAAGGAGTGCCTATTTCAGGACCTATATTAAAAGAAAAGGTGTTGCATTTCCAAAAGGAATTTAATGAAGGCGACACAGAATTCACAGCAAGCATTGGTTGGTTAGACCGCTGGAAAAAACGATATGGAATCCGGCAGTTAAATATTTGTGGTGAAAAATTGTCATCCAACTTTGAAGAAATGGAAAGGTTCAAGAAAGAATTTCAAACACTTAACAGGAGCAGTTAACAGGAGACCAAATATTTAACTGTGACGAAACGGGCCTTAATTATAAAATGTTACCAAGTAAGAGCCTTGCAGCTCGGACCGAAGCAGCAGCTCCGGGTTACAAACGCAGCAAAGAGAGAGTAACAATTTTGGCCTGTAGTAATGCTACAGCAAACCATAAAATGGAATTGACAATGATTGGAAAGGCGAAAAATCCAAGGGCTTTCAAGGGAATCGCGAAACACGCACTGCCAGTAAAATATTTTAACCAAAAAAGTGCTTGGATGAGCGGGGATATTTTTAAAGAATGGTTTTTAAAAGAGTTTGTACCATCTACAGAAAAGTTTTTAAAAGAGAATAACCTACCCAGAAAAGCAGTTCTACTTATAGATAATGCACCAAGTCATCCCGATGTAGATGATCTAAAAGACCAGGATATAAAGGCCATGTTCCTACCCCCCAACGTAACTGCAATTTGCCAACCTATGGATCAAGGTGTTTTGGAAACACTGAAGAGGAACTATAGAAAACGGCTTCTCTCCACCCTGATACAAGAAATAGAAGATGGCCAGTACATGATTCCAAAGCTGAAACGTATAAATCTAAAAGATGTGGCTTATTGGATTGCAAGTGCCTGGGACAATGTCGGAGCAGATACTATTGCCAGATCATGGAAAAAGCTGTTGGGCGAGGATGAAGATGCCGAAACCATGCATGATGAAATTCATGAAGATATTTTACCCACATTGCAACGAATTCCTGGGTGTGAAGACGCAACTTCGGTTGAAGTAGGAGAGTGGCTTACAGCAGATGAAGGTTACGAAATAACTGATGCAGAAATCGTCACACTTGTCAATAGCGGTGACGATCAAGATGTCGAAGAACCAGAGACTGTTGAGCCCCAAAAAATTGCACATAAAGAAGGGGTGAAAATCTTTGAAGCGGCCATTAAATACGTCGAGCAGCAAGAAGAAGCCAGGGCTGTTGACATTATGATGCTCCAGAGATGGCGAGACTTAGCGGCGAAAAAGCGGGAAACGTCAGGAAGGCAGACCAAAATCTCCAGCTTTTTCCACTCACCATAAACTCAACCAGTTTCAATTTATGTGTTTAAAATAATTTTTTCCGTTTTAAAGTGAGTAATGAATTATGTATTACATTTAATCGTGTAAGTAAATAAAAATTAAGATTGTTTTTTATTAGAAGTGGAAACATAAGGAACACTAATTTATACTACACAACAAGATTGATACAGAACAAAAATTACAGACTGCCAAAAGTAAACAAAGCCATTTTTAAACGTTCTCTTGCCTACTTAGGACCAACATTTTTTAATTTTCTTCCACTTGATATTAAAAATGCAGTTAATTTGAAAATGTTTTATAAAAAATCAACTACTTGGCTTTCACTGCAACAAGACGTAAGCTATTTTAATATTGATATAACATAAAATGATTTGTTTGTTTTGTTCTTGACTGGAAGCCATTGTCATGAAACACAGTACAACTCTCTTGTTCACGTTTTTAAATTGTCTGTGACTATAGTTTTAGATTATATTTATACTTTAATTGAATTATATTTTCAGTGATTTGTATTTAATATTTATAAAACATAAAATGATTTTTTTTTTTGTTCTTGACTAGAAGCCATTGTCATGAAACACATGTACAACTCTCTTGTACACGTTTTTGAATTATTTGTGTCAATAGTTTTAGATTACTTTTATACTTTAATTGAATTATATTTTCAGGAATTTTAATATTGATATAATATAAAATGATTTGTTTGTTTTGTTCTTGACTGGAAGCCATTGTCATGAAAAACAGTACAACTCTCTTGTTCACGTTTTTTAATTGTCTGTGACTATAGTTTTAGATTATATTTATACTTTAATTGAATTATATTTTCAGTGATTTTATTTAATATTGATATAACATAAAATGATTTTTTTTTTTTTGTTCTTGACTAGAAGCCATTGTCATGAAACACATGTACAACTCTCTTGTTCACGTTTTTGAATTATTTGTGTCAATAATTTTAGATTACTTTTATACTTTAATTGAATTATATTTTCAGGAATGTAAACACTGCAGGTGGCGATTGTGTGTCTTCTATTATGCAATTATATGTATTGCTAGACTCATATGTTTAAATGTTTTTTAAATATATATTTTTTTCTTTAATCAAACTGGTCACATAACTCGATATAGTGGCCAGTTAATTTCCAAATAAGTACTATGTAAATAGATAATTGTCATTATTAGTTGGAAATAAATTCATTTATTCATTCATTCATTTATTCAAATATACTGTAAACTGTTTACTGTGTACGTAATTTAGGTTTTATTCAACATTCCCCGTTATCCGCCATTTACGCTTATCCGCCCTTCCGCCGGCCCGTATATGGCGGATAATCGAGACAATACTGTACAATAAATTGAAAAGAACCAAAAAATAAATTTTGTAGCACAAAATTCAAATATTTTGTCCTCACATATATTTGTATCAATTAAATCATTTAAAACTATTTGTCTGTACTTGATATTCTCTTTAGAAACAATCATAACACCCCCTTTATTACTATATTTTCTACAATAAAAAGCATTCAAGGTAAAACCATCAATTTTTATGCTATTAATTTCACTATCCTTAACATTGTGTTCTGACAGAATAACTATTGTGGGATCAATTTCAAACAAAACAATTTGTAGAGATTCCAGACGACTAACTAAACTCTCAATATTTTGGTGAAATATGGTAATTTTTGTAATTAATTTTTTTTCCTTAAGCATATAAACATCTTTATCCGTTATGTTACATCTTTTGAATGAATTAAAGGAAAATTTGTCATAGATTGATCTGTTTTGTTATGTGGAGTATTATCAGTATTTACTTGACAATCATTTACATGCAAAAATGACTCATTCGTCCCAGCACTTGATACATATTCATCACTCAAGGTATCAGAACCTGAAATTTCACTCAGTAAATTATTAAAATCATCACTTCCAAAACAACTTGCTGATCCTTGATGGTTTGTAGGAGCATCAAGCTCATAATCATCCACAAGACGAAGAGCAGTAGTGTATTTTTTCAAGTTAGAGTCAACAGCTACCCCCTTGACTGCTTCACTATAGGATGGCACTCCTGGAACAACTATCAGGGAAGGAGTTTCTGTCAGGTCAGAGGTTGCAAGTTCTGGACTTGGCCATCCTCGCCATGGTGAAGATGTTGATATGATTGATAAGTCTAAGTCTTGATTCAGCAGGCTTTGTGGCAATGTCTTGAACTCACAGATTGTTCTCTTTAAACTATTTAAAAAATCTTCATGTGAAAGTCCTATTCTTGAATCGTTCCAATGCTTACTATATAATATAATGTTAATGGTGGCTCGTGTTTCTTGTTGAAATTTGCTAAGATTGGCAACAAAATGGTCAAAGTTGTATCTTGTCTCTTATACAACCCATGGGAGAGAGAATCAGATATTTGAAACCCCTTTCCTTAAAATCTTTTAAAAACTGGTTAAAAGCAGAGTCATAATCCTCCTTATTCGGTTTAGTGTTGTATTTTGGTTTTGTGACTAAACCATAAATCCCGGCTTCACCATTTCTCTGCTGGAAAGTCAGTTTTGAGGACACATAATCTCTAGCAGAAGGTTTACCAAACATTTCCCTAAATACAACCGCCACCCCAGCTGACATATGGTGCTCCTGACCTAAATCTGCTGATATGCAGTGAGAGAAGGCAACTGATGGGTTCTTCCTAAGTCTTGAAATCATGGTTCCCATGTGAACATCACTTATTAGAATTTGATTTTCCTGCTCGAGTTTGTTACATACAGGCTTAGGATAATTTTGCCAATTCTTGTTAAGTTGAGGATTCATATTTTTAGAAGATTTTATCATATTGTAGATCATTTTAGAAACAAACCTTTTGCCATGTCTGTTAATATGGAGGCCATGTTTTGTATGGCGCCACCTCTCAAGCAAATAAAGGTCAAGAAGATGTACTCTTGAGTATTTATAAGCTAATTGTCTGATTATAGAGTAATATGTTAATTGAAATATTATAAAATGATAGTAAATTATCAGTAAATAAGTGTTATCTTAAACTGAAAACTCCATTATTACAGAGACCAATTTTCTTATTTTAGTACTCTTCAATAATTCTTAACCCAGCCATCACTAAGTATTCTGACTTTATCCTTATGTTTCTAAGATTAATATTTTTTATTTAACAGAGTTTGGAAACTCTGGACAATGGAAAGCCTTATGCAATGTCATATGGAGTTGATGTGCCTCTCAGTATAAGGTGTCTGCGCTATTATGCAGGCTTTGCTGACAAGAACCATGGCAAAACCATTCCCATGGATGGTGATTACTTTGCTTATACACGCCATGAACCAGTTGGTGTCTGTGCACAAATCATTCCATGGAACTTTCCCCTACTCATGGCAGCTTGGAAGATAGGACCTGCCATGGCTACAGGTAGACAACATACCTCAATGAATAGGAATAATAAAGCCTGTACAGAATTTAAGTAAATTTGACAACAGATTTAGTCCTTATGAAAATATGATGTTACAGTATTTAATAACTATAAAATACATGTAACTTTTTTCATTATTTTTCAATTAATTTATTATATAGTGCTATCATTATCAGTTGCCTAATTAATTAAATTCCTCACTAATTTAATAGTATTTCCTCTTTTATCACTTCTCTTATCTTGTAAAGTGATATCAGTCACTGAGTAGCAGTAACATATAGACAATTCAATTTATTTGTTTAACAATACTGATAATACAAATAATTGTCCAATGGAATGGGGTATGGGGGTACATTAAAACACTTGATTACAACATAGTTACGTCAGATTAACCTATGCCAGGCTGATGAATAATAAACGTGCATTATAAAATAAAGACATTCTATTCGAAAAATTAACAGAGTACATGTAAGTAAATAAACTACATAAATTTTTTCATGTACACACACTCAGGTATTTTAGATTAAATACTGAAATCTATAATACACAAAATATGCATTTGCACACATACACAAATTCATATGAATATAATCAGTTTAATGCCACCTACTCTTTGGGACTCACTTATTCATCCACATCTCATTTTATCTCATGTCATTTTTAATTGTAATAAGAACACAGAGAAGAAAGAAATAGAGGTATCATCCAATAGTGCGCTAAATATGCGCCGAGTACTTATTTCTCCAGTTTCCCATGAGATAGCAGGTCCAGCACCTTGTCAGTACCTCCCTATTACCTCCAAATCGTCCAGGTTAAAAGTAATGTACAATTGTTATTATAGATCAGTGCTGTCCAACTGGCGGCCCGCGGGCCGTATCCGGCCCGAGGCACCATTTAGTGCGGCCCGTGTTGCTCGCCATGCATCGAGGTAATTTTTGTTCCGAAAGCTACCTGCCTGCATCACTGAGTGACACCGACCGGCAAGTGGCGGGCGACCGACGAGCTGTCTGTCTAGGCCAACTCTCTAGTCTGTCACGTGTTGTCTTCTTATACTTATAGATTGTTGTTTATTAGTATATTAACAGTATATTAGTGTTTAGCTTGCTAGTTAATTCTTTATTTTTGAAAGTGAGGTTGAGTGGAATTCGTCGTAATGAGTAAGAAACGGAAGATTGATCAACAAAATCGTGATTTCCAAGATCGTTGGGAATTAGAATATTTGTTTACTAACAGCAAGAACGGCCCTCAGTGCTTGGTGTGTTCTCAAGTGATTGCTGTCATCAAAGAATACAACATTAAAAGACATTACCAAACACATCACGAACAGAGGTATCGCAAATATACAGGTGATGCTAGAAGTACTATTTTGCATGATCTTAAGGGGAAGCTATTTTAAACAAAAACAATTATTTTCTGCTGTCACTACTAAACAAAGTTCAGCTCTTAAAGCCTCTATTCTTGTGTCTAATGAATTAGCAAAAGCAAAAAAAACCATTTTCAGACGGAGAACTAATTAAGAAATGTGCTATTTTAATGGCTGAAGCTTTTAATGATGACAAATGTGCATAAGATTTTGCAAGTGTCCCTTTGTCTCATCAAACAGTTGCTCGTCGGGTTTCTGAGATCGGAATACAAATAACTAATGACATTGAAGAGCTAGTTAATAAATGTAAATATTTTTCCATTGCATTGGACGAGAGTACAGACATTCCTGACACTAGTCAACTATTGATATTTATTCGTACAGTTGATGCTGATTTTAACTGTAATGAAGAACTTTTGAAATTGGTCTCTTTACACGGAACAACAAAAGGAGCCGATATTTATGAGGCTGTAAAACGTACAATTGAAAATGTTGGAGGTTTTGAGAAATGTACTTCCATTGCCACTGATGGAGCTAAAAGTATGGTGGGTGGAAATATAGGTCTTGCTGGACTTCTAAAAAAAGATGGAATACAATCAAAAATGTTACATTGCATTATTAATCAAGAAGCTCTCTGTGGTATATATATCCGAGACAGTGAAGTAATGATTACTGTTACAAAATTAATTAATTTAATCAGAGGTGGTAACAGGGCTCTTTCACACAGAAATTTTAAAATGTTTTTAGAAGAAATTGAATCAGAAACTGATGATTTGCTTTTGTATTCAAATGTTCGATGACTAAGTGCTGGTAAAAGCTTGAAGAGATTTTTTGACTTAAGAAAAGAAATAAAGGATTATCTTTCAGAATTAAAATCTGACTGTAATTTAATAAATATAATGTCTGATCCTTTGTTTTTGAGCACGGTTGCTTTTATGAGTGATATTACTCAGTATTTGAATGAACTGAATAAAAAACTTCAAGGTAGAGATCATGATGTTAGTCAACTGTATAGTTTCATATCATGGTTCAGGAATAAATTAAAAATGCTAAAAATGAACCCAGAGAAAAATGAGCTTACACATTTTAAATGCTTTGGAGAAGTAAAGCTTCAACTACAAGAGACTGGCTCACAATTAAATTTTAATTAAGGCCTCATCATTATGGACAAGCTTATTGAAAATTTCAATTCGAGATTTCAATAGTTTGATGAGCTTAAATCCAGTTTCAGACTGCTTAATTCTCCTCTTACAATCGATATTGACACTGTAGAACCAAAATACCAAATGGAACTCTGTGACCTCCAAGCAGACGAGTTATTTTCTTCTTCCTCAGTAACTGGAATGGAACTATTCAAAATTCTTCCCAGTGATAAATACCCAAACTTACGAGACTTTGGTATGAAAATGAAATCTATGTTTGGCAGTACATACTTATGTGAGAAGGCTTTTTCTGACATGAAGTACATAAAGTCTAAGTACAGGAACTGCCTTTCAGACAGCCAGCTTGAACATATATTGGTTATTTCCACAACCGCTATCCATACATACCTTGATAAGATGGTTTCAGAACATGCTAAACCGTAATGTTCACATTAACTAAAAAAGTTAATTTATTAACCTTGTACTTTTATATCAATAATCCATGTATACGTATTTACTTTTATATTTTGCTATTATAGTGATGTACAATGGTTCTACAAAGGTTTGCTATTATATTTTATGAGTGCATTTTAATATTTTTACCACAAATTTACCTCAAACTCATTATAGAAACTTATATTTAAAACTACAAATGTTAACAAAACTCGTTAAATAACATATGTTAATAATAAATTCATTTTGATTCTATAAAAATGAATAATTATGAATTTTGTATTTAAAATGATAAGAAAGTATTGATTTTTTTATTATTATAATAATATTAACCCTTTTAGTGCCAGACAGTTTTTTGGGGTACTTACGAAAAATGCCAACCCATTTTCATAAAGGGTGTGTGAAGAATGCCAGGCCACTTTAGGCCATTTTGACATATTTTGTTAAAACATTCATAGCTCTCTTATTTGTTATTATAAATTAACAAATGGGGTCTTGTTTTGTTCGTAATAATATGTTTGTAGTAAAGAAAATATAATTTTGAGTTATTTACAAGATTAAAAAAAATTATATTACAAAAAGTTTCAAAAAGTTTTTTTTCTTTTTATTTTTTCAAGTTTGAACATACATTACGACTTTTTGTATAATCTAAACCACAGTATTAAAATATAGAGACTAATCTACATATAATTGTAAGTACACATACAAAAATTAAAACACTTACATTCAAAAACATAGTAGATATAAAAATCTTTGAAAAAACATGTAATTATCCAAAATTGGTAAAAACGTCAGATAAACAGCTGTTATTTCGTCATGACAACGATCAGTAGAGTAATAATTTTGTTGTTGCCATATGGCATATTGTCTTCAATCCTTATGTCAAGTTTGAAAGCATTCGGTCGACAAATAAAATTAAAAAAAATTATATTACAAAAAGTTTCAAAAAGTTTTTTTTCTTTTTATTTTTTCAAGTTTGAACATACATTACGACTTTTTGTATAATCTAAACCACAGTATTAAAATATAGAGACTAATCTACATATAATTGTAAGTACACGTACAAAAATTAAAACACTTACATTCAAAAACATAGTAGATATAAAAATCTTTGAAAAAACATGTAATTATCCAAAATTGGTAAAAACGTCAGATAAACAGCTGTTATTACGTCATGACAACGATCAGTAGAGTAATAATTTTGTTGTTGCCATATTGTCTTCAATCCCTATATCAAGTTTGAAAGCTTTCGGTCGACAAATAAAATTACAATATAATAAAAACTTGACGTGCGCCCATAGCGCACGTCGGCAGTTTTAGCGGGACCGAGGCGCGTGCGCTCACGGCGCACGTCGGCATTTTTCGAACAAACTCTGACGTGCGCTCGCGGCGCACGTCGGCATTAAAAGGGTTAAGAAATAATAAGAAAAGTCTGGCCCGACAGGTTTTTCTTAGAAACAATCTGGCCCGTTATTAAGATTAAGTTGGACAGCACTGTTATAGATGTATAAATACGTACGTTGGTTGTAATCTATTTAACTACTACTAAGGTGATTGCTGCAGCCATTAGGAACCTACCTCCGCTATTCACTACATTTATGGTTTGTATATTTAAAGGTAAGATTAAGGCCTACAACTGTCTTGACCAAGGGCATGTTTCACGAAAGTTACAAATTACATATTCACTGGTAAATTTGTACAAACCTGTAAAAATATCAGTTACAGGTGTTTCACAAACACAAAGTTACAAGTCTAGTAGTAACCAGTAATAATTTACTGATTCACAAGTACAATTTCACCTATTCTCTACTGTGTTTTTTTAACATTGTTACAAGTTACTAGTCTACACTTGTTAAATGTAAACATATTTTTAACCTATACTGAAACACAGTTAAATTTTATAAGAGGACTTGTTAGAATGTTTAGATTCTTTTGTGCTTAGTTTTTTTCTTAAGTATTGTTAAAATACTCAATTTCTTTGCTTTATTACATTTTATGCAGATATATTGTGTTGCAATTTTCACTATACAGGGTGTTTCACGACAACCCTCTCAAACTTTGGGAAATTATTCTTTAGTTCAAAACAAAAAAGTCATAAATATAGGTCCTCTTAAGCATAATTTGGCATCTACAGCCAAAATTCAATTTTTTCAATATCTCTTGTATTTAACTGATTTTTGGTCTGTAAATTACCAAATATTGACAGTATTTTTATTTTTAGTGAATATCTTTGTAAAACATTTACATTTAGTTAGAGGAGAAGATTTTGAAAATGTGCCATTAATTTTCTAAGTCAAACTGCTACCAATTCTGTTAGTGTACCTTAAATTCCTAAATAAGTGTAAAAAATATTTAGTAAAATATTACAAAGTAAACTTTACAATTTTATAACAAACTACACCTATCTGCGAACACTGCAGAAGCAGTTCAAAATGTTGGCTATCATTGTCGATGAATGTTATGAGAATAAAGCCAATCGCATTGGGATGCAACTGCATCAGAAGTTGTTAAATATTATACAGAGCAACATCCAGTTTATCAATTAAAATAAAACATAATGATCTATCCATTCACAAACTTTTTGTAAATGAGTTAATATTCGCTTTACACTAACACGCCAGTAACCAGACTTTTGCGCTTAATTACCTGATTTACCTTAATGCTTATAATACAAATTATTATTCAATCAATAAGTTTTAAATAATCAGGCAATAAGAACCGTTAGGTTATTTAAATTTTTTAATGATAATTACATTTAATTATTATTATTAACATAGCTGTAAAGTACAACTTCAAAATTTATGTAATTGTAAACATTAAAATAAACTTGTAACAGTATCACTATACAGTATACAGGCTCACTTGTAACAATTAGTTACAACTGCGACTTTTCATTGTAAAAGTAACAAGTGTTTTCAAGAAACATCTGTACTACAACTACCTGTACTAGTGAAATAGTGAATATGTAACTTTGGTGAAACAGGCCAGGAGGGTATTCAGCATCTTGTGGATACATGACTGATATAACTGGAACTCACCTCCTCTGTTTCAGTTTCCATTGTGTATTCAATTCATCCAACATACAACTAGTTAGACCCTTGAACTGCCACTCCCGAACAATAGTATTTACTATCCCAAGAGGATTAACTGTTTTGACTGCTTTTTCATTGACTTTTTGATCACAATTGCAAGGTTTTAACCCAACAAGTGGTGACCGTCCGATATCGGACGGTCTATCACTCAACAAGTGATCAAACATCACTGTGAAAATTTGATGTTATATCGTTATGGCTACGCTTTTCGTCTAAACTAATCGTTACTATTTGAAAGTCGATCAAATTCTGAATCGATTGTTATCAGTATCGATAATACTATGGAGAGAGGAAGAATCCAATGTTTACGATTTCATTTCGCCATTTCTTTAGTTGGCGTCTGTCAGTAAACTGTTTGTTTACATTCTGGTTTGAAGTACTTTATGCAATGTTTTATTAGAATTATTAGTGAAATAATTTATAATTTATTACAATATATATAAATAATGTATGATTGATAAAATTATAATAACAGGCTAAGAAATTTATGAATACACAATTTTATAACATGTTACCATAGAAACATCAATTTTCGGTAAAATGCACTATTTTAACCCTATATACGCCATGTATATTACCTTAAAACGCTACGCGATTTTGATGGTTTCGTAAGGGTTTTTTTAAAAAATCATAAAAATTTATTCCCATCCCCTAAATATAGAGTGCTGCATATCATTTTGTTCACAAAGATACAAATAATTAGAAGGAATATAAATTAGCACTTACCAATGACGTTGGTGCATGTAGTATCTTCGGAAAAGTTGAAAAGTTAATTTTTCAAACAAATCTTCTAAGTTTGAACACATATAAGTCAACCACCAATAATGTAGCACAATTTTCACTAATGTACAAAAGTTGCAGAACCTTAACAGGAATAAAAATATATATACATAATAGTAGATAAACCAAAGGTAAAATTGAAAAATGTCAAAAAAAAGGAACTATATACACAAATTTTTGGGGGTCATGTCATGTCAAGTCAGAAATGTCACTGTTGTCACTTATATTTCCGTCATCTAATTCATCTAAAACACCCCGAATAGCACTACTACGTGATAATTCACTCATTTTTGAATAAAATCAGTGCAAAATACACGTAAAACACGCACACACAAAAAAAAAGGAACTATATACACAAATATTTGGGGGTCATGTCATGTCAAGTCAGTAATGTCACTGTTGTCACTTATATTTCCGTCATCTAATTCATCTAAAACACCCCAAATAGCACTACTACGTGATAATTCACTCATTTTTGAATAAAATCAGTGCAAAACACACGCAAAACACGTACATTAACACATTGTTTTGTCGATCAACAAAGAACACAAACAAACTGGATTGGAGAGATGACTTAGCAACATATGCATCAACTGTTCAGGTCTACAAACATCATCTGAGTGAAAAATAAAAAAATATGTTGCGTTATATACATGTAATAGACGTTTATGTTCAAAACGGTATGCAATATGTGTGAAACAAATGCGTAATAACCGCACTAATAAATAAAAGTAAGCGTGCGCGAAATGCGTCTCGATCGAGACGATGGCGCTTGAGCAACACAATAATGCATCTCGATCGAGACGCGTGGCGCGTGGAGGGTTAAGTTTTATCATTATAAATTCCTGTAATAAACCCTATAAACTGTACATTTTCTGAAAGTTTATAAAATTTGGAAAAACTTGTATATCTTGGAATTGTGAATTGACTAGTATGTATTACATTTCCAGGTAGGGTCCCCCCCCCAAAATTCTTTTTGGTAAAACTTTTTTTTTATTTTATAAAAGGAAAAAGTAAACAAGTGTTTATACTTATGTTATTTATTTTATATAAAAACACAGAATCTTACAAGTAAAATGATATAAAATAATACTAAATCTAAGGATCAGAAGTATTTTTAATTGTTTTTTTTTTTTTTTTTTAATATCCTTGCAAAACTAGGAAAATTGGGCTGCCAATAGAGGGTTTTTAGTTGCCAGTAGTTGGGTTAATGTAAAATTTTACTAAAAATATATCCCAAACCATAACTGCATACTACTATTGTATATAATTTTTCTATTGCTATTTTTGGGAAATCCTTGAAAAAATAGCATACTGTGAAGTAAATAAACTTCTAGGCAAATAATAAATCTAATCCATCAATGACAGTATCATTAATTAGTAACAGTTGAAAATCAATGATAAATATTGCCATAAATCTACAGTTATGGCAATAATAAAGTATCGAAATTGTTTTATGAGGAATATATTGGTATTATTTTACAAATCTTTTGTCTTTTGTAGAACGAAAAATGGTGGGAAAATAATGTAGCTTATATTTCAATTTCACCATTTCTATTCAAAGATTTTTATTTTGCCATTCAATACATTTGTACAATAGACTATACTTAAACAAATTGTAGAAATAATGCTCATACATGAATTCAGAATTAATATCAAGTAATGAATAGATAGAAAGTTAAGTCATGCAGGCAAATGTAAGACAAAATAAATAGCGTGTGTGTTAAGTGAAGTCAAGCATTTCATATTAAATTATGTCAGTCTGTGTTTTTCTTATGTACAGAAAATATGTAGCCCAATTATTTACACATGTGTGGTGCTAAAAACTGTTTGTGAGCAAAGGATACTCATCAATAGTCAGTTATTTACCTAAAAGCATCTCAGTTACTACAATGTAACTTAAATTTGTCAATTTATGTAAGATATATTTATATTTACACAAGTCCTAAAAGAGGGTTTAGTGTTGAAAATTGCTAGTGTAGTTTTACAGCCTAGTCAAGGTCACCTGAATGTCTATTCTTCAAATTGATCACATCTCTACAATTCATCTAGAAAGCAACTAAACTATAGTTTCATTAACGTTGTAAATGACTTTACATACATGTTCAAAACTTATTCTTATATAATCATTTAATAATTCAAAAATGCTTAAAGATATGTTCATGTGATAGGAAATGTAATAGTAATGAAACCAGCGGAGCAAACCCCACTGACTGCATTGTATGTAGCCGAGTTGAGTCGAGAGGCTGGGTTCCCACCTGGGGTAATCAATATGGTACCCGGGTTTGGTGATGCAGGTGCAGCTCTGGCAGCTCATCCCAAGGTGGATAAAGTGGCCTTCACTGGCTCAACTGAGGTTAGTATCAGTCATATGTAAGCACACATTACAGTTTTTATGGCACTAACATTACCATAATAGAAGATTAAAATACACATATGAAAAACTGGCAATTGAATAAGATGTTCTCTGTTTATTCCCCTTCTGTTTTTGTTGAACTAAACATCATTCTCTTGACTTATATAATAAGTAATGTTAAGGACCTTACAGATAAAAAAATAATTAGGTGTATATCTGTCAGTTCACAGAAAGTATATATAAACTAATGAAATTCACACAACAAGTAAAATATAAGTTAAGTACAAGATAGAACACAAATTATAGTGATCGAATTCGGCAAATCTCATTTACCATTTTCAGATCGGAGACATTTACAAAGGAATATATTTCAAATCTCAAAAGTTAGCAGTTGAATACTCTAAAACTAAATCCATAGTGGATCGCGTAGCTTGGTGTGTGCTGGGCCTACCTGTCCGAATTAAATTTGCAACATGGCACTACACCTGCCCTGTCTGCCTAGCACACTCGAAAATTCTACATGTTTTGTTGTTATTTACGTTACATAAACATTACACTGACCATATTAGTAGTCTATCTAATTCGGAAGATTCCAAATTATCCTACATTTTACTGGAAACTACAAACATGTCAAAACAATCAGACAGAGCGCAAGGACTAAATTCCCCAAACCAATATCTAGTAGCCAAGACAACAGTGACAGGAAACAGTAACAAAGATAAGATAAGGAGACAGACAGATAAGTGCCTCAAAACAAATGGGTGCATTGTAACAGTAGCAAAAACACTGACTCCAAGGGCCAAGTGACGCATTTGTAAACAACCAGTGCAGCGACATCAACATTACGTTGTTGAGTTATTGGTCCACTGGGCACGGACCGTGAAGGCCACATCTTTGATCAGCAATGGGTTAAATACAATGAATCATTTAAAGATTTCTTAAAACTGAATATTTAAACAATAAGACCATATGAAGAACAGCAACGCTGATTATTTGAATTGGCTTTTCTTTGTGTCCACACTTGTTTCATTCATTCAGGATGAACTCGTGACAGATCATTACAGTTCAATTGACTAATGATGTTATTCTTAGTTACAGGTTCTTGACTTGAGAAACATGCTAACACAGAATAAATAATTCATCAAAGGCATTAACCCTTTCCCCTCTGAACAGTTTGTTAAAAAATGTTCTTTCAAATTGGGTCTCCAGTACAGTTGGCCACACTTGTTTCTAAGTCATCTCGGCAGTCGAACACCTGCTAGTGACACATAAGGTCGAATGGCCAGCTAGATTGGCCATGGCTGCTTTATTTACGAGATCGGCAGACTCTCCCGTTTTCACCAGTTGAAACCCATGTTGTAGTCATTCAGCCCTATGTTGATTGCACCTGGTTTTTTAAGTTTAAAAACTACTTATTTAATTTAAATGTTGATATGAATATTTGTATTGAATATTTATAATATGGAGCATTACGTGATATAGTTCTTCTTATTATATTATTAGTATAATATATTTTAAAATACTATTGCTAAACATTGAAAATGTTGAGTCATAAATAATAATTTGAAAAAATTTTTGTTTCAACATTAATACTTCTTTTAAATTACTATTTTTAACTGATAATTGAAATGTCTAGAATTAAATTATACAAGTATAATCAGTTTATAATATAAAATAATTGCCATATTAGCAGCTTCTATCTGATAATCTCTATATTCGTGTATCAATCATCTTAAAAATATTTATTGTTTGGTTTTAAATTAAAATAAAAACAAGTTCGGTTAAAATAACAAAGTTTTAATCAATGAAACATTCAATTCTGGAATTACAAATTTGTAATATTTAGTTTTGATATAAATCAATTTTTGAAATTTTGCGAGTGTGATACTTTTCGAAAAATATGCCAGAACAAATACCTGGATACTAAAACCCGAACTAAATGAGTATTATTTACAATTACATACAGTATTTTACAACAAAATAAAATATTTACAATAATTAACTATTTAAACAACAAATAAAATACACTAAATCAACTAATCTTATTCAATAACACTCAAGACGCACAAAGATAAAATCAAGATATAGCCTAGATTTACTGCCAATCACTGCCAGACTGCCACACAATCAGGATATCTACATAAAGCAACGGTAATGGATGATACCAGTTGATTGATATAATTCCGAAATATTTAAAAAGCTGTTAAACATTTAAAAATATTGCTCAAACAAGTTATATCTAAAATACAAAAACATATGTCAAGTATCCAACAGAGTTGGTCATCCGAGTGCGTAGGGAATTCATTACCGGCTATCACAGTTGGACAGCAAATCCCAGCGGATAATGCAAATAAAACTTACCCAATCTGAGCGTGAACATAGTAGTGACCACCAGAGTTGGACACTCATTCTCAGAGGACACATTTAGACGAATAATTGCCGAGCTGGTGGCAAAATTGTGATGTCCATCTGAGGGGAAAGGTTTAGCAAATAATAGTACATATTTAAGCCAAATCTTAACAAAATGGTGAAGAAACATTTTACTAGAACCCAAATCTATATAACTCTAAATTCTATTGGGAACATACTGATTTAAACCGAATGGTGTTTCTCAAAAGTCCACTGTTGCTTTGGGGACTTCATCCTCAAGGCTGTGTCTTTGATTAATGGTAAAGTAAAATCTTTTAGAGGAAAAACAGTCAACCAATTAAGCCACTCACAAGTTCTAGAGATTCATATAAATTGTCATACATGTTGGAACCTATTGCTAATAATGCTGGGCTGCACCCGAGACCTATGGACATAGCAAAACGCATTGTCAGGTTATCTAAAGTCAACCTGTCAACTTCCTGACAAGAAGGGCATGTACAAACTGACTGAGATCAAGGAAAGCTCATAGGCACGATTAGAAGTTTCAAGGTCCTTCACATTCCAATAGTTAAATGAGGTGATCACAACTCTGCCAGTTGGGAAGACAGCCAGAATAGATGACATCTTCCTGGAATTTCTAAAACATGCTGGTACAAAAGTAATAAAACATTTTACCAGTCTAACAGTCTGGCAAGTTGTAATACAGGGTTTGTCCGGAAAGTAATAGGACTCATTTTCTTCCGCCACGACTGTACTTCGGAGCGTGCACGCACCAACTGGGTTCGGTAGAGGGCGTTCCTAGCTAAAGTACGAGCAGCTGGTCAGTTGTCTCCAAGCACTTGGAGAGTCAGGACAGGCATTTTCGCGCGACGTGTTTCTGTGAGTGGTACAAGCCGAAAATGCAGCATTGGTTAGAGCAGAAGTACACGATTAAATTCTGTGTAAAACTCGGTAAATCTGCAACAGAGACGTTTGATATGATGAAGCAGGCCTACCCAGATGTTGCTTTAGCAAGAGGTGGTGTGTTTTGGTGGCACAAGGGCTTTTTGGAGGGCCGGGAAGAGGTTGCTGATGAAGACCATGCTGGAAAACCTTCGACTTCCACAAACACCGAAAATGTGACTCATGTGTGCAAAGTTTTGAACTCAGACTGTTGACTAAGTATTCGTTTAATTGCCCAGATGTTAAATTTACCAAAATCTGAGGTTCATGACATTGTGACAGCATTTGAACATGTGCAAGGTGTGCGCGAAGATGGCCCCAAAAGTGCTCACTGACAACCAGAAATTGCGGCGAGTGGAAGTGTGCCAAGAAAATTTGAACATGTGTGAAAGTGACCCCCAATTTTTGAATAACGTAATCACAGGTGACGAGTCGTGGATCTTTGAGTATGATCTTGAAACAAAGAGGCAATCTTCCGAGTGGCACACGACGGCGTCTCCTCACCCAAAAAAGGGAAGAATGAGCAAATCCAAAGTGAAAACGATACTCATTGTCTTTTTTGACATCAAAGGCAGCGTCCACCATGAATTTGTTCTTCCTGGACAAACTGTCAACGCTAAGTTTTACGTGGAAGTGCTCAAGAGACTCAAACGAAGGGTCCATCGGGTTCGACAAGACATCGCAGCCGACTGGAAGTTGCACCACGACAACGCCCCGGCTCACACCGCCTTTCTTGTGAACAGCTACTTGACCAAGGCCGGCATCCCAAGGCTTCCGCAGCCACCCTACAGCCCAGATGTGGCCCCCTCGGACTTTTTTTTGTTTCCTCGCCTGAAAAGGCCGATGAAAGGCAAGCATTTTGAGACGACAGAGGGGATCCAAGCAGCATGCACCGTGGCTCTCAAAGCTATTCCGGAGAATGTCTTCCGTGACGACTTCAATGCTTGGAAATCACGCTGGCAGCGCTGCATTGATGCAGAAGGAGCCTATTTTGAAAGTTTTTAAAGAATTATAACAAGTGGCTCAGTAAATTTTTTTAAATCGACTCAGTCCTATTACTGTCCGGACAAACCCTGTATGTCCAAAGCTTTTAAAAGACCTAAAATAGTATCCGTTTTGCAGCCAAGTAATAAAGAATCAGATTGAGTCGAAAGCTACAGCCCTATAGCTCTTTCACGTAAAGAAAACAGCACCTACAGTGAGAACCAGAACTAACATGTGTAGCAACCTGGTGGATCATTATAGGGAGCCAATGCAAAAGTTCTGCATACTACAGCTTTGTCCCTGGTTTACTCCACTGCTGAATATTGTGCTATTGTGTGGCTTAACAGTACATATATATACAACTAAACAGGGTACTGACATACAACTAAACAGGGGGATGAGGGCTATCAGCAGTTCCCTCATTACAGTCCCTCCACCATCTCTTCCAGTTCTGTGCAACATTGCTCCTCCAAATATAAGATGCATAGAGGCACTTCTTAGAGAGTTCAAAAAAATCTTATCTACTTTGAATATCCCCATTTTTAAAATATTCCATAACGCGCAAGGTGACTTAAATCTAGTAAGCCACCTCTTCAACTAGCTTCCAGGTTAGTCTCAAACAAATTTTCACCAAAAACCAAGTGAAGTTAACTTGAAATATGTTTGATGGTCAAAACAAGTCTCTGGTATCATACTCTAAGACTGTTATCAGTGGAATGATCTACTATTTTATTATTTTTAAGGATTTTGATTTTATTTGAGTGAATCTTAATTTTAATTTATGCATTTACTTTTAACTGAATGAATATTGTAAATTTCTGATAAGTATTTACATAAATATATAACATTATCGTGTTTAACTACCTAAGTCAAACGTTTTGAACATCATGTTTAAATAGGTTGGCAAACTAATAAAGCAAGCAGCAGGAGCCACCAATCTCAAGCGAGTCACTTTGGAACTGGGAGGAAAATCACCAAATATAATTTTCCCTGACTGTGATATTGACAAGGCAGTGGAGTCAGCTCACTTTGCACTCTTTTTTAACATGGTTAGTTTATTTTATTATTGATTATTCTATTTTAAACTTGTGTCTGTTATGAATTATAATAATAGTTTTATTGTCTTTAACTTTATCAAAATAATATTTAAAGTCTGATTTGGATTATTTATTTATTAGAAGAGATAGAACATTGAAGCTCACTGAAAATAAACCATCCTACATAGGCCGAAAATTCTTTGACAAATTACCATTAGAAATGAAATGTCAATTAGAATCAAAACATTTCAAGAACAAATTACAAGCTTGGCCTGTTAAAGAATGTTATTATAGTATCGATAGTTTTTTGATAGAGATAGGGCTCGCACATTCTTATAGGAAACCAATATTTTATTTATAATCTAGTACCTTAAGTGGCCACGATGTAATTTTATGCAATTACTGTACTTTGTTAATTGTACACTTAACAGCTCTTATATCTCTTGTATGAGGTTTTTGTAAAAGCTAAATAAAAATATAAAAAAATTGTCAAATTACTGAAGGTTTACTACAGAGGTAATACATAAGTAATTAGTTTTCTTTGTCATCTACATTGCAGCTTTGTGTATTATTGTGTTTATGTATATTGTCTCAGATAAATGAGCTCATGCCTTATTTCTTCTACCAAATAAATCCACTACTATTTTCTTTTAAACTAACTTAATTTTTGCTGCAGGTCAGCAGACCTAAGACTCTACACAAACAAAAATATTTTATTAACAACATTGTGAAGATTAATTACTTATTTTTTATTTGCAAAATTGAAAAATATATAAATCACATTAAAATAAACATTAAAGGAGTCAAATATGATTGCAATGTTGCTACACTTTATGTAAACCCAAATTGGTTTTCTGGATCTAAGTGACGAGTCAATACCCAGTCAGCTATCAGTTAATGGCGTTGTTATTGCAGTATTACTACACTTTATGTAAACCCAAATTGGTTTGCTGGATCTAAGTGACGAGTCAATACCCATGCAGCTATCAGCTAATGATGTTGTTATTTCAATTGCATATTACGAGGGTCGTCTCAAAAGTAAGTTACACTATTTTTTTAAAGCCGTTCTGTTGGCGCGAGAAGTCTGGGAGTCGCGGAGTATTTGCGTCTGGGCGTAGTGGCAGCACTGTAAAATTCCTATGCGCGTGCGTCGATCAATCGGCCAGTCAGACTTCAGGCAATATGGAGACACCACTTGTTCCTACCGCCGATTGTGAAATTCGCGCTATTATTCGTTTTTTTAACAGCAAAAAATAAAACTGCTACTGAAATTCATCATGAGTTGTGTAGTGTTTATGGTGAAGGTGTGATGTCAAGGCCAATGGTATCTCGTTGGCGTCAATCATTCATTGAAGGACGGACAACACTGCATGATGAACAACGAAGCGGCCGCCCCTCCACTTCTCGCGCGGCAACTGTTGTTGAAGATGTCAGAAAGGTCATTGACACCGATCGGCGCCTGACTCTTGACGAAATCCTTTGTCAACTGCCTTCTAATGTGGAAATAAGCCGTGCATCACTCCACAGGATTATTTCTAATGATCTTCATCTGTCAAAAGTGTGTGCAAGGTGGGTTCCACGCCTTCTCACAGAACAGCACAAAGAGCAGAGAGTTGATGCTGCTTTGCAATTTCAACAATTTTTCGATGATGAAGGAGACAATTTATTCGATCGAATAGTGACTGGGGATGAGACCTGGATCCATCATTGGACGCCTGAATCGAAAAGACAGAGTATGGTATGGAAAGGAAAGGACGAACTAACACCAAAAAAAGCGAAAGTTGTGGAATCCGCTGAAAAAATCATGGCGACGGTTTTTTGGGACAACAAAGGTGTGTTATTGATCGACTACCTTCCTCGTGGGACTACAATAACAGCAGCACGGTATTGTGAACTTTTGGAACAACTGAGAAGAGCAATCCAGAACAAAAGAAGAGGAAAGTTGACGAAAAAAGTTTTTTTGTTCCATGACAACGCTCGCCCACATGCTGCTCGTCAGATCCAAGACCTGCTCACAGATTTTCGATGGGATGTTTTTGGACATCCACCTTACTCCCCCGACCTTGCACCGTGACTTTCATCTTTTCCCACACCTCAAACAACATCTTGGAGGTCGGCGCTTCGCAAATGACGATGAGCTGAAAGAAGAGGTTGAGAGTTGGCTAAGCAATATGGCGGCAGAATGGTATGATGAGGGACTGAAAAAACTGTTACCACGTTACCAAAAATGTTTAGAAAATGATGGAAATTATGTAGAAAAATAAGGTTAACTTGTACTTTTCAAAATATATCATTTAAAATATTTTCTGATGTTTTTTATACTTTTAATAAAATAGTGTAACTTACTTTTGAGACAACCCTCGTAAATGTATTGTGACCTAAAAGAAGTTTTTATCTATGCAAATTGTTTCAGTTAATTTGTTATAAACTATAATATTATGTAATTTGAATTTTTTTAGAAACTAGATCTAACGAAACACATCTTAATATTTCATATTCAAAAATCATATGGTTGATTCTCAAAAGGACAAAATTTAATATTTTTGTATTATTAGTTTATTGAATTACTTTTCTAATTGTTCATTAATTGTATGTTCTTTGTCTAGGGTCAATGCTGTTGCGCTGGTTCACGCACATTTGTTCATGAGAGTATATATGATCAGTTTGTGGAAAAAAGTGCTGCCTTTTCAAAAAAGCGTCAAGTATGTGACCCGTTTCAGCCAGAATGTGAGCAAGGCCCTGTGGTTAGTATATAACATTAATTTCTCACAGTTTCACTTTTAGACGTTTGTAGATAGTTGGTGTATAGTGAAGGGGTATGCAATGCATCGAAAAATTGAATTGATTATCAATTTCGATAATAATCAAAAAAATTTCTATGCAGAACTAGTCAAAATGTCAATGCATCGATAATAATGTGATGCTAATGTGTCAGAATTATCCCAATTCGCAAAAATGGTGAAAAAGTAATACATAAATGCCTTTTTAATCAATAATATTTGTTGGTGCATCTTTCAAATCAAATACTTTGATTTTTTAATGATTATATTTTACAATGAAATAGTTGTAAAATGATTATTACCGAAGTGTGATCAGACATACAAACCTGATAAAAAACGGAGTAATAAAGAATACAGAGTTGGATGTAACTGGGGGATGTAACTCATATTGACATGAACATGATATAAGTCCATCAAGTGATGCATATGGGTACTGTAATTTATGTTCATGCAACGTACCACGAATCACGAACATTCCAGTTATCTGCCATTATTTTGGGATCCGAACTAAACAAAAAATAATAATAATTGTTACGTAGTTACTTGGAATGGTTAAATAACATAGGTTTTTATTTTATGTTTTTGTTGAAGAACACTGCTGATAACTGTCTTGTTTTTGTTAAGAAATCATTTGTGTTGCATTTTCAACGATTGTGTTCCAAAATACATTTAAAAAACAATTTTTTATTTTAAAAAATTAAACATCAATTCATTAACTGTTGAAAACAACTCTATTAACGTCCATTTTCAAGCGTTGTATTGCAAAATATTCTAAATTAAAATTTATTTAAAAACTCAATGTATTAAATAAATTACATATTTATTTAATATATCAACCCATCTTAACCTTCTGCTTCTCACCTCAGCATGTTTATACCAGAAAAAGCGAGGCTAATATCATGGGCATAGTATGTACATACATTAATTTTGTTATTTAGATTTCTAAACAAGTTAAGTAAACCTCCTCTATACCACAAGAATAAAAGTATGGATCCTTGAGGGACAAAACATTTAATTTAATTGTTCCTGATTCTAATTTCTACTGCAGTTTGTGAGATTTGTCTGGTTTCCAAAGATCTTCAAACGCATTGAATTTGTCTCTGTCACTAAAATATTTATCTACAAAATGTCTAATATCAAACTTGTTAAACAAAGAATTGTTACCTTTTTTTAACAAACGTTTTGACAAACCAGACTCTATTTGCGCATACGATATTTTTTCATGTCAAATTGTTGAATGGTTTTCTGACTAGGTTAAACACGATATTTTTTCATGTCAAATTGTTGAACGGTTTTCTGACTAGGTTAAACAATAACACAATTGGAGTGTAAAAGGTGGTAAAGTACGCTAATTTTGATTGGTAAACTCACTGAACGGCTCCCTGTTCACATTGACGTCGATGTAGACTGTTATAAAATAATCAACCCAAGTAAGGGAGAAACATGTCGGGAGACCTTTTCTAAACAAAATACGACGAATTTAGAGACTCGGAAAATAATTTGTACTAAAAGAAGCCAAATCACACGTCTTGTTTTTTATTTATAATTTAGCTACCCACAATCTTCACTGTGTCACTAGTTGGCACTTAGCTGATATTTCAGACTGCATCTCGTCGCCAATATCGGCTAGACCTATTATATTGGCCGACTTCGTCTATGGTTTTCATTCAATTACACCAGGTTTTCATGAATTTCTCATTATGAAATAATTATTTATCTGTTGTTCAGTATATCCTCATGTATCTTAGTAGTTTCTAGTTGCACACATTTCATTACCGATCATAATTTAAAAACTAATTCATCCTAAGCAACTTTAAAATTTATTTTTGGTCGTCAATTTAGTCAATTGACTATTTTAGTAAACCTGCTTAGTTATTATTATCAATCAATTGAACTACAGTCCGGTTAGTTGTAACCTTGCTATTACTGAATTAAATACCTACAAAATACAGATCCACTCTTCTTGGCGTGTACACAATCAATTTTTTGTTGAGAGGAGGCAATTCTGAAAGCAAATGACTGCATTTGATGATGAAACCTGAATTTTAGGCATCAGTTTGGTTGAATGCAGCTTTTGCCATCAAGCTTCGCTAAATTTTCGCGGTACACTTTGAACTGAACCGCCAGATAAACATATCGGCTGGCTGTGAAACAGTATAATTGGCTTGCATAGAAAATCTGATCTGTGATATGAGTGAACAGATTAAATCTTTATAATCCACGTTGTTTCAATTAATAATATACTTTCTTAGATTCTTACATCATATTAAATATGAAAAAAGGAAAAAGGTGAAACAAAACAATACTACATAAAAATATACGAAGGCAGGAAGTAAAAGGTTTTATATATCAAATGTTACAGTTACAAACAAATAAAAATTATTGTGTTCAGTTTGATGTATAGATTTACGAATCTGGCAAAACTTAACATAGGCTTAGGATGGTGTCTGCCTTTTTCAGTTGTCTTGGGAGAACAGGAAATCCTTCTGTAAATACTCGCTCGATAATACTCAATACTCGAAAAAAATGCCAACTACTCGACTCGACTCGAACTCAAAAATCACTACTCGCACACCCTTACCATTAGGTTATACAAGTAGAAGCTGTTTATCGTTGCCGCTGAATCCTCAGTGGTAGTGGTTGTGGACTGTGTTTTTCTGGTGAGATCGAGAAGTACTCCTCAGTTTCTTGAGCTAGGAAGCTGCCATATTGGAATATGGCAGTACAAAAGTTACTGCTTGACTCAAAACTGTCCCTAACGCCATTATCTTTTAAATTATTTTCTGCAACTTGTTCATTTGATTCTTTTATTCAACTTGTTAATAAAGTTCAACAAATTAGTTAGGTTTGTGTCCTTTTGGACATTTAGTCTAAACCACAGTCACCCAACTCACTGATGTATAACTAAACTGTTAATTCAAAACATCCAAGTTAAATTTAACTAATAATACTGGTTAAATTACCTTTTTTTTTCCTGTCAACAGTTCTTCAAACATAATCTGCTATGTACATTTCAAAGCATAGAGCTTCATCATCAGGCTTTCCAAAAACGTCACTATTTACATTACACTAAACATTAAAAACATTTAAAATATAAACATTTAAACATATTAACATAGCACATTTGCCGGCCGGCGATAGACACCAACTGATGACCAATGAGCTGGTTGTCTATCGCCAACCGGCAAATGTGCTATGTTAATATGTTTAAATGTTTATATTTTAAATGTTTTTAATGTTTAGTGTAATGTAAATAGTGACGTTTTTGGAAAGCCTGATGATGAAGCTCTATGCTTCGAAATGTACATAGCAGATTATGTTTGAAGAACTGTTGACAGAAAAAAAAAAGGTAATTTAACCAGTATTATTTCTATAATATAACAGTTCTGGAGGCTAATAAAACAAAATGATTAAATTTAACACCCACTTCTACATTTATACTCAATGACAGTGCAAATGAAATGTTTTGGCTTTACTAATCCTGGCACTAATTAACAACTAAATTCATATGACTATACAGTATATATATAACTAGCAGAAGAAACACAGAAATAGTAAATAGTTATAGACTGACAATGCTGACACAACGACAACAAACTA
Source organism: Stictocephala bisonia (assembly GCA_035578905.1). Classification (NCBI taxonomy): domain Eukaryota; kingdom Metazoa; phylum Arthropoda; class Insecta; order Hemiptera; family Membracidae; genus Stictocephala; species Stictocephala bisonia. Next base: position 112,068 of record JAQJVL010001041.1, read on the forward strand.
TTAGGCCTTCACCTACTCACTTTTAATAGAGGTTTCGCGAACAGCTATATAAACATGATATAAGTCCGTCAAGCAATGCGTATGGGTATCGTAATTATGCGGGGGCAGTGTACAATGAATCAGTAGAACATTCCCTTTTAGTCCATCTATCTAGAAATAGTCCATCTTTTTCAGTTAGTCGGCAATTATTTTGGAATTAGTATTTAATAAAAAATAAATACAAATCGTTGCGTATTTAATTGGAATAGCGAAATAAATTAGGTTCTTCTATTGTATTTTCAAATGAATATCGCAGATAACACCAGTCTATTGTTATCATGACTTTCGTTATCACTTGCTGTCTGATAGGGTACCTAGCCTCTACAGTCCATCCTTTTACAAAACTTTTTTCAATCAAAACACATTATTATCTTGTTTCTTCTTTTAAATTCAAACTTGTTAAATTTTTAACAATAATTCACGTTCGTTATTTTGATTCAGTTAACTTTCTTCATTACTAGCTTTTCCTGCAGTTGTCCTTAATTACATAAGCATGCTTAGTGCTAAACAAATTTATTACGCTCTAAAATTCTATCTCAAAATTATTATCATTTATTGTGCTTTAGGAAAGTTAACCTCAATGCCTACTGCATTTTTTTTAATCCCTCCAACTTACATTCCTTATATTATTTTCAATTATTTATTTTTTATTTTATTTATTTATATTTATTTATTTCCAACGGTTTATCCACTTTCACAAGAAATACAATGCAAAGTCTGAATACAAGATGGCCGATGCCAACTAGAGAAAGTATAACAAAGTATATAAATATAACAACGAACAACAATAATAAATATGAGAACAATACAATAACAATAGTAAATATATAATCATAACATAACAATAATAAATATATAACAATAACAATAATAAATACCCGAATTGTGAATGCACACCATACAATAAAGTGTATAAATCTGTACATTGAAACAACAATATGATATTTATAATAAATGCCAGTGCCCTGTAAAAGATTAATAATACCTATTTTCATGCTCTTGAAAGTGTCCATAGTAGAGTAGGCAAATTTTAGAGCTACGTGATGTGACCAGAACAGAATTTAGTAACAGCAGCTCTGAACATGGCGGGCTTCATAGAGAAAAAATCCACGACCCTCGAGATAGAACAGCCCTCTCTCTGGATCCTAGGCATAGCATGACTTCGACTGTAGAGGGTTCCATGATGCTCTCTCTCAAACAGCTCCTGCGATCTTGTTCCAGATGGTACTCTTATGTTGATGCTGCTCAAAAGTTCAGGACTATCAATATGGCCATTTAACAGCTTGAAAAGGAACATACAGTCGTAGATTCTTCTACGATCATCCAGCTCCCCCAGACCCATGTCGACTGCTAGCTCCCGAACAGGAACCTCTCTAAATGCCAAGCCCTGCCGTACTCTCACAGTTCGCACAAACCTTTCCTGATCTCGCTGCAACGCATCCCTGTGACCAATCAGATAGGGTGACCAAGCAACCGTAGAGAACTCGAGAACCTGCCTGACCAGTGCACAGTAAATAGTTTTTACTGCTGTCTTGTTTGTGATGCCTCTTGTAGATCGAATTACGAACCCAAGTAGTCGGCAAGCTTTCGATACAACACTGTTGACCTGGGCTTCCCGGGATAAGTCTGAAGACAGGATCACTCCAAGGTCCCGGATATCCTGCACTCTCGTAATTGCTTGATCCTGCAGCCAATATTGAGTTCTAATTGCTGATTTCCTCCGACTGAAGGTTATAGTGAGGCTTTTACAAGTATTTATTGACATTCCGTTCTCTGAACACCACTTCTCCAGCCTCAGAAGATCCTCTTGTATGACTGAACAATCCTCAGGGTTGACCACCTCCAAAAATATCTTCATGTCGTCAGCGAACAGCAGGACGTTGGAAAAAATACATGAAACCACATCCGACGTGAAGACACTAAACAGATAAGGGCCTAAGTGCGATCCCTGCGGCACCCCAGATGTCGATACAAATTCGTTAGAAAGTACGAAATTATATCGTACAACAAGTCTTCTATCTGCAAGATAAGATGTGAACCATTCGAGTAGAGGTCCCACCACTCCGTACCCCTTCAGCTTGGCCAATAAAATGCTGTGGTCGACCCTGTCGAATGCTTTGGACAAATCGATATAGACAGCATCGACCTGACTGGATCTCCCGAACGCACCCCAAATGTACTCTTGAAAGATCACTAGATTAGTAGTCACCGATCGTCCAGGAAAAAACCCGTGCTGACAGGCTGGAATTATTGACCTGAAAAATGCACCCAATTTGTCCAAAAGAAGGCTTTCAAACACTTTAGCGACAGCTGACAAAATAGAAACAGGTCTGTAGTTCCTAACATTGCTCAGGTCGCCAGACTTGTGAATAGGCACAACTATGCCAAGCTTCAGAGCGTCCGGGAAAACTCCATCAGCCAGCGATGCATTAAAGAGTGAGGCCAGAGATGGGGCAAGTAGATCGCTGCAATGACGAAGAACTGAGTTGGGGATCCCATCTGAGCCACATCCCTTGTCAGCATCCAACATGTCCAACTTCCTTCTCACGTCTTCTACTGTGAAGCTACATGTTGACCACGTATCCCTGCTGTTAAATACATAGCTGGGAGGACTCAGTGAAGGCAGGGAGAAAACAGATGAAAAATACCTTGCAAATAAGTTACCTTGTCCGAACGGATCATCTGCAGCCTCACCATCCAAGCAAACTGACTTTGTAGCAGCTCCAGAAGAATTAACCTTAGCAAAGTTCCAGAAAGCACGCATATCCTTCGGGATGCTGTTTTCAACCTTCAGCAAATAGGCGTGATAACATTCTGCCGATTTAATCTTGCACTGGTTCCTCAACTTAGAGAAATTGCAGTAATCAACCCTGCTGAAAGTAGCTTTGTATTTTTTATGTGAAACCTTCTTTTGGATCACTAAATCTTTTAATTCCTTAGAGAACCATATCGGGAAGGGTGAACTGCCAACTCTCTTCAGAGGTGTGAACAGTTTTACAATATGTCCAAGTCTTGAGATAAAATCAGAGAACCTACTGTTGACGTCTGTCAAATTTTCATTGAGTCGCAGATCAAGATTATCGGTTAAATTCTCCATAATTTTTTCAAGATCACATCTCCTGTAATTAAAAACAGCTCTCATCATTAGCAGCAGAAGAACCGCTGTACTCCCATGACATGGACAACGGAGGATGATGAGAGTCAATAACTGATAGAGGGTCAATTGCTTCGTTAATTTTCAAGGCCGCATTTGTTGAGAAAACCACGTCAAGCATGACGTTGAGTGCGTTCATGATGTGATTGACCTGCACTAAGGAGAGGAGATTAGCCAGACTACAGACGAGCCTATTCGATTGAGACAGACCTGTATCCGCAGGAGTTGGTACATCTTCACTCTATTGTGCATGAGGTAAGTTGAGGTCTCCGCAAAGTAGAATATTGTCAGGATGACCGCACATTGACACGGCCTCCTCTGAAGCTTCACAAAACATCCTGTACACCGCAGTTGGACTACCTGGGGGGATATAGGCCGCAATAAGTACCAAAACAAAGTGAGAACTAAGCGAAATGCGCAGAAACAACCCCTCCACTCCCTCAGAGTTCACGACAATCTCACTGGATGAGAACTTCGACGAAACCGCCACCAGGACTCCTCCACCGCTCTTCTTACTGCTAGTCTGGGTTGTTCTGTCCGATCGAAAAATCAAATATTGTGCTTGCCCGACTACCTCAAAATCAGAAATATTATCATTCAAATTAGTCTCTGTTAATATAATTATATCGTAATATGTTGATACTAAATTAGTTTTAAAATCATGCAACTTAGTCCTTAACCCATTGACATTTTGGTAATAAATGTTCATGCAAGTTAAACCGTTAGAGCGAGCTAGTTTTTTTTCATCTTAACTATTTTAGGTATTCCACTAATAAACTTTATTGTAATGTCATCTTCACCTTTACGTTTCCGCTTATCTAACTCCTGCTTCAGCTTATTGAGGTGCTCTCTTTCCTTGAGAGTTCGATCGTTGGTAAAGGATATGGATTTCAGCTCATCGTCGTTACCTCTATGTGCTGCAAAAGCTTTAAAAATGGCGTTGGGCTCACTTTCGGACACAAACACAAGTTTCAAAGGCCTATTCTTCCCTTGAGTTACCTTCCCAATACGAAATGATCGGAAAGTCGATTTGTCAAGGGTCACTCCAATTTTGTTCAAAATGGTCAATACATTGTGCATATCTTCGCTCTGGGATTCCTTGAGAGTTCGTGCTGTGCTTTCCGGAAGACCATGCAAAATGACGTTTCGTTGACGGACCCTGCGGTCATTAAGCTCCTCAAATATAGCCTCTTCGGATGCGATTCCCACGCCTTCAACATTCCTTCTGAACTCCTGCAACTCAGAGACAGTGTTTTTGATTGCTGCGATCTCATTTTCGTTTGCTGCGACTCTAGGTTCAAGTAATTTTAAACTGTCTTTAATTGTTCCCAGCTCATTCTTTATTTCCTCGATCCCTGAAGACAGATTGTCTATCTTATCGAGCTTGTCTAGTTTATGCAATATTATGTTAAATTTACTATCAAGCTCGTCCATCTGTGTAGAAAGTTTTGGAATAGATGCGGGATCAACATTCGGCGAAACAGTGCAGTCCACTCTTTCACATCTCCAGCATTTCTGTATACCATCAGCAATTTTTTTATATTCTGAAGGTGTCAATCCAGCGCATGTCGGATGGAACCATCTTTTACAGCTACCATCACACTCCACACCTTTATCGATTACTTTCTTATAACATACTATGCACACCTCCTTGTCTACGAACGCGCTAGCCATTTTTCAATAATTCTAGATGCTACTATATTACTATTTATAACAGATGGGGGAGCAAACAACACAATATCGGTAGCTACAAATAGACACAGAGAAGCAAAAATACACACACATACAGAAGCTACTCGATCCACCTCGTACGTGCGTGCATTCGCTATAGTATCTAGTCAGAGTCCACAACCAGACTCATCAAGAAGGCTGTGGCTGTTGAAAAAAATTGACGTGGAGGTAGTGACGTTTGTGCAGAACTGAATTGACGAAAAAGTTAGTGACGTACACAGGAATAGGGTTAATTTTTAGCTGGTGAAATGTAAATTGTGTGAAGAAAATTTTTGAAACCCAGATTGGTACAGACACATACGACTTAGCTGATTCAGGCACGGTAAGCTGATTCTCCAGAAAATAGCCTAAGCCCAAACACAGACAAAACAAAACCTTGGAGGGAAATTGCGATCATTCAAACAAGGCAGCCATCTTGTTCTTTCTTGTTTTATTGTTCAATTATTGACCTTCTTACTTTGATATGGAGTTAATTTTTAGATTTTTGTTATATACATTTACTAGCTAACATTTATACTATTAAAAAATGTATGTTTTAAACTATCTTTCTTTGTTGTACTAGCAAGATAGGGTACCTGTAACAAAAGGTATTGTTGTTATTCTACCGCTTCTAAAATTTAATAAAAACCATACATACTTTATGTGCACAGAGAATCATGTCGCATCGAATCGAAATTCTTTTGAATTACATCGCTGCATCGAATAGAAAAAAGTTTGCTGCATCACACACCCCTAGAAATTTTAAATATAGGCCTACTGTAAAAAATTCTATTATGTTATTACAAATAGTATTTTAATTAGCATAATACGTGTTGGTACAAATAGATACAAGTAAATGTCACACAACACAAATTTATTACAATATAAGCACACAATGCACAAATGTATTACAATACAAGTACAAAATGCATAAATATTATGGTGATCGATTTCGGTGAACCAAGCTCGCCTTTCTCAGACCAGAGTGATTCACAATAGAAATTCATTTGTGATTCTTTTGTGAATCCCTCTGGTCTGAGGAAGGTGGGTATGGTTCACCGAAATCGATCGCCATAATATTCGTATATTTTGTACTTGTATTGTAACATATGTGCATTTTGTGCTTATATGGTAATGTGTTGTGTAACGTTCACTTGTACTGTGTGTTATTACAACCATATTTTGTAAAGTGACAAAAATAATACTGTTTTCTAGTTATTTTATGAATTTAATAATTTTGTCTGGTAAGAAAAATAGTTCTATTTTTACTCTAACAACTTTATCTATACAGAATGGATTGTCTTGTCTTCTCTTAGAATATTGTTGTGGAGTTAAATTTAATGATCTAATGCCTGATATTTAGTAATTTTGTTAGTCACTTTTGTATAAATAAAGAATCCTTCAGTCCTCACGCCTCTGTTGCATCGGAGGCTTCCTCATATTTTTCACTTCTAATCATCGCTTACATCAGTTGTTTTTACGTAATTAAAAATAAAATATAAGGCTTTTAGTAGCGAGAGATGCCCAATTAAGACACAGTTCCTCTCACCTTCATGGACAAGTCCATTATGTTTTGTAGGCTGTGTGACCACTGGCTCAATGTGACTTCCTAACCATGGGAATGGAACAGGTTTAAAATCTGTTAATTGCCACACTAGGAATCATACCAGGTCTGGCTGCGTGGCAAGCCACCGCCTTAGCTATGGCCGGTCTCGTTAGTTCCAAGTTACTTTTTATGATACTAATAATTCATGATAAAAAATGTGTGTTTCAGTGAGTGTGGAAAAGCAAGTAGTTTTCACATTATCAATTATTGTTCGATATTATTTAACACCTGTGGGTATTGTTATATTTATTGTAGTAATTTAAATTTTTTTAGGTTTGGGGCGGCTTGAGCTCTGAACTCCCTAAATTTCCCACTGACAAGAGGAAATTAACTATTATGTAATTATAGGTTATTTATAGAAAGCCATGTAACTGGCTTATAGATTGTCTTAGACAGGCTGACAAATCATTTACACCTACGAGGTATTTTGATCTGATAAAAAAAAATTACTTTTAAAATGACATTCAGGACAATAAACAGTATTTATTTAGCAATTTATTTATTTATTTTTATGTGGGATTATTTATTTATTTTAATAAAATATATGTGGGAAACAAATACAAAATTAGAAACAACAACTCACCGTAATTCAGCACTAGTGGCACAGTGCTGAAACTCAGATACTTGGAGACAAAGTCTTGAGGACATTTTAGGCGATAAGTTCTATGCTCATTACTCTTAGTACTGACCGACATGGCATCTGCTCATTGGTTGCCATCGACGTGGAAACAACTAGATAAGTCTGAGGTGTTCATGTTGAGTGGTAGTCAAGGTTCAGATGTTGTGTAGGGAAGAGAACTGAGTGTTAGGCATGTCAGTTAGCTGAAAATCAGACCAACACTTTGTGGTTCAATTCCACTTAAAGCTCTTTCTGAGGATCAGTCGACTTCAGTTGGTAATAATGACTACACTCATTCATCTATAATCATCACACTCATTCACCCCTCATATTCTTCCATATCTCTACGATCGGCATCTTATAAATGAATAATGAATAGCTTTTAATCATGACAAAACAAGGAGCTGCCAAGGACAAAGTATCCAGAGCACTGCCAACCCAGCTAGAGGCAATGAGGGGGAAAAAGATGGCTAAACCAAACCTACAACTCACGAAAGAACCTGCATAAGAAGACACAAAACTCACTGTATATAACACTAAGATGAAAAGATGGTAAGCTAAGACAAAAAATTACAAAATGTGCTACGGCATAAATTCGGAAATCAGCCTTTGTATCATAGAGACCTACTAAGAAAGGATTCTTCAAAATTCCATTCCTAAGAGGTAGAATTTAGTTTATTCACATTATTTTTATTAATAATTTATTTCAAACAGCTGATACAAAAAAACATAAACATAATACAACAGCTTGGCTAATTTGGTTTTCATTATATGTTTAAGGTCATTTTTACAAACTTTGACATGTTTGCACTATGTTGCACACCCTTAAAGTAGAATTATACAGTTTTATAGACTGTTAAACTTTGTTGAGAACATTAGCAGGTTATATCGATGTGATGGTTTAGACAGAACCAAGGAGGGAGAGTAAGCAAGTGCAGAGAACCGCCCCTTAGTGAAGCAAGGGCTATTGGCTTGTGTAATATTTCTTTCAGGCCAAGTAATCATAATTCACAATAAAATTCTTAGTACATTATGAAAATTATCAAATCATAGGGATTTTTATTCAACTTTTAATGTTTCAGATTGATGGAGAACAGCATGGAAAAATTTTAGAGCTGATAGAGAGTGGAAAGAAGGATGGAGCTCGTATTGTTGCTGGCGGCTCCAAGAAAGGAGACAAGGGCTTTTTCATTGAACCTACGGTATTTGCTGATGTCACTGATAACATGCGCATTGCTCAGGAAGAGGTATGTTTTACTAGATCAATCTAAGTGAGTCATATCTAGGTGTTTACAAGTGCATTGCTCAGGAAGAGGTATGTTTTACTAGATCAAACTAAGTGAGTCATATCTAGGTGTTTACAAGTGCATTGCTCAGGAAGAGGTATGTTTTACTAGATCAAACTAAGTGAATCATATCTAGGTGTTTACAAGTGCATTGCTCAGGAAGAGGTATGTTTTACTAGATCAAACTAAGTGAGTTATATCTAGGTGTTTACAAGTGCATTGCTCAGGAAGAGGTATGTTTTACTAGATCAAACTAAGTGAGTCATATCTAGGTGTTTACAAGTGCATTGCTCAGGAAGAGGTATGTTTTACTAGATCAAACTAAGTGAGTCATATCTAGGTGTTTACAAGTGCATTGCTCAGGAAGAGGTATGTTTTACTAGATCAAACTAAGTGAGTCATATCTAGGTGTTTACAAGTGCATTGCTCAGGAAGAGGTATGTTTTACTAGATCAAACTAAGTGAGTTATATCTAGGTGTTCACAAGTGCATTGCTCAGGAAGAGGTATGTTTTACTAGATCAAACTAAGTGAGTCATATCTAGGTGTTTACAAGTGCATTGCTTAGTGATCAAAACAAACAATTATTAATAATAATAATAATTTATTTGCCTTTAACAATATTTGCATTGGTAACAAATACATAATATAACATAGAATATAAACTTCAATACAATGTATGTAAATATGATCATGTATATAAAAATGTAATGGTTGTATAGAATTATATTGTAAGGAAATCTTCAAATTTATAACTGTTTCGTGTAATAACATTGATTTTAAATTCTTTTAAAAATATTTCATGTCTTTTTCTTCTTTTAAATAAATTAGTAGTTTGTTGTATAATTTTATTCCATTGTAATGAGTGGTTTTTTTTTTTTTTTTTTTTTTTTTTTTTTTATGTGATTCTGTGGTATTTATACATGATACTGTGGTATTTTAAGGTCAGTTTGAGAACGAGAACAAAGATTTGATAGTTTTGTTGCTTGAAAATTTGATGGATTGATTTTAACAAATAATAATGTTTCATAAATATAAATAGATGGTAAAGTCATGATATTAACTTTTCTTAAGAGTTGTTTACAAAATATTTTTTTCTTTTGTTTGAATATAATTCGTAAAGCATATTTTTGTAAAATAAAAAGGTTATTTCAGTTATAATTACTGTTTCCCCATATTAGAATGCCGAAAGTTAATTTTGGCACAATCACACCACAGTGCACTGTTAATAGGACATTCGTTTGACAGTAGGATGATAATCTTCCGAGTACAACAGTGTTTTGATTGTGCTGTGATTTAGTTAGTATAATCTTATGTTTCAATGTCCATAAATCAGAACTTGTTAATTTTTAATATGGCTTTCTTAGAAAACAATCTTACTTTTAAAAAGAGAAAAGGGTTAGCAAAAATATACCTATGTATTTCATATGGGGATTAAATTACTGTTCATGCTTTGTCTTTTAAGATTTTTAATTACCATCCCAACAACAGACATAATCCCGAATTAACAAGCATTTTATAAACTTATTTCATAGTATTAAGCGGCCGGTAACATTACTAATAACTAAATCTTCCAGGGAACGACCGCTTCAAGATGTTATTTACATCACCAAACGTTTTGCTCATGCTGTGATGTGGTATCTCTGAGACTGAAGTGGCGATACAACATCTTGGCTATATAGTGAAGACTCATCAAACCAGTTCTGCAAGGCGGGCAAATAGCTTATCTACCTTATATTAAATTAACATTGAAGAATATTGGGCATATACTGGACTAACGTAATATAAAAACAATTTACAGACCCTTCCGGGTCAAACCATATGTAGTAGTCCAGCAGGGTTGCTGCAATATTTTAATTATTTTTATACCTAAAAGTACCACTCATCAGAAGTACAAAAAGTATGTTATTTAATGTTTAACATTTTTATTTTACCAATGGCAGCCATTTTGGCACCGGCAAGACGCCTCTTTTACGCCAATTTCGAACTTTGAGGAAAAGCACATTACTCCTCTTCTATTCATCCTAGAACATTTAAACAAAAGCCAATCTCTTCAGAAGAGGCGACAGAATTTAAAAATTCGAATTACGTGATTCTAAAGTTTCCCATTTAAAGTTTGCTGTAAAATCAATTGTACTTTTTGAGATCCCAATTGTGGCCACCTTAAGTTGATCACCCTGTATAGCCAAGATGTATTAACACTTCATTCTCAGAGATACCACTGAACATTCCACATCTCAGCACAGGCAAAAGTTTTGGTGATGTAAATATTGTAAATAACGCCTTGACACAATCGATATCAGAAGCATTAGTTATTAATCATTTTATAAACTACTTTTAACCTTTTAGCCTACTTTTTACTTTTTAACCTTTATTTTGTGTACTATAAAAATAATAATACTGTTTCAGATTTTTGGCCCAGTACAACAGCTGTTAAAGTTTAAGACTGTAGATGAAGTTATAGAGAGGGCCAACAACACTCAGTATGGACTGGCTGCTGCTGTCCACACTAACAACATTGATACTGCAAACACCTTTGTCCAAGCCCTCAAGGCTGGCACTGTCTGGTTTGTATCTTACTCATCATATCACATCATAGGTTTAAGACTGTGAATAAAGTTATAGAGAGGGCCAACAACACTCAGTATGGACTGGCTGCTGCTGTCCACACTAACAACATTGACACTACAAACACCTATGTCCAAGCCCTCAAGTCTGGCACTGTCTGGTTTGTATCTTACTCATCATATCACATCATAGGTTTAAGACTGTGAATAAAGTTATAGAGAGGGCCAACAACACTCAGTATGGACTGGCTGCTGCTGTCCACACTAACAACATTGACAGTACAAACACCTATGTCCAAGCCCTCATGGCTGGCACTTTCTGGTTTGTATCTTACTCATCATATCACATCATAGGTTTAAGACTGTGAATAAAGTTATAGAGAGGGCCAACAACACTCAGTATGGACTGACTGCTGCTGTCCACACTAACAACATTGACACTACAAACACCTATGTCCAAGCCCTCATGGCTGGCACTTTCTGGTTTGTATCTTACTCATCATATCACATCATAGGTTTAAGACTGTGAATAAAGTTATAGAAAGGGCCAACAACACTCAGTAGTGACTGGCTGCTGCTGTCCACACTAACAACATTGACACTACAAACACCTTTGTCCAAGCCCTCAAATCTGGCACTGTCTGGTTTGTATCTTACTCGTCATATCACAGCATATAGGTTTAAGACTGTAGATGAAGTTATAGAAAGGGCCAACAATACTCAGTAGTGACTGGGTGTTGCAGTACACACTAACAACATTGACACTACAAACACCTTTGTCCAAGCCCTCAAGTCTGGCACTGTCTGGTTTGTATCTTACTCGTCATATCACAGCATATTGGTTTAAGACTGTAGATGAAGTTATAGAAAGGGCCAACAACACTCAGTATGGACTGACTGCTGCTGTACACACTAACAACATTGACAGTACAAACACGTTTGTCCAAGCCCTCAAGTCTGGCACTGTCTGGTTTGTATCTTACTCGTCATATCACAGCATATAGGTTTAAGACTGTGAATAAAGTTATAGAAAGGGCCAACAACACTCAGTATGGACTGACTGCTGCTGTCCACACTAACAACATTGACACTGCAAACACCTTTGTCCAAGCCCTCAAGTCTGGCACTGTCTGGTTTGTATCTTACTCGTCACATCACATCATATAAGTTTAAGACTGTGATGTAATTCCTGTTTATATTTTTTTACAAAACCAATGAAAAACTATCAAAATATACATTATCTGACATTATAATGTCCTACATGATTTAATATTACTACTTTATTTATGCAACAATTTTTGTTTCATTTTAGGGTCAACTGCTATAATGTTCTAGAGGCTCAATCTCCGTTTGGTGGTTTCAAAATGTCAGGAAACGGAAGAGAACTTGGAGAATATGGCCTTCAAGCTTATACTGAAGTAAAAACTGTAATTGTAAAAATACCAAAAAAGAACAGCTAAGCAGTTGTATTTCACTTCCGAGGTGTAACCACTACAATAACCATAAACAAATTATTTTAAGCACTCATCACATTTTACTTAATTTGTTATCACCTTAAATCTGCCGTAAATATCTTATGTAGAGCCTCACTTATCCGACGTAAACAGGCTTTGATGATGTCAGATAATAGGGAATGATAGTAATAATTCAATTGTACTAATAAATGTATTTAATTAAGTACAGTAAACCCTCGATTTAACGGACTATATATGACAGGCTCTAGTCCGTTAAAGCCGATTGTCCGTTAAAGCAGGGTGAACTCATCTCAAGCTGTTATGAGATAGCCACACCTTAATCAAAACTAACTGTGATGCTGCAAGCTAATAATTAACTCTAAGATTAATAAAATATACTAATAAATATTGTATAAAAGTTATTAACCTACACATCTTATAAATTACAATTTTTCTTTAAAAATTCCTCAATAACCTTAATTCTGTGAAACATAGAATTTTAGATACTGTAATGCAGCTGTAAACTGTCTGTTAAATCCAAAGTATGTTAAAACGAGGGTTTCTTGTATTTACACAACGATACTGTATGAAAAATAACTCTTGTTCCGTTTTTATAACAAAAACAATAAATGAACAAACAATAGATTTCACATTACATTAACATAGGATGGTATATGCGTTATACAGTTGTCTTGTATGAACAGAAAATCATTCCAAATAGTCGCTTGAAAAAAATGCTAACTATTCAACTTGAACTTAAAAATCATCACTGCCCCACACCTCAAATTTATATCTTACTTTTAACTTCTTAAATATTGTCATTTTTTAGTTATACCATTATTAATTTGCTATTGCCATACGTTTACTTAGCTTAGAAAATTGGGCAACACATTTTTTTGTTAGAATGAAGTTATAACTCACATTAAACTGCCATGTTAATATACCATAGCTAGATTATGTTTATCTGACTACGAAAAAACCTTTTAAAGTTATTTCTTAACTTGTTGTAAATAATTGTCCCATGTTTCTAAGCTACCATTAATATTACTTCTTTGGGGGTTAAAAATTAGAAGGAAAGCATCATTATCAGTTATCTGCTAAATAAAAAAGATAAACAGGTAAAAATTATAAGATATTTTACTAAGTGATTTAAATTATGTTTTCCTTAAAGGTATGCCATAGCTTATTATAAACGTGCTTTAATATTAATTTTCTTCTGTAACTTAATAGGTCTGTTAATGATTAAATGGTTTAATTGATGTAAGACGTCTCCTCAAGTTTAGATGTTAATTTATATAATTCTGTGTCAGGCACTATGCATGACAGTTGCTCTCTAAAGCATACATTTTTGCCGACATTTTTCATAGAATAATTCAACGTAATATCTAGGTTTAAACTATATATATAAACATATATATATTTACTAGAACAAGTATATGATATTACTGTATAATGTAAAATTAAAATAAATTATAAAAAATACTGTGTGTTATTTTGTTTGATAGTATATATAATTAATTTTAGAAATTTAGATAATGCAGAATTCATTAAACCGGACTTTTAGGTACCGAAGGTTGTCCATTATAATGAATATTCGGTAATTCCATATAATTCCTGTAGGGGTGTAATACATCAAGGCCAATACCTAGTAAACTTAAAATTACACAGTTGTTTAAAAAAAGTGCAGATAATAGTGCAGCCTGTCATAAATTGGTACTTTGTTTATGGCAATAAATATAACTTATCAAGTAAAATGGTACCTACTTTCCAAGTAATCTAAATAATAGTATATGAAGTATTTCCATATGTAATATTTTGTTTACTACTATGTATAACAGTAAAATCAAAATCAAAATATCTTTATTCATAAAAAGTACACACAGAGTACATTGAATAGTGTCATTTACAAGAAACTAAATACAAGGACCTACATTAGAATACATTGTTTTAGTTGCAATCTTCGAACTCATCAATTGCATACAGTGTCAAATCAATTAAAAACCGTTTTAGCACTTGAGAAAATTTGTTGTGAGATTCAAAAGTTCTTATATTATGAGGAATATTGTTCAAAAATCTGAGACCGTTAAAATATATATTCTTTTTAAAAAACTGTAATCTATGTTGAAAAAATATATTTTCATTTTTTTTTCTTGTGTTATAGTTATGTGTCAGATTTGAATGTCTTAAATTGAGTTGTTGATTCTTTTTAACATACATTATTGTTTCATAAATATATTGACCATATACTGTTAATATGTTAAGTTCTTTAAAAAAATTTTTTACAGATGCATCTGACTTTAAGTTAAGCATAATCCTAATTGCTTTTTTTTTGAGTTTTTAAAATCCTATCTAAATTTTCTTTCTTTGTTGCACCATAAACACAAATTCCATAGGTTATATGAGAGTGTATATGAGAAAAATATATCTGTTTTAAAACTGAAATGTTACATATTACTGACATTTTTCTTAATGCATATAATCCAGAGTTTATTTTACCTAGAATATAATTAATATGGCCATTCCAACTCAATGAACTATCAATGAGTAATCCTAAGAATTTCATTTCCTCTTTTTTTTCTATTTCTATATCATTTATGGTAATTTGAGGATTAAAGTCACTTCTAGTCTGCCTGGTTTTAAAGTATACATATTTAGTTTTCTCTGGATTAAGAATCAAATTACGGTCATTAAGATGTTACAAGTATGTATTGAGCAACAAGTGTGGCTTTGTTACACTTGTCCTCAACAAAGCTAATCGCAAATATTTGTAAACCAATAATTTCTAAAAAATGTTTAGAGTATTATTATTTCTACAATTGTAGTAACTCAAAGGCACAAATTATGTTTCTAGATCGTGAAGTAACTGCAGAAATGGGCATTCCTTTTAGCAGATATCTTGATGAATGTCAAAATTTTCTTGTATTGTGTTTTTAATAACTAAAGTTCTTATATATTACATACTATATGTTACTTCTCTCTTTATAACTGTTATTTGTTTATAAAAATGCTCTCATTTTTTACTAATTAATTTTGTATTTTCTTCTAGTGTATATTTTGTTGCCAATATTTTAAAGTAATTTTGTAAATTACATATACGCACAGTTAATTATGAAAATTACGAATGCCAATGGAATAGAAATAATGTTACTTAGCTGTTATCACAAAATCAAACTAGTTTTTTACTCAAAAATCTATTGTTATTTTTAGTAAATTCACTTATATTTTTAATTTAGAGGCGTTCTATTTAATTACTTTTGGAAGATTAATACAATCGTGTGTGGTAGACTTACTGTGTGTTAAACATTAAATGTTAGTACTTAAGCTGTGGAGATTAAGGTGATTTTCCAGATTCTCAAACATATGTGATAGTTTATTAATATTTTTTAATTTAATCCTTTAAGATTGTTTAGTTTTATAAATGTTTATATGAATTTATTTGAAACATAAATACAAATATTTTTTAAAGTAACTTGTATTTTAATTTAACTACTACTCCAGTTAGTAATATTATTAGATATGTCATTATTTAACGCTGTTTTAGAGAGATTTTTTCTCATATTTAGTTTATAACATTACCTCTTAAATATATTCAAAAGTACTATTTTATCCCTGAAATATATACAATATTTAAATAACAAATGTAGCTACCGGACTCTTATTATCTAAAACAAGCCATGTCCGGAAGAACTTTTAAATTTTGTTTAGGGCTTTAGACTACGTGAAATCGATTAGAACCAGTCTCAACCCTGGGGAAATTCTTATATCTGCCTCAGAGGCTCTTGGACTTCCCGTGTTATCGACTTCTATCAGAAATAAACAATATGGAACCATTATAAACTTCTAGTAGAGAGAGGGGTATCGAACTGTAGGTATTTATGTCCTAAATCACATTATACCAATATATTTTGGAAGAAAACAAATATTTAAGAGCTCTGCCCCCCCCCCAAAATAAAAAAATATGCTCAAAAACCCAAAGGTGGGTAACATCAAACTAATATACCCAAGTGGGGTATCAAATTAAAGGTATTCTTCTTTTAATTATTGATATACCATCAGATTTGAGAGAAAACTATGTTTATGGGCTTTAATGCCCCAAAAACGGAAAATTCATAGTCATACTGGTTAAGAATCCTAGTGAGGCCATAGGCCAATCTCCTCACAAGGCCAAGATCCACAAATAAGACTGTAGCAGAGTGCCTTGGTGAGGCCACAGGCCGAACTTTCCCTCGCAAAGCCATAGGCCGAGTTCCACAAAGAGGCTTGCAGCAGAGTGTCTTGGCGAGACCGTATGCCAAGCTCCCCTATGAGGCCGCAGGTTGAGTTCCACAAAGGGGCTAAAGGTAAACGTGGAAGACCTCGAAATGAAATTTAATTAATAACTATAAGATAGAAGAACAACAAACAATCCACTGTGATGTGGATGCTACATCCTCAGTTTGCAAAATTCAACTGAGCGAAACTCGGGTCTCCCGGTACTATTCAAAAAGAGATCAGTGTCAAGTAACATAAAAGCATTTTTCAGATGAGTTTTAATGAAGGCAGATAAGGTCTTTTTAAAAAGCAATCCTGTTAAACTTTATTGAATGTCTCGACTTGACATGAGCTTGCTTAGAAGCATTTGAGTGTAGCTCGATGTGCAGTGTTGCCAAGAGTATCGTTTGATATACGACAGACGATTTAATTGTTGAGGTAGAAATCTCCTTGAAGAGGCATATTTAACTTGTTCAAACAATAATAAAGTAGAACAGTGTATAAATAATGTGATGAGAACATTTATAAACAATAGGAAACAAAAATGTTAAAGACAACATAAACAATACGATCGCACTCACACTCAAATTCACAATAGCATATGCTGAAATGTGGCAAAAATGCAAGACGTAAAGGTGTTGCTATGGTTGTGGCTGGCTTATGTCATCACACCATTGACAGTAGCATTCCCGAACTCCTTGTAGCTCCAGCATTTGCTGTAAGTGGGTTCTGAAGTCATCTCATGACATTCAATAAATAAAGAATAGTCCAGTTAGTTATGCCATTGATTTTATAAACAAATAGACTTCCCATCCAATGTAAATTTTTGAATTTCAAAATATCAGCTGTTTTTGTGGTCAATTGTGGAGCACTTGTGTAGCCCCATGTAAATTTAATGCAGTTTAAACTAGCTGTGGTTGCAGGGCTCACTAACTAACAAAATTACGGGCACAAATTTTCCTCTTAGATGTAATATCTATTGTTACATGTATATAATCAAGGGCAGGTATAACCTTTCTGGACTCTGCCCGTATTTTGTCACTTTTTTTATAAAACAAGTAAACTGGTGTGCATTATTTTGTCTTATACACCCATTGCAATTGTTAAACTTGAATGGATAAGTATTTAACGGTAGTCTTCTATGGATAAAAATAATTACAAAAAATTATTTGGGAGCTTTATTGAAAATTATAAACTATTTAGACATCAGCTAGAAAAAATGTTAATAGTACATTTGTTTGAAATGTTATGAAATGTACTTAAAATATTAACTTTTGTAAAAACTTGTCATGAAAGTGAATTATACGAAAAGTTATAAACCAATTTTTTTTTTAATTAATCCTGTACCGGGTCTTGGACCGGTACAGGTTTTTTTTTCGTCATTGTCTGCCAGGCTGCCTGAGATCGCTCACGCTCTGCGTTCCGCGTACTTTGGTAGCCGTTGGCCCAGTTCCGTTTCGTTCCGGTTTCCAGCAGCTTCGGTCCGGTTGACCGGCTTCTAGATTGTTCGAGCTGTTCACTTGTTCACTGCTGCCGTTCGTCACGAGAATATGTTAGGCTAAGGTGCCCAAAACGTAAGTGTTCATTTTGTAAGTTTTAATATCTAATCACCCTTTTGGTGAAAATACTTTTGTTTAAATAATATTAATCGTTCTTACTTGTGTTTTCAGAGTTTGGTTAAATTTGTATTCTTTGTCTAGATGTTTCTCAGACTAGGTTAAAGCCATGTGCTTCCATGTTAATCTTTACCGTTAATTACCGTTAATGCTTTTTATTTCTGCCTTTATTTTCAATTGTAATTCTGTATAATGTTTATGGAGCCTTTTTACAGTTGTAGTTACCGATATCATATTTTTTGTTCTTTGCCAATAACCTAGCCTAGCTGTACCCTTTGATTTTCATGTTTTAACATATTGCTCATGTATCCATGGCCTAGTATTCAGTTTGTCATTTTTAAGTCCATATACGTAATTAATTCTTTTATAATTTGTTAATGGTAATTTTTCCTAAATCTGAGTTTGCCAACATAATTATTCATGACCTAAAAAAATAGATCTTTTATTTTTTCTAGTGTGATAATCCTGTATAATTTTGTCTGTGCCCGTTTTGTGTTGCCATGTCATGTTTAGGGGTTATGTATAATATTTGTGTTGTGATGGCTGGACTGCTTTTAATGTGCTGTGGTATTGTCCTACAGTCCAGGGTCCTTGAGTAGGACGTTTCAGCCCTCGGCCTGCCGTCCGGGGAAAGTTCGACCATCCACACTGCCAGCCTGGCCTGAGGACCATGTATAGAGGCCATTGGTGACCCTGCTGCCCCACCTACATCTTTGGGTATGAGTCTTCTGTCCTCAGGTCAGTGCTTTCCAGTTTTTGTTCCCGGCGGCTGAGCTGGGGGTTTTGATGGTGATATTAAAAAAGAAATAAAAAGAAAAAAATCATGAAATATAAAAGAAGAAAAAAAGGTTTATGGAACTGTATGTGGCCTAGGCCTAACATTGGACAGAGTGATCACACAGCCATGGGGACTTATATGTTTTCTTTATTAAAAAAAAAAAAGCTTTTAATATACACAAAGAACGTTCGTGGTTAATATTTATTGTTATTTATTTAGTTAGTTTTATTTGTTGTTATATTTTTTAGAGTTTATACTTGTTAGGTCCCTATGGTTAAGTTTTGTTATTATTTATTTAGATGTTTAGGCCTAGTTATGGTTATTTATTGTTTGTTAAGTGTATTGGGGGGGGTGTTTTGAAGTGAATTTTTACTAGAACGGTACCGTGTTATATTTTCTTTTAAATTATTTAATTTTTAAACTTTCACCAAAAGGGGATTATGGTGCTTTTGCTTAACTTTTAATTCGGAGCTGCCCAGGGATTCCGGCTTACTCCCTGGCCCGGTGGAATCAAGGGATGCGGGCCAAATTGCCGGTGTAATTGGTGATACCAAAAAATTTTATAATTTTCTTCACTTTTAGTCGGGGCCTATTAAATTTTTCTTACGTTTTGGGGTGTCTCAGGCTAGGCTGCAGATAGGCCATACAGTTGATTAATTGTTAAATTTTGGGTATTTGTAGAGTTTGTGGTATTTATAGCGTTTGTTATTATTGTGTAGTATCTTGGTAATTTTAGTGTTTGTTATTATTTATTTAAGTGAAAATTTATATTGTGGCCTTCTGCCTATTTTATATCGTGGCCTTCTGCCATTTTTGATTATGTTAATAGTGGTTTTTTGGTAATAAATTAGTTTCGCTCAGCTGCCGAGTTTTATTTTGGACCCTCCAACTGCCACCCGTGATCCCATCGCTTTACTCGTTTTGAGCCATCCCCCAGTTGGCACGCTTCCCAGCTTTGGTGGGGGGGATGGGTCTCAATTGGTAGCAGAGCGTGGTTGCCTATAAAAAAAAAAAAAAAAAAAAAAAAAAAAAAAAAAAAAAAAAAAAAAAAAAATTTAATTCTTTCTTGGTTGTGGACGGTGGGTGTTTGCCAGTTAGTAGGCCATGGTTGGCCGACCTACCGTCAAGGTGTCTTGGTAATACGTAGAAAAAAAAAAAAAAAAAAAAAAAGAAACAAATAAATAATTATTTAAAAAGAAAAACAATTAAAAACCAAATAAATCATTTAACTTTATACTAAAAAAAAAAAAAAAAAAAAAAAAAAAAAAAAAAAAAAAAAAAAAAAACCTAGGCAATCCGCTTGGTTACGTTGTTGAGTGGGTTTCATGGGTGGATTGGAGTGGTCGGCAGTGGCTCGGTAGGCTGAGGGTTTAGTTCGTCTTGGACCCTGGAGTTGTCGTTATTTGTGTACTGTTGAGAATTGTTGCGTTAGAGATGGCCTATCTGCAGAATGTTGCGCTCCTGGTCAAGGAGGAGTTGATTTTCGAATTGAGGTCGCGGGGTGTGACTCCGGAAGGGGATGTTTTGAATCTCCGGAGGTTGCTGCGGGAGCAGTTGTCCGCGGGTACGGCGGTGGATTGGTCTGACCTGCTGGAGGTTGGTGATGAGTTGGGGATTTGTAAACGGAAGGTGGAAGATTGGGAAGGGGTGTTAGAGGATTTGCAGTTGGAACCTCCAGTGGGTCGTGACCGGGCCTGCCGCCTTGCACGTTTGGGGCATCTGCTTGCCCGTTTAAGGCTGGTCAACCGGGCACCGGGGTTGGAACCATCGGATAGGGCGTGGATCTTGGAGAGTGTGTCTAGGCTGGATGAGATTTTTCAGGCACTCTCCGGGTCCACGACTCCTACGGGTCTGGGTCAGCGGCCTGCTTTCACACTGTCGCCTAACGTGTCGAGGCCGCAGGCTGAGACAACGGCTCTCACTGTGCCTGAGGTTCCTTCTGAGCCTGCAGGAGTTTCTGTTGAGGTTGCTTGTGGTTCGGCTCCAGCTGCCGTTCCTACTACTTCTTTGGGTTCACCTGCTCTTCTGCAGCTGAGCTACCACAAGCTGCCTAACCCTCTCACGCCCATGATCCAGAATCTCCCTGTGATCGATGGGATGGATCCTGAGGAGCTTCTTAAGTTTCTGGTGGCCTTTCTCAGACTTAGTGAGATGCCCGGCATGCAGGCTGGGGACTTGCTTCGTCTGGTGTTCCCTTATTGCCGAGGTCCCGTTGGGGAGTTGCTGAGTTCTGTCTTGGCCAGTGATGCCTCGGTGGACTCGTTCCATCGAGAGTTACTTGCATCGTTTCTTCCCCTTCGACTCAGGGAGAGGATGGTCATGGACAGGTTTTATCGGTCGCAGGGTAGGGGCGAGTCTCTGGCAGCCTATGTCTCTTCAGTCAAGGAAGCTCGTCAAGCGTTGCGCCTCACCCTTTCTGAAGCTGACACCGTTCGTGTCATCCTGGATGGCATTTCTCCAGAAGAACGGTGCAGATTGGTTTTTGCTGGTGTTCCTTCTACTTTTCGGGAGCTGCATCAGCTGTGCATTGTTTCGCGCAGCGTGCAGTTCTCAGACCAGCAAGGGAGGGATTCTGAGAGTCATCGTGCTCTTCCCACCCGTCGACCAGCTATGTCTGTAGGTGTGAGTCAGCCAGTGGAGGGTCGTGGTTCTCGGCCTCCTGTTGTGTGTTTTGCTTGTGGCCAACCTGGTCACATTCGACGTGACTGTCCACGTGCTCGAGGTCGTGGGGCGGGAAACGCTCAGCGCGGGGGGTTGCCTCCACAGTAGCTCCCCGCGTTGTTGCGACTGACCGTGGCCATTTGCCTCTGACACGTGCCCATAGCAGGAGTGTCGGGGATGTTTCGGGCCTTGCTGGCATGGCTTCCCTGGGACTTAGTGCGGTCACCTCGGTGTGTCCTGGCGTTTTTGTTTCTTTTGGTGGTACGGTGTGTCGAGCCCTTCTTGATTCTGGTTCGGCATGCAGTATCATCAGCCTTTCTCTTTTTGAGTCCCTTGACGCCTTAGGACTTGTCAGGCACACCGAGCCTTCTTCTGTTACTTGCTGGACGGCATCCCAAACTCCTCTACCCATACTTCTAAAGGCGTCATTACATTTTAAAATTGAAGGATTTTCCTGGAGGTGGGGTTTTCTTGTTGCCAAGGACCTGGCGGTTTCTTGTATCCTAGGGGCAGACTTCATTTCCAAAAGTGGTATGGTGCTTGACCTCCAGAAGCGCCAGATGTTTTTCAAGTTTAATCGGCGAGTTTTGGTGCCTCTAGTAGGTGATTCTGACTGCCCTCCTGCTGTCAGAGAGGTGGGTTGTGAGCCCGAACAACCCAAGGTGGATCCAGTTGGTCATCTCCCCCCTGAGCAGGCGGAGGCCATTAGGAGGCTGTGTTTGCGGTTTCCTGATGTGCTTACGGCTGAGCTTGGGGTCACTTCTCTTCTGGAGTATGAGATCCACCTCACCGATTCTCAGCCAGTTAGAAGTCATCCGTACAAACTTGCTCCCCCAAAGATGGAGGTTATGAGGGCTATGATTGAGGATCTTCTGAGCAAGGGTGTGATTGAACCGTCTCGTTCTGCTTAGGCCAGTCCAGCTTTTCTTGTGCCCAAGCCTAATGGTAAGTCTAGGCTTGTGATGGATTATCGGAGGCTCAACGCTAAGGTCGCTATTGACTCGGTACCTCTGCCTGATTTGCATTCTGCGTTTGATTGGTTCGGTAAGGCTAAGTTTTTCAGTGTTTTCGATTTGAACCAGGCCTACCATCAGATTCCATTGAAGAAGGAATCACGGCCTATGACTAGCTTCTGTGTTCCCTGGAATCTTTACCAGTTCACTAGGGTTCCTATGGGTCTTGCTGTGGGTGCCCAGACTCTTACTCGTCTGCTTGATTCCATCTTCCATGATGTGAAGTTCAAGTTTGTTTTCA
Source organism: Stictocephala bisonia (assembly GCA_035578905.1). Taxonomy (NCBI): domain Eukaryota; kingdom Metazoa; phylum Arthropoda; class Insecta; order Hemiptera; family Membracidae; genus Stictocephala; species Stictocephala bisonia. The sequence goes on from JAQJVL010001041.1 coordinate 135,062, forward strand.
ATTACCTGGACGATCTTCTTGTCTACAGTGAGACTTTCGGGGAACACATGCAACATCTGGAGGAAGTTCTTAGTCGCCTTAAATCAGCTGGCCTTACCGTCAATCCAGAGAAAGTCACTTTTGCTCGTCCTGAGATTTCTTTTCTGGGTCATCTTATATCTTCTCGAGGCGTCTGCATAGATCCTGCGAGGACCCAGGGCATTCGGGATTTTCCTCCTCCCAGAGATGCCAAGGGGATTGCCCGTTTTGTGGGGATGGTGAATTTTTACCGTCGCTTCATCCCTAACGTGGCCGAGCTTGCTGCCCCGTTGAACGAGCTGCGAAAGAAAGGTGTCCCTTTTGTGTGGGGCCAAGCTCAGCAGACTGCCTTTGACGCTCTCAAGGAGGCTATCATGCAACCTCCTGTCCTGCGTATGCCTGATTTCAGCAGAGAATTTGTTCTTCAGACTGATGCCTCCTCCTCCGCCATTGCTGCTGTTCTTTCTCAGGAGTTTGATGGGGTCAGGCAGCCCATCGCTTTTGCTTCGAGGACGTTGTCTCACCAGGAAAGGAAAGCTTCTTCCATCTATGAGTTAGAGTGTCTGGCGGTTGTCTTTGGTACGGACAAGTTTCGGCGTTTCTTGGAACACGCTGAGTTCTTGCTGGAGACGGACAATCAGGCACTGTCTTGGCTTCTCGCCCATCCCCGACAGCTCGGGAAAATTGGTCGCTGGGTGGTCAAAATTTCTGCTTTTAAGTTCCGAGTCCAACATCTTAGGGGTACCCAGAATGTCATCGCGGATGCTCTTTCCCGCATGTATCACGAACCCAGTGATCCACCTACTGAGGCTGTTGCTCAGTGTGGTGCTGTTCTTCTGGATTTTCCTCTGGCTTTTGACGACCTACTGTCCCATCAACAGAAAGATCCCGAGCTGTCAGTCATCTTAGGTGAGCTTCAAGAGGGAGGTGCCCACCCTCCTTATTTTCTGTCCAAAGGGGTACTCTGTTGCCGTCCTCGACAGAGGGGTGAACCCCGTGTAGTGCTGCCTAGTCATCTAGTACCGATGGTCTTTCAGTATTATCACTCTTCTCTTGTGGGCGGTCATCTTGGCATTCATAAGACCATCGCTAAGATTCGTAGGTACTTCATCTGGAAGGGCATGGACCGGGATGTTGCTGGCAGAGTGCGGGCTTGTCACCTGTGCTCTCTCAGCAAGCCTAGTCAGAATGCAAGGTTAGGGTTGTTATCTTCTGAGGTGGCCGAGCGTCCTTTTGAGAAGGTGTTCATCGACTACGTGGGTCCTTTTCCCCGTAGCAAGTCAGGTAGCTCCTACCTACTTGTTTGTGTGGATGCTTTCTCGAAGTTCGTTTGGCTTTTCCCACTTCGGAGTGCCACGGCTAAGCTCACCATCCGTGCTCTCCAGTCCCAACTCTTCCAGCACTTTGGTGTGCCTTCCACTCTTGTGTCCGACAACGGTAGCCAGTTTACCTCCCATGAGTTTCGTAGGTTTTGTTTTGGCAATGGTATCAGGCATGTGACTACCTCTCCGTATTACCCACAGCCTTCTCATGCAGAGCGGTTCAACCGCAATCTTCGGTCTGCCCTTATTACTTTCCATGCTGAGAAGCAGAACACCTGGGATGAGAGTCTCTCTTGGCTCCAGCTTGCCTTTAATTCTTCCAAGCATGAGAGTCACAATGCCACTCCCTTCGAAATTCTACATGGCTACCCTCCTAACAACCCTTTGTCCAACTTGTGGAGGTTAGAGGATCTTCTACCTACGCCAGGTGCCACTGACGTAGTGTCCACGTGGCGGGCTGCTCGGCGCAACCTGCTACGTGCTAGAGAGAGAGTGAGGAGGAGGTATGATGAGGGTCGCACTCCTAACCCTTTTCAGGTTGGAGATCTGGTTCTTTGTCAGGCTCACCCGGTCAGTTCGGCCGCGGAACGAAGAGCTGCAAAGTTGTGCTATCGGTGGTCTGGTCCCCACCGCATCGATAGGTTTTTGTCACCGGTGACTGCTCTGCTGGTTGATCCCCAGTCGGGCAGGGTGTTTAGGAAAGCCCATGTGTCCCAGCTTAAGGCTTTCCGGGGAACGGTTGGTCCAGGAGTTGGTGTTCCTGGGGGTTTCTTGGGGCAAAGAGATTGATCACCTCTGCGCCCTAGGTGGCTGTTCTGAGAGAGTCTTCCTTCTCTCTTTTTTCTTGTCGGGCCCGACAGTCAGGGTAGTTTGCTCCCTGTTCGAGGGGTTTCCCCTCTTAGTTTCTCTTGGACGTCCTTGGAACACCACTCTTCGGCGGTCTTCGTCTTCTCTTGGTTCCCTGAGGTACCGAGTTTGCTCCCCTGCCTGGGTGTGTTGAGGTTTGCAGAGGGAGGTTGTACCGGGTCTTGGACCGGTACAGGTTTTTTTTTCGTCATTGTCTGCCAGGCTGCCTGAGATCGCTCACGCTCTGCGTTCCGCGTACTTTGGTAGCCGTTGGCCCAGTTCCGTTTCGTTCCGGTTTCCAGCAGCTTCGGTCCGGTTGACCGGCTTCTAGATTGTTCGAGCTGTTCACTTGTTCACTGCTGCCGTTCGTCACGAGAATATGTTAGGCTAAGGTGCCCAAAACGTAAGTGTTCATTTTGTAAGTTTTAATATCTAATCACCCTTTTGGTGAAAATACTTTTGTTTAAATAATATTAATCGTTCTTACTTGTGTTTTCAGAGTTTTGTTAAATTTATATTCTTTGTCTAGATGTTTCTCAGACTAGGTTAAAGCCATGTGCTTCCATGTTAATCTTTACCGTTAATTACCGTTAATGCTTTTTATTTCTGCCTTTATTTTCAATTGTAATTCTGTATAATGTTTATGGAGCCTTTTTACAGTTGTAGTTACCGATATCATATTTTTTGTTCTTTGCCAATAACCTAGCCTAGCTGTACCCTTTGATTTTCATGTTTTAACATATTGCTCATGTATCCATGGCCTAGTATTCAGTTTGTCATTTTTAAGTCCATATACGTAATTAATTCTTTTATAATTTGTTAATGGTAATTTTTCCTAAATCTGAGTTTGCCAACATAATTATTCATGACCTAAAAAAATAGATCTTTTATTTTTTCTAGTGTGATAATCCTGTATAATTTTGTCTGTGCCCGTTTTGTGTTGCCATGTCATGTTTAGGGGTTATGTATAATATTTGTGTTGTGATGGCTGGACTGCTTTTAATGTGCTGTGGTATTGTCCTACAGTCCAGGGTCCTTGAGTAGGACGTTTCAGCCCTCGGCCTGCCGTCCGGGGAAAGTTCGACCATCCACACTGCCAGCCTGGCCTGAGGACCATGTATAGAGGCCATTGGTGACCCTGCTGCCCCACCTACATCTTTGGGTATGAGTCTTCTGTCCTCAGGTCAGTGCTTTCCAGTTTTTGTTCCCGGCGGCTGAGCTGGGGGTTTTGATGGTGATATTAAAAAAGAAATAAAAAGAAAAAAATCATGAAATATAAAAGAAGAAAAAAAGGTTTATGGAACTGTATGTGGCCTAGGCCTAACATTGGACAGAGTGATCACACAGCCATGGGGACTTATATGTTTTCTTTATTAAAAAAAAAAAAGCTTTTAATATACACAAAGAACGTTCGTGGTTAATATTTATTGTTATTTATTTAGTTAGTTTTATTTGTTGTTATATTTTTTAGAGTTTATACTTGTTAGGTCCCTATGGTTAAGTTTTGTTATTATTTATTTAGATGTTTAGGCCTAGTTATGGTTATTTATTGTTTGTTAAGTGTATTGGGGGGGGTGTTTTGAAGTGAATTTTTACTAGAACGGTACCGTGTTATATTTTCTTTTAAATTATTTAATTTTTAAACTTTCACCAAAAGGGGATTATGGTGCTTTTGCTTAACTTTTAATTCGGAGCTGCCCAGGGATTCCGGCTTACTCCCTGGCCCGGTGGAATCAAGGGATGCGGGCCAAATTGCCGGTGTAATTGGTGATACCAAAAAATTTTATAATTTTCTTCACTTTTAGTCGGGGCCTATTAAATTTTTCTTACGTTTTGGGGTGTCTCAGGCTAGGCTGCAGATAGGCCATACAGTTGATTAATTGTTAAATTTTGGGTATTTGTAGAGTTTGTGGTATTTATAGCGTTTGTTATTATTGTGTAGTATCTTGGTAATTTTAGTGTTTGTTATTATTTATTTAAGTGAAAATTTATATTGTGGCCTTCTGCCTATTTTATATCGTGGCCTTCTGCCATTTTTGATTATGTTAATAGTGGTTTTTTGGTAATAAATTAGTTTCGCTCAGCTGCCGAGTTTTATTTTGGACCCTCCAACTGCCACCCGTGATCCCATCGCTTTACTCGTTTTGAGCCATCCCCCAGTTGGCACGCTTCCCAGCTTTGGTGGGGGGGATGGGTCTCAATCCTAATCTTAATGTTGTTATTTAAGGGGAGGCTGTACTTGAAAATACGCTTAGCTTAGCTCAATGTGCCTTTCTGGATAAGGACAAAAATTGAATTGTAAATTTATTTACAGTATGAACTGCAAAGTAAATCATTCCAAAATGTGTTGTCCTTGTTATAAAAAAAACTAATTTTATAACTTAAAAATGTCATTCCGAGCTAAGCCTTTTATTATAAATATTATTTCATTATAAACACATGTTAGTTTTTTCTTATTTTATCATTGTAGACTATAGAATAATGTAGTAACAAGAAATGTTTCATATATGCAGTATTCAGTTCAGGGCATCCCAACCTCCTTCACTACAAAACGAATCCTTAACATGTAAAAAAAAGACCTCAAAGAGTTTGCAACATGTAATTGGGACAAAAACTGACTTTGTTATTAGCTATCAACGTTGGCATATCTCTGTTTAGTGTTGCTTTATTTTATTGACAGGTTATGTATTCAGTTGGCCAGCAGTAACTACCACCAAGTTTCAGTGGTGGTGTAACTAGACATTGACAAGGTTTAGGAATAGTACTTGTACAAAGTAGTATTGTCTAAAGATGGTTGTTTTAAGGGATGCGAGTCTGAAGTTAAAGGACGTGGTGAAAGTAAAATAAGAAGAAACCCTTACTAGTGTAAACCGCACCAAAATAGTCCTATGGTAGCTGTGGCATGTGAAGCTCTCTCCTCACTTCTCGCCCAGCAATATTGTCAAATATAGACTTCTTGAAAACATTGATGATTTGTCTAAACATCTGTTGTAGTAAACAAACACCATAACTTGTTATTATAAATAAATGTACATGTTTTGGTCATGTAAATATAGTGGTATAATTATGAATAAAAACAGCTATTTCACTTGATAAACAATATTTAATGGCATTAAATATTTAAATTAATATAATGCTGTACAAAATTACAGGATTAACACGTATCATAGTTAATTTTACCACTACCTCTTAGAGGTCTTTAAATAGTATCATACAGTTGTTTTGTAAACAAAATGCAATTAAATTGACGTATTGAACACACGCATATTTGTCATAGATAAAACATGTGGTTGGGTGGTTCTCAGCAGCGATATGGCAACAACGCCTAAAATGTCATCGGACTATTTTGGTGCGGTTTACACTAATATGCCTTGCAACCCTGATTCTGTGGGTATAGTTTTTTTTTTTTTTTTTTTTTTTTTTTTTAAGGAGAGGCCGATCTCCTCCTTAACCTTACTCTGACCATTCCCCATAGACCATTGATCTGTGCGAGGAACTTATTCAGTCAGAGTAAGGGGGCGAACCTGTACAGTACAAGGTGAAAATTACTGATAAATCTTTTCAGTCTAGGCCGGATTCGAACCAGCGCTATCTCTAACCCAAGCTCAAAGTCCTGACGCCTTAGACCACTCGGCCACCGGCTCGCCCAAATTGTATTACCAAATATTGACCCACCCACACATGTACAGTTTTTATGGCCCTCCTACCCACCCATACATTTTTACAGTCAATGGTAGTTTTTGTTGTTTTATTTATAAGTTGTTTAGTAAATAGATAAATTAAGTTGTAAATCATGTAGATGAAAGTAAAGAAATGTGGAGAACAATATTTTATCAGAAGGTGGGTCTACACAAATACAGTAATTTCTTCAAAATGTTAGGCTTTGTTTATTTTACTGTTATTATATTTTCATTGTTTATTTTGTTATTTGTTAAAAGAATATAGAAGTCTATTTATCTATTTCTGGCCAGGCAAACTAAACATTTTTTAAAAATATTTATTATAAAATTAAAATTGTAATAAAAACAATTATGGCTAACCTAATACAGCATAACCTAACCATACGAAACTAATCTAACCAAGTAGCAGAACTATTTGAACAAATTTTGTCAGATGTTCTTGCATAGTATCCCACTGAAGCTTGTATTCGTTTTGACTCTATAGAAATCCGTCTAGGACTGCTTCAAACAATGTTACATACATTGAACTCAAGATGTAAGATTAAATTAGTAGTACTAAGTGTGGGCACATTTTGGTAACAATGGAGTTGAGCTTGATACAATTTTATAAACAGGAAACTGAGAGCCTTTGGAAACAGGAAGTTTGGAGTTGAGCTTCAACCATCATTGGTTAATTGCTGCAAATGGCTTTGATTTGTATGTGTAATGCTATATTTTCAACCAATAAAGTATTTAGATGATAGTATGAATTACTCTTTTTATATTTTATCTCAACATTTCCATCCACCCCATGTTCTGCTGTATTCGGACATGTTGTATTTACAGTAGTTTTATCCAAGAGATACTACTACAAGTAGTTGTATTCATTTTCTTCCTTTTGTTGTAAATTTAAATCATTAATACTACCAGCTTAACTTATTTTGTGAGGTAGATCTGTATATAAATAGAAATATATATAAATTAAACTTGAAATGGGGTCAATATAAAGTGAAGCTTAACTGTTAAAATAGGGCGTACTTTCCACCCTAGTATTTGGGTTTTATCTATTATAATAACAGCATTTCTACAAGGAGTTGTTTTTTTTTTTTTTTTTTTTTTTTTTTTAGTACCTATTGTTTTTTACACATTATTCGCCCTACAGGCTGAAACCTCTCATAGGTGCACGCATTAACAGGGAGATAAAAATTATAACCACCCCTGTCAGTTGTTTCCTGATTGATACCTGAATATTGTTTTCATCAAGCTGTCAGCATTCTGCACTCCCCGTGGCGTGCTGCGTCAACAGTGTCAAGGCCCTCCAGTTCTCGGCCACGCTCGGTTTGTTTACTTCTGTCTCGTGCGCTGAGAAAGTTGGACCAAACTTTCTAATGACGCAAACCATGGGTCCTGCCAGGACGTGGCGAAAGTATTAGAACTATCACCCGATAATAAGGGACGGGACGAGTTGTAGAAAAAGATGGATGACATTCTCAAACGCTTCTTGATTCAGTATCGAACTGAACATTCCGGATATTTGTACTATTGTGTCAAATCAAACGTTTCAACGAAAGTTCCATGCTGCACTAGCAAGAGTAAACTTACAAGCTATTCGGAGGCATAGTACGAAAAAGCCTTCGATAACGTGACCAGTCGCAAATGAAGGCAATAAAACTTACATCAAATAAATAATAACCACAATGTGATATTTTTATAACGTTAACAACTACAATTAAATATACAGATTTCACTCAGCTTGTTGCGTATTTAAATGTAAATGTAAATGATTACACGAGCATGGATAGTGTGGTCAATAACTCAAGAGACCCGAACCGTCTGTTGTCGGGTTTTCCCCGACGCGTCAAATGAAAGTTACGGATCGGGGTTGGTAGTGTATGGCATGTTCGTAACATACAAAAAAAATCAGCGCCTCGAGTGGAGTTGTGGCAAAACTCTCACGCTACATCTATCATTTGGTTTACTATCTGTATTGTTTGTTAGTATATTTTTTATTAGTTGTAATAAGTTAACTGTTGAAACAGGTTTAGTGTAATTGTAATAAGTTCAGCGATGGAGTCGAGTGAAAAAGATACAAAGATTCTTATCTCTCGAGTTAGGTCTACAAAGCAGCCTTGTGGGATTTAGGTCTATCTTCTGGCGACATGCGGGTAAAATTTGTGTTTATAATGCTTATATGCTAAAATTTCCAAGTCTGTCAACAGTATCCACGATATAATAGTCTATCAATCTGATATAAGACATCCACGATCGTTCATACACGCTAACTATCTTGGTCTTTGGGGGTGGACCACGTCATGTTTACCACGTCAACTCCCGGAGACTAAGATAATGATGTATTTATAGTGTTTTTTCGAAAAATTTTAAATTGATACTATTTAGTTTTATGTAAAAGGAACACGTAGACACTCTTCCTTTACCCATAACCTGTCCTTTAACCCATGAGTGTTAATTATGAAATATTACCAAAGTTTCTGCAAATTTGTACATGCCAAGTAGTGATTTTTTAAAAATTTTATTATTTTTATTGCCCAGCATGTTGTTGCGAAGAAAAGAAAGAGTTAGAAAAAAGATAGGCTTGTTAATAACGAATCTGTATTGGATACAATAGTCATCTTCACTTATTATACTGTACTACATAGTAAAAATCATACACATAAAAATATAATAAAAATTAAACCACTAAATAAATTTAATTTATCGATACATTTACTGAAAAAGTACTTAGTCACTTCAAAGATAGAAAAAATAGTAACTTTTAAAATATAAGATCTGGAGAAACTAATTTACGAAATGGAATGAATTAAATAAACGAAAGTACCGTAAAATTGCTGAACTACTCGAAGGACTACAACACAGAAAACTCCAAGCTATACTGACAACGTGTTTGTATGTACAACATATAAGTATAAAAAAAACCATAATGAAACTCAAACATAACATGTGGTTTATTAATATGTTGGCTACATATTTTCCGAAATAAGAAAGAATATTTAAATTTAAACAAAAATGTAACCTACCTAAGATTACTCTCAAGTTAAATTCAATCTCATCATCGATATCAAGATGCCCTAGTTTAGTTTTTGAACCCTTGTCACACCGGACCCGCGAGAGTACGACAGGGGAGCTCCTCACGCTCAGGCGCCAATGTCGCAGTTGGGCGATTTCCTGGCTGACAGTTTGATGTTTTTTTGGCAGGCGCTATACTGTCGCTCGTCCAGCGATTCCAGACAAATTACAGACACAAATACCATTCCCAGCGGGCTCTTGCAGTTTCTTATTCTTTGTAGAGCGAACACTCACAATTGATTTCTGTTTTCTTGAAGTCGTTAAAGAAATTCAACCTAAACCATAGTCAAGTTTACACTTCTGCCTTGATTGGGCATACGTTCTAAAGCTTGACATTCGTCTGAAGGCACTATTCCAGGTTTCTTGAATACTGACTTTAGATTGCTTTTCATGTTTGGTCCAATTTCTTCTAAAATTGAAGAAATCTCCCCAAAATGGCATGGGCTCAAGTAACACAACATGGGCTCAAGTAACACAAGTTTGAAGGTTATGTTCACTGACTGCATAAAACCTTTAATTATGAATTTATTTCTGTAAATAACACATGCAATGGCTTAGCTCTGCTTCAGTTCCTAATCATATATGAAAATTTACCATAGTTCTCTGGACAACACAATTATCTCTAGAGATTAAAGTTTGCAGCATCAAACAAACAGTGTTTCATATATGAATGGAAAAAAACTCGCAAGCCACCCATTGGAAAATCCTAAACTGCTACCAAATGATATAAGCATGTAACTTAAGTTTTACTATCAAACGCTTTGTTGTCTTGAATTCAAGTTAACCCTTAGGGCTCAAGTAGCCCTTGTTTACGGCACCTACTTTTTGGAACAATGTATTGTCATTTCACAGTAACAGGGGACGTCCTGTCGAAGGTATCATCAATATTCTTTATGGAAGCCTATACCTTGTAATACATCACTTTAAAGGTTAGAGTTTGCTGTTTAATGCCACAAACCACATCTGTAAAGAATCACTATCAGAAAATAAAGCACTTTGAGTATTGAACATTTGCTGATGTTCGACAATTTCATGTTAACTTTGTTCTTGCCACAGTAATGTGCTACAGCAAATTTTCTAATATTTTTAAAACGTTTAATTGATATAAAAGAAAACTTTAATTTTAAGCAGGTTTATTAGTACAATTTTGATACAGTTTTATTAATTACTATAAAAGTGTGTAAATAATGAGTTATTTTTATAATTTCTAATCAAAATAAAAAATAATTAAGGTATTAGAAAATTCCTAACAGTAATAATCTTCTGGAGTTTCTGCAGTGCCCGTTCTTTTGAAAGAATTTTCTGTCTCCAGAAGAGGGCTCTAAGAGTCGTCTGGGGATTGCAACAATCACAGAGCTGTAGGGAGGTCTTCCGATCAAGTGGTACTCTCACCTTAGCATGTCTTTTAATGTACCATTCAGCAGTTTTTATTGTTTTAAATAAAAGTGACTTTCATGTCTTAGAACACTCTTACAGCAAAAGACAAAAACATAATCTGGTTATCATTAAATTTAGCTTGTCATTGTTTAAAAACTCTTTATTATGCCTTAGACAAATCATATTTGATTCTCTTCCTCAACATATAAAAACACAAATTAGCTTGAAATCATTTAAAATTCTTTTAAAAGACCACTTGATCGGGAGAGTTATTACAGTCTTCAAGAAGCTTTCGAGGGGGCCTCATTTTGAGGCCAGATGGGTCACATTATCATCATGATATAAATCAGTTTAATATTATTATTATTATTATTAGAATATTTTTCATGATTGTGATTATTAAATTTATTTTTCATGATTATGTATGTTTGTATCATATATGAATTATGATTGTTAAAAATAACACAATTTAAAACCAATAACAACTTTATTAGTGAGGCCTTTCGATAGCAAGGCTATCATCGTCAGACACATCACAAATGAATATACAAAAAGTAAATAAATGTAATATAAGCTTATATAACATGTTTTAAAATTTGTAACTTTCGTGGCTAAATATATTTATTATTCTAAATGCTAGTTTTATTATTAATTTGAAAGTATTATAAATTGAATCAAATTAATTTCTTTATAGTTTTGAAAGTAAAATGAATTTTCAAGCGGTCCATCTTCTTGGTTTAATAAATTTACAGAATTTGCTTTGTTAATGTACCATGTTCCCCATGCATTTAAATATCTTGGTGTTGGTATATGTTTTAATAATTTTAAATTGTTTTTGTAATATTATGGCCAGTGTTAATGCAGTGATTGATTAACATATAAAATCTACTATAAATTTATAGTAAGATTGACTTTACTATAAATTTATATAGTAAAATCAATACTTACAACATGGTCCGCTCTGCGTCGCCTGCGACTGGTAATGGAGCATTGCCGTATTAATACGGCTGCCTATTTATTTCTGGATTGTCACAGGTTATAATTTTAAAAATATTTATACTTTTGTTTTTTAATATTTTACACATTTATCAGGATTGTTCACGACATATTTTTATTATTTTATTAAACAAATTAAAATAATTGTGTAACAAACCACTGTTTTATCGAGTGTGAATTTGACACCCGAGGAGGGAGCTTTAGCCCCACCTAGCCCCTCTCTGAGTACGCCACAGAGGCCTACCCACTTGTCCCATACTGTATAAGCTTTAGAAGTGTGACGTTTTCTTGTGAAACCTTAATTATATTATTTCTGTGTGTGTAAAATACAATGGTACTACCAACTTGTAATATGCTAATGAATAAACCATTTCTTCATCTAATATCTAGATCTGCATTTTTAACACAATGGATATGTGGTTTCATGGCATAAGTGATTTTAAAAACCACTAATCCGGATGCCCCAGCCAGACGTCTGAGATGACATTGCGAGAGAGACAGTTTGAGAAACAATTTCGTGTTTCAGGAGAAGATGATGACCTAATAATTTCTGTCGTAGGTACAGTCTGGTCAACCAATCCTGAGCCGCCGACTGTCAAGTGTACGGGACCAATCTCTCTTGGAACACCGTTGAAGAAGCACCTCAGTCCACAACCGGGTCAGTGCACCGTTCGCTCCGCTCTGCTCCACGCATCTACTCACGTAAGTGTTTAACACTCTAGGAATGAAAAACTTGTAAAATGACTTTTTATTAATACAGAATGAATTAACTATACGACTACAAATTTAAATACTAAGAAAAATTTATAATTTATTTAAATAAATTACAAATACTATTGGTAAGATTATTTTTTTATTGAAATTCCTTCAAATGCGCGTCCCACGATCGGTAAATGTGCTGTCATAAAACTGTTTAACTAGGAGAGGAACTTAAACTTAATTATTGTAAGTAAATACAACAACTAGATCTGATTTTGTTGTTTTATTATCTTATTTTTTCTGTGCCCGAATGACTTATATTCCAACTTCAACTGATGAACAATCATTTTCTGGCATTTTTCATTTTTTAAATTTACACTATTCTACCAACCGACATTTTATAAACTATACATGTGGGCTATATAGCTCTTTGTTAGTGTAAAGTGACCGCCTTAGTGCAGTTATCGTGTGAGGTTACCCAAATAAACTAAATGAATGTCGTAAACAAATTAGTGCTAAGGATCCTTATAGTGATAAGTACTTTTTATATAAGTACTTATCACTATATGTACTTTATTTAATCATCTTTATTTAAAATATTTGACTAAACTATTTTTATACTTATTTGACATATATCGGAAAATCTTATTAATTTTACCAGAATATAATTTGTATTATAAATATAAGTTAATTTCAGAAAATCTATGAAAACATACGTAAACTTTAGAAATGTTAACTATTTTTATACTTAATTGACATAAATCGGAAGATCTTTATTAATTTTTCCAGAATATAATTTGTATTGTAAATAGAAGTTAAGTTCAGAAAATGTATGAAAATTTACGTAAACTTTAGAATCAAAATATTTGAAGAAGAAAAACATAAAAAGGTGTGGAACGCTTCTGATTGTGAGCCCTGCCGGGTGGCTTGACTCACAGCAGATGTTTATTGGTTCAAGTCTTCACTATAGAACCCCTGTGGCGTACGTACGTAGATTGCGCGAGGGCCACACGGAGTGGGTCATTGTAGCGCTAGACGTGGATGTAGGGAATCACGGCCTGCTCTTCATAGATGACATCCCTTTTGCCCTGGGCTGTCAAGTTGTAGGTGCTATTTAACGTCATACATTTGAGAGTATACACCGGAAATTGAAGAGGTCTGGATGAAGGTCTCATTACAATCACACGAGTATAACATTATCGCGCTTCAAATCACTTTCATCGCCCAAAACATTCAAGTAAATAGATCTTCAAAAGAGATATTTTGTTTAAAACAAATAAGAATTTTACTGTGAAGCCATCAGTCATTAAAATATCATATATTGTCTAGTATTATACATGCATTTATATATTTTATCCATGAATGAGTAGAGGATGTTAAATTTAGGGATAGTTTCACAATCAATTATAATTATTATCGAAAAGTTTTCTATATTCAATAAACAACCATTAACAAATCTAAATATTCTGATTGGAACCTCAAAAATCAGGAGGACAAGGGATGTTACCCATTCATATACCTAGGAACTCCATGCGGCTCTGTTGTTCTTGATTTCAGTAGCACCGAAGGTGAATCCCTCAAGTTCAGTTGTCTAGGAACTCCATGCGGCTCTGTTGTTCTTGATTTCAGTAGCGCCAAGGGTGAATCCCTCAAGTTCAGTTGTCTAGGAACTCCATGCGGCTCTGTTGTTCTTGACTTTCAGTAGTGCCAAGGGTGAATCCCTCAAGTTCAGTTGTCTAGAAACTCCATGCGGCTCTATTGTTCTTGATTTCAGTAGCGCCAAGGGTGAATCCCTCAAGTTCAGTTGTCTAGGAACTCCATGCGGCTCTGTTGTTCTTGACTTTCAGTAGCACCGAGGGTGAATCCCTCAAGTTCAGTTGTCTAGAAACTCCATGCGGTTCTGTTGTTCTCGACTTTCAGTAGCACCAAGGGTGAATCTCTCAAGTTCAGTTGTCATTCTTGTCTCACTTCAGTTGCGATCAACTTACACCTTATTATTTTACTGAAAATGTCATCTCAAAAAAAGGTAATTTTTGTCAGAACATTGTAGGTTTATTTGCTTTTATCCGAATAAAGCACAAACATTCACAGAACTGTCTAAGAATAAGAAAATTTATGTGTTTTATAGGTAAAAAAGTAGTTTATGGCAATTTATTTTATGAGCTACGCCTACGCGATGAAATTGCTCAACGTTTGCGAGAATGTTGATAGATCCCTGGAATGTGTATCCTTGTTGGAAACTACACCCTATGAGGTCAAATCCTTGCTTGACCAGCTGGATACAGGAAAGGGGTGTGGACCGGTTGGAATCCCGCCAATCGTCCTGAAGCAAACCAGTGGACTTCTTTCTCTGACACTGCAACTTGTTCAACCGGAGCCTTAAGGCAGGAATATTCCCCTCCGCCCTCAAAACAAGCTATGTTGTTCCGATCTTCAAGGAAGGTGCGAAAGAGGACGTGAAGAATTACAGGCCGATCTCAATACAATCTCAAATAGCCAAGATTTTTGAAAAGATCGTCCTCGATCGGCTACTGGTATTTTTCGCTGGACTCAACATCGATGAACAGCACGGATTCTTCAAGGGACGCTCTACGGTCACCAACCTGGTGGTATTTGAGGAATATGTAATGGCTAGTTTAAACAGCGGTTATCAGGTGGATTGTCTTTACCTGGACTTCAGTAAAGCATTTGACAAGGTCAGCCACATCCATCTGCTGGCCAAACTAAAATCCTACGGTATTAGTGACCCACTTTTATTATGGTTGAAATCATATCTAACTGGCAGAACATCGTCGGTAACGTATGCGGGGGCCCTTTCCGATCCATTCACAGTACAGTCAGGAGTTCCGCAAGGTTCAATTCTGGGGCCTTATTTATTCACCCTTTTTCTCCAGGATATCAAAGAAGACATTCATTCCAAATTCCTCTGCTATGCCGATGATATTAAACTATTTCTCTCAATAGAAGACGACTTCTCCGTTGGACGCCTGCAACTCTCACTTGATAACATCACTAAATAGTGTTTCTCTTAAAGGTTCAAAATGTAAGGTCGTCACTTACTCAAGAAGCTGCAGTCCATTATTGATCGCCTACAGGATTGATGGAGCAGAGATGAGTCGCTGTGAGGTTATCAAAGATCTTGGGGTGTGGTTCAGCTCAACCTTAACGTCCAACCAACACATTGATCACATCTGCTCTCGCACTTCAAGACTTCTGGGTTTGCTATATAGAACACCAAGATCAGGCTTATCATCGGCATCCTTGGTGTTTCTCTACAAGGCTCTTATTCGACAGGTCCTTGAATATGCCTCTGTTGTATGGACGCCTCATCAGCTCTACCTGTCGACCCGCTTACAGGAAATTCAAATGAGATATGTTTTACAACTGTACTTCAAAACTGGCCAACTACTTCAGCCCGATCTTCTAGTGCAGATGTTCAACCTTCACCCTCTTCAACTACGTCGACACGTTGTTGATTTGGTATTTCTTTTCAAACTCATTAGAGGAACTGTCGATTGCCCAGAATTATTGGTATAAGTCAACCTGAGGACTTCTGTCAGAACAAGATCACAGGATATATTTGCCCATCAATACCACAGAACAAACTACCTCAAAAATGCCCCAATGTGTAGATTACAGGAGATGGGCAATCTTGTCGCCTGCAATGTGGACTTTTTCCACGATTCTCTTGGATCATTCAGGAAAAAACTATTCACACTTCAACCTCGTCTACTTCGACAATAAATCAATCCATTCTTTTCCTTCTAAATCTTCTCCGTCTTCTTTACTCTACCACACAAATAATTTGTTCCTCTGATCCCCATTTATACTCCACCTTCTCTATACACCTGTAATGCAACCACTGTATCGAGTTCATTATCTGTAGATATCTGCATATTTTTTATTGATTATTGAATGTTGTATCAATTAATTTATACTATATTATATGTATTAATCTGTTATATAATGTATCTATTGCACTCGTATGTTTATTGTGAGATATTGTTTTTATGTATATCCACACAATTTTAAATGACACTGTCGTTGGAAATAAAATAAAATAAAATGTAAGAACTGTGATTAAGTTGGCAACAGTGCGATGTGGACATCTAAAGACACACGAGTTCTCGTGTGGTTTAACTTAAATACTTTGGTGTATTGAAGAGAACCTCATACAATTATTAACACTAACAATTAATTGATTATATTACCTCTTAGCATGAGTTTATTATCAGGACTAACTAGGCTAGCTGCGAAGACTAGAACATTTTTACTTTAATTTATATACTTTTTAAACATTTTCTTAAGTATAACCGCTACAATAACATTTATAAATTATAACAAGACTGCTAAACTTTAACCCTGAATAAGTCATAGAGCACTAGCCACGGCCACAATCAGTTGCGTAGTAGGACGCAGCAGTGCTTCCAAAGCCAGATGCAAATCCATCTTCGCTAAATACAGTATATTCAAAGAGCGTTAGCTCAAACAGCGTAAATTAATCGTGGTACATCAGTGACGTTGTAGCCTGGGCAGTAGCGCCTCCTTTCCTCTCTGTACACTCCTCCGGCCCCTCCCCACTTTCGTTAAATAACAAGCTTAGACCGAGAGTGTCAAATGTTGCTGGAGTACGTCGACTTGGGGAGCGCAATCAACAGTGAGTTGAGGTTATGTTGTTTCCAAGACAAGTGCCGGTAGAAGGCTTCTACTGGCTGTGTAGTTGGATATAATTATTAATACTAAAACACCTTAAGTAAACTCGTGATATTTTTGTGTACTCAACTTTACAACATTGTGCAATTGAGGTCAGGGGCAGATTGTGGGAGGGGTCATAAGTGAAGAATATAGTTTCGGATACGGGAATATTGGAGAGGTTTCCGAATTTGGGGAAACTCCTAAATGGGTTGAAATATTACGTTTGGCGTTGTATTGAAAGTTTTAGGCGTATGTAATATTATTTTACACTCATATCTTATCTTATATTATAAAAACAAGCCACGTCTGGACGAACTTTTTTGCTCTAAGGATTTTAAATTTTTTGGGGGTTTTCGACCTCTAGAAATCGATTGGCCTTTCTCAACCCTGGGAAAATTCTGATTTCGGCCTCAGAGGCTCCCTGTGCATCACGACGAGGCTGCGCAGTAGAATGTGACGTCATATGGGCGAAATCATCTGATTTGTTTATACTATTAATACTGATAACTAAGTGTACCAATTGCATAGAAGCATTCAGCTAAATAGTAAGCAATTTATTTATCACTTATCAGCTGGAATTGTAATTACGGTAATTATAACAGTATTTTTATGTTATATTTGCCATTTCTCAGAATGTGACGTCATGGGAGATGCGCGTGATAACTACTGTCTTCTTTTCACAGGTACCGTGGTTTTCGGGTGTGTTGCTACAGTTACTTAGCAGTATTGAGGTATAGTGTTATTTATTTTTCATTTTGCAGAATAATGAGCAATGTGAATAAAAATCAGTAATTACTTTAACTAGAATTATTTAAGTTATTACTTTAGATTTTCAGAATACTAATATGTAATTACTTTTTGTACTAGTAATAACTGAAGTTACATTCTTTTACTGAAATAGTATAAGTAAATACTGAAATAAGGTGAATAAAAGTGATCTATTTACTTATTTTTAAAGTGTTTACTTACAGAATCTTCAGTTAAGTAAAAAGTATACTGAAAACAATTGTAAAACTTAAAAATGACTGTATTTATTAGGGCACGTAATACAAAAACTTATCAACAGCATAGAATTATATGTGATAACAGAGACAAAGAGCGTCTACGTTTTCAAACATTCAGTTGAGTATTTAGCTACCCTTTTTTTAACAAGAACACAAGAAACACGAGGTTGTGCTTTAAGTGAAATCAAAAGATTGGAAATTTTCTTACACTATCTTGCCGATCCAGGAATCCAGAATAGTGTAAGTGTTTCCATTCTTTCAATTAGTTTTCAAGTGTGATATTTTCCTCTATTTTAAAGGTAGAAACCAACGTTACTCTTGATGTTTTTCCTTCTGGAAGTTTCTAGTTGTTGGAGTTGAAAATTGCCTGCGGAGGCCAACTCATAGTGTTTTGATTTAGCCAACATGGCCAATTCCAACAAAGAGTGGACGAGAAAAGTTGTGTAGCCTTCGTCCCTCTTGACACAAGATCAGCAGGGTTCTCTTCAGTCCGTACATGCTTCCAAATGCAATCTCTTGTAAGTTCTGCTTTAACCATAACAAAACCACTTTAGAGCCTGTCCAACAAGTTGTGTAGCCTTCGTCCCTCTTGACACTAGATCAGCAGGGTTCTCTTCAGTCCGTACATGCTTCCAAATGCAATCTCTTGTAAGTTCTGCTTTAACCATAACAAAACCACTTTAGAGCCTGTCCAACAAGTTGTGTAGCATTCGTCCCTCTTGACACTAGATCAGCAGGGTTCTCTTCAGTCCGTACATGCTTCCAAATGCAATCTCTTGTAAGTTCTGCTTTAACCATAACAAAACCACTTTAGAGCCCGTCCAACAAGTTGTGTAACCTTCGTCCCTCTTGACACAAGATCAGCAGGGTTCTCTTCAGTCCGTACATGCTTCCAAATGCAATCTCTTGTAAGTTCTGCTTTAACCATGACAAAACCACTTTAGAGCCCGTCCAACAAGTTGTGTAGCCTTCATCCCTCTTGACACAAGATCAGCAGGGTTCTCTTCAGTCCGTACATGCTTCCAAATGCAATCTCTTGTAAGTTCTGCTTTAACCATGACAAAACCACTGTAGAGCCCATACAACAAGTTGTGTTAACAATACATATTTCCAATTGTAGTATCTTTTTAATGTGTGATAGTAATTTAGCCAACTGCTGCACAGAGTTCGAGTCAAGGTTGGTTTCAAAGGAGCCACACAGAGTAAATTAACCTCGACAATTAACCTGTATCCGCGACAGATTGAGGTGAGGCCTACCGTTTTGTACCGACTCAATTTTCTCTGCGTAAAAATGCAATGTGGGATATACTGTATACCAGATAATTTACCTGCATTAATTCATAGTTCATTTCACTTATCACTTTATAAACATTAAATAAGTATTAATAATTAATAAATTACCTTAGCTATAGAACTATTAATAAATAGCTCTTTCTATTGAACAGTCGACTTTAGTTAGTAACAATGACTACACTCGTTCATCTACACTCATCTCACTCATTCGCTCCTAATATTCGCCCATATCTTCACGATCGGAGTCTTAATAATAAATAATAAAAAACACCAACAATATAAATGGCTTACTCGTTCGTAGAAAGTTATGCCAAAAACTGTTGTTAGGTCACGATTGGCATATGATATTAATGATTGACAACCTTGATAAATGATCCTATTTGTTTGGAAACATCCCTTATGAGGGCATAAAAAGTTTGTAATTTTGAGCAAGCCCATTGAAAGACGCTCCTACCTGTAAGTAACGTGTGCTCAAAGCTCATAGATATGTGTCAGAATGTGCTTTATTCCTAGCGTCCTTTGCGATGTCTGAGAGGTGAGATAGTCTCGTCACGCTGTTACTGACCTTAGGCCCTGAACACATGAGGGCGTTTGACGCCGCGTTGAGCGCGCGTTAGGAAAAAGTCGTACCGTACACATTGCAGCGTTAGCGCCGCGTTTTTGAAGCACTAGCAGACGATATGAACAGCCAGTCAGTACAGCTATGGAGTTAGAGGAGTTAGCATGTGTTTGGTTGTTACACCGTAGATGCAGAGCTAGGCGAAGACGACAAAGAAGATGGTGGGTGCATCCTGTAATTGATGACAGACTGACTATGGGTTCATTTGTGACTCTGTACCCAAAGTTGAGAGAATACCCTCCTAAATTTTTTAACTACTTCCGTATGAGTATAACCTCTTTTGACGAGTTGTTAACTTTATTAAAAGATCAGTTATCACCCTGTGAAAATGCAGTCAGGGATGGGATTTCACCAGAAGAAAAACTCGTCGTAACATTAAGGTATTTATTTATGACAACTTGTAACCTAATCTAATGTTTAACAAATTTACAGGAAAGCAATAAAAACACACATACAAATTACTTCCTTTGAAAAAAAAAGACACAATTCTTTGTTTTTATTAACTATATAACAATAGACAAATTATAAAGTAAATATGGAAAACTAAAATAGTGGTTGTTTAAATTATCGTTGTTAACTGAAACCTAACAATATTTTAATGAGAATCCAATGACTAAAAGTAGTTTTCATAACATTTATTTGTAAATGTCTGAAAATTCAGACGATGTTTGTGAATGAACACTGTCTGATGGTGAAAAAGCTTCTTCTGCTAACAGAGATTGAGAATTAGGCGCGCTAGCTGCGGCTGCTGATGATGATTGGCTGTTGAAACCGTACCCGGAGAAGCTCTGGGGTTGCATTTGTCGTCGTTGGTTTCGTTGCAGATTGGCTCCTGTTAACAAAGATTGAGACTGAGATGTTGCTGAGGTGTTGTAGTCGAAGTGCCCAGAGAAGCCATCTGCTGGTTGTATTGATGCACGTTGGCTTCGTTGCTGATGATCCCCGTGATCAAACGGATTGTATGTAGGAGGTGGGAACGCGTGGGACGGATTGTAGAAATCTTGAGCCCTCTGAATGACTTCTAATAGCTGAATCTTTGTACGGATCCGCCCATGTTCTGGTACCTTTTGAAGTTCCTTATACAACGACATACAAAATAATTTGTCATCATCTTCCTTCATCTTCTCTGCTTCTCTTTCTTCTCTTGCAGCAACACTTTTGTTCAAAATATCCAGATACTGTTTGTCCACAGGGTTCATCTTGAACCTCTTGTTGCTACCAGTACTGGGCCCAGCTGGAGCCCGCAACAAATCCTCATTGTCAGTTTCATCATCTAACTGACTGTCCAGATTGCTTATAGTACTTTTATTTGTCAAAGTAGGTTTAAGAAATATAAGCCGTTGAAAGTAGATGTAAGGGGTTGACTTTTGAGCCCCGGAACCTGATTTTAATGTTTTTTGTTTCTTAAGTTCTCTAGCGAAATTGTCTCTCAGATGTTTCCATTTTTTCTGAAGTGTAGTTCCTAAAAAAAAAGAACGGAATTAAAAGTTATTTGGAAATTTACTTAAATTTCCTAGCAGAAAATGACAATTCCTTTGCTTATTAAATAAACAAAATTTAATAATATAAATTACAGAATTGTGGTAATTTTCAGGTATTTGGCAACAGGCACATCCTTTGCTGATCTCCATTACAACTACAGATTGGGAAAATCTACAATATCAAATATAGTGCGACAAGTATGTATAGCTGTGTGGAAAGTTCTCAAACCTATATGTATGCCTCCAATTTCAGAAGAAAGATGGAAAGAAATCAGCGATGAATTCCTGAAATACACGAATTTCCCCAACTGCATAGGAGCAGTTGACGGGAAACATATTAGGATTGTGCAACCCTCTGGTACTGGATCTCTTTACCATAACTACAAACATTTCTTTTCGACTATTCTTCTAGCTGTATGTGATGCAAACTATTGCTTCCTATATGTTGACGTAGGTGCTTACGGCAAAAGCAATGACTCATCAATTTTCAAGGAATCGTTATTGTACAAACAAATATCCGAAGAAACCTTTAACATTCCAGCACCCAGACCAATTACAAACTTAGATAACACAAGTTTGCCTTTCATATTTGTTGGTGACGATGCTTTTGGTCTTGCCAAAAAACATCATGTGTCCTTACGTAGGCAAGCAACTTACTTATGTAAAAAAGGTCTTCAACTATAGGCTTTCGAGGGCTCGCCGCTACATAGAGTGTACTTTTGGCATAATGGCCAACAAATGGCGAGTATTTCACAGACCTCTAAATGTCCACATCGATTTTGCTGAGTCTATTGTTTTGGCGTGCTGCATGCTACAAAATTATGTCAGACGTCGTGATGGCTTCAGAGAAGAAGACGGGTATTATCAAACAGCATTTGAAGGCATTGGAACAGGACAAGTGCCTCGGTCAAGTAACTACGCAAGAACTGTGAGGGACAAGTTTGCTCAACACTTCATTGAGGGCGGGAAACTCCCATGGCAAGATCGTATGGTGCAATAAATAAGTTAACTCAATAAATCAATCAGTGTCAGTGCGATTATATTTCAGGGGGGGGATATGGTTGTGTGGAAAAAATAAGTATGAAATCCTCAGTACTGAGATCATTGCAATAATGTTAAATTGATAAATAAATGTTTATATTTACCTAAATTTTTCTTCTCTTCCACTGTGCTATTTTCAGCTGCAAATATGTCCACCAACTCTTGCCAGGCAGATTTCTTCAGAACTCTATTCTTGTAATCGTCACTTTCCATGTCCCAAATACATCTCCGCTTTTCCACTTCATCAATGAACAGTTCCGTGTCGAATTGTTCCACTTCCATTTTACACAGATCACTAAACTGCACTGCAATGTCAACAAGACAAATGGCACGGGGATGTGAACAGGGCAAGAGCGCGCGCTCGACTGTGCTCATGTGTACGGTCTCATGCCTACGCATGTAACTCAAAGCGCGCTGCAAACGCGGCGTTCGGTCTGTATTCTACAAGCGCCGCGCTTTGGTGGCGTTAGCCAGAAGCGCGCGCTTGCATGTGAACGATCCCACTTGTTGCTTGGTACTTCACTAACGCGCGTTAGACAAACGCGGCGTTGACCGCCCTCATGTGTACAGGCCCTTAGTACAGTTCGTGCCAGTTCCCATTACAATGACGATACATAGTGTCGGTGGGGCCTCTCCGATTGTCCTAACTCTCTACCGTATTAACTTTTTTATCGACATAAAGAACGGCCCTCGAGCCGCCTCTCTGTTGATAACTTATTGATAAATTCGTAAAACAGTCTTTATATATTTAACTTTGAATCATTTTTTAGATCTCTCAAATAAATAAAGACAAACAGTTTTTATTCTAAAACAATAAATACAAACGAATAGGCTTAATTTAGGCCTAATTGTTCAACAGTTCCGTCCAGTTTTATTTTGATTTACAGACTAAATCCCACTTCTAAGTTGTTATTTTTAATTAAACATACAGATTGACAAGTGGTAGGCCGTAACCCACCACCACAAAATTGTTCAATTTTGTATGATTCAGCTTCAAAATTACGCAACTGTCTACATTTTTATTACCTTTTAAAATTAAACACGCTACATAAGACAGTTTCATGATAATATCATTGATTATATACGCAAGTAATGAACTATTCTAGTATAGTACGATGCTTAAGTTCATATTTAACGCAATCTTACAATTAAAGCGCCTTCAAAGAGTACGAGATAACTTCCAATGCATGCATAACGACATAACACGTCGTATTTTCGTTCTCTCGTCATCAATATTTATTTTCCTCCACTATTCCATCGCCACTTCTTCGGTCTACTGATAAGAGTATCACTTATCTCAACTAAGAAGTGCTTGATAGAGACTAATGGACAGGAGATTATTGGTTGGCTTGTGATGCCGAACACGTCACGGCACAAGCCCCTCAAACCATGAAGATGCCATCAAAGGTCAAAATTCTTTTTAAATCACAAGTTTTTAAGATTTCATTTTTAACTCAACTATTGTAATTTCCGGGAGAAAGACAACAATCATTCCTAAACGTGTAATTAACTTGAAATTTACTAAACAGAATTGGAGAGTTTACAATTTAATACAATATATTAGTAAGCGAGCTTAAATAATTTCACAGATTTTCACATCATACTGACTTTCTATCTGCTGAACTAAAAACAGTCAAAGAGCGTCGGCTCAAACAGGTGGACCACCGCGTGATCTACCGCACATTGATGTCTTTTGAATTATTGTGTGATATAAAATCACAAGATTATTTATCGCCCTTACCGAATTATCTTACTTTATTTTTCAATCCGGTAATTTTGAGCTGTTTTGGAAGTTTGTATGATCAACCATTTTTAAGATTACATGGGTTTACAAATATTACAACAAAACATTTTTTAAAGAGTAAAGGTTCAAGAATTTGGACAGATTACAAAAAACAACCTTCTTCACATGTGGTTAAAATTTCACTAACTTATCTTTAGTAGCTTTTGTTTTAAACATTTTTTAAGTTGAGCTTTACTCCAAAAGTGCTAAAATGTCGTGTGTTTTTTTTATTCTACCCGCTATATAAAATTATCAAAGTCTTCAAAAAATATATAAGTTATAATATGTTACGTATAATTAAATAAAAAATGTTGGTGTACAACACAACGAAATTGGATGAGTATTTATTTTGTAGCAGAGGTTCAAACTCGAGTACATTGCTTTTTGAATCCGACGATATATAAGTCACGTTGCAGCCTGTGCAGTAACGCCTCCTTTCCCCCATTCCCCCCTAAGAGCACGCGGAGTCACACATTAGCCCAGTTCCCTAAGTCATGTGAGTGTGTGTTGTAGGGACAATGGGATGGAACCGATCTGTAGCAGCGCCCCTGGTGGTCATGCTTTCTACTATTTTAGCTGCTGGTCAAGTCTTCAGCCAAAGGTCATACCAAAGAAATATACGTGAGTATCATATCATTACCCTGTGCAGTTTGCAATATTCTAAAATATTTATATCAAACCTGTAGGTTATCTCAAGATATTTTTCCTGTCTACCTATCGTACCAAAGTTGCCTATAACAGTGTATCAATTTCATTGTCAGTGCAAAAATACTTGTGGTAGAAGTGGCCAATGATAATGTGTAAATATTTATCTTTTATGTATGAATAGTACAGGAAACCAGGTAAAAATGTAGGAAAGTTCGGATTAAATGGAAAGTAGCTAAATCGATTTGAAACCTTTTGCAAATTGTTAAGGAAGGTCTCTCATCTGAAATACACAAACTGTAAAGTCCGGAAATGGCTTAATACATAGTAAACAACAAGTAAACAAAAACAGTAAATAACTGAAGTAAATCGAAAATACACTACACATTTTAATGAAAATTAGTAACTATAGTCGGAGAGAAGTTTCGTGGCGGCTGAGGGATTAGGACGGCCGGCAAGGCCTCTGCCACCTCCAATTAGCCCTCGCCCGGCCGCTCCGGGTTTCCTTACTGAGTCACCTACTGGGCTGAGGTACACCAAGTACATTTTTTTTTAATTCAACATATAGAGTAATTTGAAAATTAATTTCGAATTCTACATCAATTTACAAGAAAAACAAGTCCAAGAACCGCATACTTACAATAATATTAAGGCTTTATGTTTGTTTGTAAATGAAACAAAAAATAAATTATTTAACCCCAAAGTGCAGTCTATAAAACAAGTTATTGTTTTCATGAGTATGTTTATAATTTATAATAAGTTTAGTTATTTTTTCAGCGATTTACTGTCCTAATGGTAATTATAGAAGTAGATTTCTAGAATCTTAAGAAAGTGACGCACGCTCAACTGTTATTTATAGCGAACAGATAAGAATTTCCGGTGACACATTTCTTACCATCCCCCACTTGAGTCTCAAATAACTTGTGACTCATTCTTATGGTTAACCCGTTTTCTGTCAGTTGGAACAGTGTTGGCTTGCAGATAAGTTCTAGCGCGAATACATTGTGTTATATTAATTTTGTGTTTGTGACTTAAGTACGGTATGTCTTCAGAGGTGCTCCACACTCAGGCGCGGTCAATCGTTGCTTCCGTGATAAAATATTTTTATGAAGAAAAAAACAACATGGGACCGTTAAAAGATGTCAGGAAAGTTTTAGAACGTGTTTCCGATGCGACAAAAGTTTCAAAAAGGACTGTTGAACGTATCAATGCTCAGGTCCGCGAAATTGGAAAGCGAGGTGACGGTGAGAACTGACTCCACTAACGACGTGTGTTTAGCAGGACAGGCGGACGAAGGTGAACGTCAGGAACAATCTTCAAAAAACAAAAGACGGATTCTTATTAGGACTCCAAGGAAGAATTCAAAAGACAGGAAGAGGCAAAACATACGACCTGCGACGGGACTAGACAGTTTCCAGCTAAGTGCGATACGCCGACACGTCCTAGAATACTATGAGAATTATTGATATTTATTTATAATTTTGTTTTTATTAATGGACTACTTTAAGTTTATTTATTTTTTATTTGTAATCATACTTATCAAATCAATAAATTGCTTTATGGACTACGCTTTTTGGCGATATATAACTTTGTTTCATTTACAAACAACCATAAAGCCTTAATATCATTGTAAGTATGCGGTTCTTGGACTTGTTTTTCTTGTAAATTGATGTAGAATTCGAAATTAATTTTCAAATTACTCTATATGTTGAATTAAAAAAAAATGTACTTGGTGTACCTCAGCCCAGTAGGTGACTCAGTAAGGAAACCCGGAGCGGCCGGGCGAGGGCTAATTGGAGGTGGCAGAGGCCTTGCCGGCCGTCCTAATCCCTCAGCCGCCACGAAACTTCTCTCCGACTATAGGGGTTTTTTAATTCAATTATTTTTATTTTAACATATAAAGTAATGTAAAACAAAATGGCAAATTGAAAATTAAGCTTTCTCGTTACTATCACGACTTTTACGAATAAAAGATTTTAAAAATATGTATAAATCCATATTTTGTGTTTTTGTATCATACTTACGTGCGTAAAAGCTGCTAATTACTAATGGTTCGCTGGAAATCCGGAAAAATCAAGTTAGTGGATGAAGAATATATATAATTTATAACAATAGAAATTTATATTCAAAATAATTAATTAGGGGTTTCATAGGTCCGTTATTGCAATTTCAGCAATAAAATAATGATACAGCAAAGCGACGGAGTTTGAGAAAATCACGATCACGAAAAATCGTGATTTTTGACAATATTCATAAATTTGACACAAAAAGTTATATATAAATGTGACAAACAAATATACGATAAAGCGGTGAATGGAAAACTTGGTTTCCTCAAGTTTCACTGAAGATTTTAAGGCTGGTAACTGTTAAAAATAACAGTTTTTAATTATTTAAATGATAGAAATATTTTCTTTGATTCAAAATTGGCAGTGGTTTTAAGTCTAAAAAAATGAACATAATGGCTGCTCCTTGTAACATTTTAAAAGATAATTTGTTCTAGTATAACGGGTTGTGGCAAAGATTGCCGTTGTAGAAGAAGTGGTGTAGAATGTTCTACTTCATGCACAAATAGTTTAGGGGTAAACTGCACAAATTTTACACCCATACCTGATGAAAACGATGAAATTATTAATGAAACAACTCCAGTTAAACCAGCAGAAATTGTCGAAAGTGAAGATGAGATAAGTAGCAATATTAATAATTTTTCTTTGGTGGAAATGTATCAAGAGACGCAGTAGAGTCTCGCGCCAAGTACATAAAAAAATTAGGCACAGAATAATAAAAAACAGCTGTTCAATTAAGTACATTAAAAAGGTGATGCCACGTATCATTTATAGGAAAACCAGTGATTATAACGCTATCCAAAACTTATTTCTTCAATATTTTGAAATGTATCAAATATTTCAACAATTCAAGACCACTTTCATTACACAATACGCCTATAAAGAACCGAATTACAGGCCAATGACCTAAATCGGTTCATTTTTTAATGAGATATCATGATCTATTATTTAACAATACGAGGTTTTATTTTCCTAGTCTTCGTCTTCTCCATCGGATTCTTCTACGAGTTGTTTTTGTACATCGGTTTTTGTTCAACATTGAAATGAAATGAAATTAAAAATTGCTTTATTTGAAGGTGAAGTTAGGACTATAGAGTCTTCTCTACCACTTAACCTCAAATAAATAAATACAATTTAAGATAGATAACATAAAATTATATTAAACTCTACGCAATGCAATATAAAACTATTTTATATAAAAATAAACAAAAATTAAAAAACTATTTATTATAATAAAGCTAATCAATACAAAAGAAATTGGCACTAACTATTCAAAATATAATAGTAAAAATTCAAAAGAAAGAAAGAAATCGCCCACTCATACCTTACTCACACCCAACATAGCCCCTGCAAACCGCCAGCCCACCATCACTATAGATCCCGCATCAAATAACCCTTAACTTCCACCCCGAAACGAGGGTAAGCATAGATTATTTTGATGCTGTCAAGGAGTGCATTTCAAAGGCGACAAGCTGTTACAGTGAAAAATTTGTTATATAAAGTTTAGTACGATGTACAGGGACTTATAATATTGATGCTCCCTGACGAGTATTTCTAACACTTATTCCGTTCATGAACCTGAAATGCTCGGACAAGTAACTAGGATTTTTTGTTTTCAAAATTTTGTGAATCACTAATAGCACAGAATATAGACAGATATCTATATTCTGTGCTAATAGTAAATGATACTCACGAATCTGTTTAAACTTCAGAATAGACAGTTGATTGAAGAATGGCGTAACGTGATCATTAACACCGTAGACTGTAAATAAATTTTATACAATAGTTCTGCGCTCGTTGAAGCTTGTCACGAGTTACGATGTCAACATTCGGGTGAGATCGGCTCTCGTCGGAAATCTCATCCATAAATTATACAGCTGGAAAACGTTTAATAATAATTATAACAACAACAAGTTATATGCACCAACATAACCGACTATGAACACTGGAAAGTATTTTCCATTAATATAATTTTTTTCTTAAAACAGGATAGCTTTGTTTTTCAGGTAATTATGCACTTTCTTGCCACCTCTGAAAATACGATTTCATGTTAATAAAGTGGTGAAAAATGAGTTTATATCTCTTGAGGAGTTTGATCTCATCCGCGGAAAACTCGTTTTTTACCGAAAAATCGAAAAACTAGATTTTTATCGAATAATGAAAAAACCAACTTTTTTAAAAACGTTATTTTTCGACAATTTTTTTTCATTTCTTGTGTTTTTTTATGCTGAACACAAATATATAACTCGTTTTGTAGTAACATTATTTTTTCAGCTCGAAAAATTCATTTTTTGCTGACATAACCAAACATAACCTAACTTATCCTGATTGTCTATTTTCTCAACAAAAATTCGTAATTTGCGTTAAATTCGAGCGTTTGGCCTCCATGACGGCCTGCCGGCCGTCACTCCGGCAGGAATATAGGTGAATTCGGTTTTTATGATTAATAGTTGTTGTTTATAATGATCGCGTAATGGCCGCTAATCGCGATCCACCGCGATTGTAGTTTTTCCGTTATTTCTCGAGAAAAATTTGTAATAGACCAGAATAGTTTTCAAATTTGTATTCAGCGCAAAAAAACACATCAAAATAAAAAAAAGATGAATAAAATACAATTTAAATTAACAGAAATATGACAAAAATACTAAAAGTTGTGATATTGGTTTTTTCGAATTTTTCGGTAAAATACGTTATTTCCGCCGAATAAAAAGCATATCTCGTGAAAATACAGCCAATTCTAGACCCATTTCAAGCAAAATTTTCCAAATTTGTTTGGTGGCAAGAAAGTGCATAATTACCGTTTTTCATTTTTACAGAGACTGTGGATCAATGGATATGCTCCAACAGCATAACCTATGAAGAACATAGGTAAGTATTTTCCAACAACATAATTTTTTTTATGTTTTTAATTTTTTACTGGGACTGTGGATCCTGGGATATGTTCCAACGGCCTAACCTAAGATATTGTACGTGATTTTATTAAGTAAAAATCTACATCTACGAAAATGCGACGTCATTAGAACACTCGTACGAAACAGTGAAAGACGCCATTGTTTACGTTTGATAGTTTTATATCTACTAATCTGCGGTGTGGTGGGTATAAAAAGAAACAAGCCAATGCAAGACAATTCTCATAGGTGAATGAGCTTCAAGATTTAGAGTGCATTGAGTTGAAACCTAGGAACAAAATATTCCACCTGGAATTTGGATCAAGTGGAAACTTTACGCGGTTCCACGTGTCTGGAACTGATAATCCGAATCAATCAGTATTTCCCTGGTGAAGATCCAGAGTAAAAAACAGCGGTCGTACAACGTGCCAACAGCCTCTGGTACTCAGACAGTGTGCTTGCATGTTTTTCAATTCATTGTTTATATGCACGTCTTTTCACATCTTTTGAGAATAACAAGAAGTGATAGAAATATGTGTTATTCCTGCTGTCGCCGTTGGATAGCATGTGAAAGGAAATCTAAATACTATGTGAGGGACAAAAGTTCTAAGATGATATCCATATAAATAAATGGATTATCTCTGTATATAACGGAGAAAGCCCTCACTCACTCATCACTAATTCTCCCACTTCCCGTCATCCTACAGAGTTGAAATTTGGTACATATGTTTGTTTTAGGCTAAATAGGAAAACTTAAGTATTTCCATCTTGATAAAATACTCCTAAGGGGTAAAAATCGCCCCTAAAAATTGTTCCATAAGGCCTCTTCAGACCAAACGTATTAATACTTCGACGACGTTGCTGTAAGACGTCTTAAACGTATCTCGTATTGATATTCAATGGGTGCAGTTCACCCCGAGCATTAATACGTTTGCGACGTCGCTGTAGTGTTAATATGAATTGGGAAAATACCTCGGCTAGCTACGTGTCGCCAACTTAAAACTGAGCCATGCGCAAAAGCGATCTCACCAAGTTGTTCATTCCTGCGCTTTCATAGTATCATAAATTATTGCGTGCATCGTCTTTGACGTAGCTTTCGGTAACGAAAGACGTAGCCGAGGTATAAATACGGCCGAAAACGTATTAATATTTCGGCTACTTTGGTGTGAAGAGGCCTTAAGGATAACATTGGGTTGATTTTAGTTTATAATAACAACTGTATTGTAAATAAATAAACATGTTTAAATTTTATGTTTGATATTTTATCCTATTGATGCAACAAAAACAGTTTACAATTAATTAGACTTTCTCTGTATATTTGTTCTCTATACAGCTATACAGTTACGTGTAAAATCTATTTGGGAAATTTACAATATTGAGATTGCCGTTGAAATTCCCCTAAAGCAGACTTATAAGGTTTTCTAGACCATACAACTTTGTTGTCTAGAATTATAGCAGCAGGTTGAGATTGTACTGTATATTGACGTAATGGTTTAGAGGGGAAGGGTAAGAAGTGCAGAGAATAACCCCGTAGCGAAGCAATAACCAACGGGCTGTTGGTTAGTCGTACATGAAGACATCAAGCGGCTAGGGAAATATCATCCGGAGGGGAATAAAAGGCAATATATGATAGTATCCGAAGGGACGAAAATATTTATCTGTTGAGAGCAACAGAAAGAGCAAAATTATTCAACACTTTTGTATTCCAAGCGACAAAAACGCCAAGATGATTGCATTCGAAATAAATTGAAGGAAAAAGGTAATCGTATACAGATACAACAACAAGTTGAGGAAATAGCATCTAAAGTCGAACGGAAGGAAAATGATTATAGTTCGAGCGGAAAAATGCCAGGGTGATTGTATTCGAATTAATTGAAGGAAAAGGGTAATCGTATTGGGGATGGAGGAGTCCAAAAAGATTTACATTTCAACTCAGTTTGTCCTGGGTTGTGACACATGAAACTTTGAAAAGTAATACAAGGAAAAGTTATATATAAATAAATAAAAAAGATGTTAAATCAAACAACAAAAAAGTAAGAAAAGGACACCAAGCACATTTAAAAATTTATTGATAAATAAACAAAAAAACGTGTGAAATTAAAATGGGATGGCCAAGTACCTTCGGTACTCCAATGAAACAAACAAAGGAAACAAACAAACCATGCAACAAAATTTCAAAAAATATGGACATGGATGAAAATTAAAATCCTTGGCATTGGATTTAGCTAATATATAAAATATCTAGCCTTTAGCTAATCACGAAAAAATAAAAGATACTGAAAGGTAAATTTATATTAAGCCCTTATACATTTGTACATAAGTGAGACTCTTTTTGCACTATTTCAAAAAAAACTTATGAATTCTAGGTGAAATGTTCAATATTAATTGCTCTCTAGCTCAGCAGGAGTGCATTTTATTGAAAAGTTGTTAATAACATTTTCTTCAAAAAATGCTATAATTAACCCATTTTGTTTGCTATTTTTAATATTTATAAAGGTGTCCCCTAACCACCCCAACTACGAAGTGGGCAGGCAAAATTGTGTATTTCAAGGAACTTCATATCCCTTCATATAATATAACCAATTTCAAGTGAATATAGTAGCTTTCTATTTAGTCGTTACTTTTTTACCTGGTTTACTGAACTACGTGTTTCATTTCCGAGATTATAAAATTATTTAAAATATTCAATCTTTATGTCCTTTGAGCAAATTTTTATTTTGCTAAAACAAATATGTGACTACATTCTTATACAAATATCACATCACACAGAGAACTGTAGACTACAAGTTTCAAAAACACGCGAGTATGTGACTACCACGTTAAATGCAGCTGCCACATTACATATACAACTATACCATTACAGTTAGAAAAACATGAGTATGTGACTACCTTTGTGTACATATGTCGCATTTCACAGAGAACCATAACAAAACAGCTACAAAAACGTGAATGTGTGACTACCTCCGTGTACAGGTGTCGCATTACACAGAGAACTATAACAATACAGTTACAAAAACCGTGAGTATGAGACTACCTCCGTGTACAGATGTCGCATTACACAGAGAACCATAAACAATACAGTTACAAAAACCGTGAGTATGAGACTACCTCCGTGTACAGATGTCGCATTACACAGAGAACCATAACAATACAGTTACAAAAACCGTAAGTATGAGACTACCTCCGTGTACAGATGTCGCATTACACAGAGAACCATAACAATACAGCTACAAAAACCGTGAGTATGAGACTACCTCCGTGTACAGATGTCGCATTACACAGAGAACCATAACAATACAGCTACAAAAACCGTGAGTATGAGACTACCTCCGTTTACAGATGTCACATTACACAGAGAACCATAACAATACAGCTACAAAAACCGTGAGTATGAGACTACCTCCGTTTACAGATGTCGCATTACACAGAGAACCATAACAATACAGCTACAAAAACCGTGAGTATGAGACTACCTCCGTTTACAGATGTCGCATTACACAGAGAACCATAACAATACAGCTACAAAAACCGTGAGTATGAGACTACCTCCGTTTACAGATGTCGCATTACACAGAGAACCATAACAATACAGCTACAAAAACCGTGAGTATGAGACTACCTCCGTTTACAGATGTCGCATTACACAGAGAACCATAACAATACAGCTACAAAAACCGTGAGTATGAGACTACCTCCGTTTACATATGTCGCATTACACAGAGAACCATAACAATACAGCTACAAAAACCGTGAGTATGAGACTACCTCCGTGTACAGATGTCGCAATACACAGAGAACCATAACAATACAGCTACAAAAACCGTGAGTATGAGACTACCTCCGTGTACAGATGTCGCAATACACAGAGAACCATAACAATACAGTTATAAAAAAGGTGAGTGTGCAACAACTATCCCCTTTTACTCTATCGCTTTTGATTAGAGGATTTGAGTATAAACATTATGTCCCTTATCTGTTGTAGCGTACTACCTGCACCCGTGCTCCAGGTCAGACCCCAACGTCAACCAGTGCCTCACATACGCCGCCAACCATCTTGCCATGAACTTCAGAACAGGTGCCAATAGCATCAGATTCACTCATAACCTATTACAATAATCTGTTCATAATTCTTTTCACATCACGGTTTATTACTGGAAAATTATGTTTCTGATGATTCAATACATTTTCAATGCAAGGTAGCAATATAAACATAAATAAACTAAAATCGTTTGGTGTTCAACTATCAGATATTATTGTAAACTATGTAACATGTTTATTGCATACTTTAATTGATAGTAATAACCATAATAAAACATTTATATAATTATTTTTTATTACTATTCCTTTCAGCAATGAAATGTTCAACTCGATCCAATGTGTTACTTATCCAGTAATTTGCTTAGATTCGTATAATACCAAATTCGGAAAATGCACATTATTGATTCGTTAATTACTCTACAATGGTGTCTTACTGTACTTTCGCTAATTAACTAACAAGGTGTTTGTTAACTGAGCCACCGTTGGGGTCCTGTAAACTTTACTTTAAAGCTGAAGTGGGGAACATTCCCTTGTTTTGTTAAGGATTAAAAAAGTGAATGTAGACTAACATTTTTTTAAAAGTGCCTTTTTCCCAATACGGTATGGTGGCGAACTCAATTTTTTCTAATCGAACATCCAATATTTTATGGTACATTCGGACAGTAAATATAGTTTTTTGGGTAATGTTTCATATACCCAGCCGCCTACGAGTAACATAGCGCACATGGTGTAGTTAACACAAGTAAGCCTGGGCTAGTAAACCCCATTACCACATCGTGCTATTGCTGGAATATAAACAATTACTAACCTATAAACCTTCAGTCTATCAACTATTTCTGTTAACTAATTTCATGTAATACATTTTTATGGTTTTGTTGTTTTTGATAGTTTTTATTGTGCAGTTTTCAAACAATGAAACACTTGACACAATTCAAGTGTAATTTTTAAGTAACAGACACTGTAGTGCAGCAAGAATCGTATGTCAAGTTAGGTATCCTAATAGACGTGCTCCAAAAGATAGGCATTAAAATCTTACTGAAAAACAAAACCATAAACATTTATTTCGATTTATAATTATGAATAATTGGCACAGTGAACAGTAATTTTTGACAGACTGAACGTTTATAGTAATTGT
Source organism: Stictocephala bisonia (assembly GCA_035578905.1). NCBI lineage: Eukaryota > Metazoa > Arthropoda > Insecta > Hemiptera > Membracidae > Stictocephala > Stictocephala bisonia. The sequence goes on from JAQJVL010001041.1 coordinate 169,748, forward strand.
TTGTGTTCTAACAAAGGCACGATTCTAATGAACAGCTGACAATGGTATTAGTGGTCTACTAGCCCACTCATAGTAGATATTGTAGGCCTAGGCCAACAGCTGACAATAATATTAGTGGTCTACTAGCCCACTCATAATAGATACTGTAGGCCTAGGCCAACAGTTGACAATGGTATTAGTGGTCTACTAGCCCACTCATAATAGATACTGTAGGCCTAGGCTAACAGCTGACAATGGTATTAAACAGTGTCTCAACCTAAGTTGAGGCAAGCTACCTGAACGGAGGGGTAGACCAGGACAATGGCGGGACTGGCCCGGCGAGTAAATCCCATTAGTCACGCGTCGCCGAATGCACCACCTAAACACGGAAATGTAATGGATAAATTTGAAAATGTAATAAATGCGTTATCTTATAAAAAGCGTTATACTGTATTTTTAGTCATCAAAAAACAAACAATTGTGTGTTTGTCCCATGTTAATCGGCCGACTTTCAGTGTTAAAGCTAATGATAAATTTTTTCAATATATCATCGTTAAAAATTACATGTTTTATTTTTAAAATTTAAATTTGGCTAATTTAAAATGTATATAAATGTACTGTATATCAATAAAATATAATAAATACAACAAATATATATTATAATATAATAAATATAAATGTATAATAATGTATATAAATAAACTGTAGAAATTAAACTGTATGTTTAAATGTAGGCTATATTTTAATTTTTGGTCTATTATATCTTCGTCATCTATTTTTAATCTTATTGTTTTCTATAAAATAAAAATTATAAAATACAAAAAATTATAAAATTTAAAAATAAAATAAAAATGTGATGAAGCTCTTATTGACCAAAACTTTTAATACGGCCTCTGGCAGTCTCAAGCCTGCAAAATGATCTTAATCACTTAAGTTCCGAAACGCAGAGAGAAAGTTTGTCACACATTAAATGGCAAATTCAATACACTATCTATTACCATCATATAAAGCCACATAGATACATTTAAATTTTAAAAATAAAACATGTAATTTTTAACGATGATATATTGAAAAAATATATCATTAGCTTTAACACTGAAAGTCGGCCGATTAACATGGGACAAACACACAATTGTTTGTTTTTTGATGACTAAAAATACAGTATAACGCTTTTTATAAGAAAACGCATTTATTACATTTTCAAATTTATCCCTTACATTTCCGTGTTTAGGTGGTGCATTCGGCGACGCGTGACTAATGGGATTTACTCGCCGGGCCGGCCCGGCCATTGTCATGGTCTACCCCTCCGTTCAGGTAGCTTGCCTCAACTTAGGTTGAGACACCCTTTAGTGGTCTACTAGCCCACTCATAATAGATACTGCAGGCCTAGGCCAACAGTTGACAATGGTATTAGTTGGTCTACTAGCCCACTCATAGTAGATACTGTAGGCCTAGGCCAACAGCTGGCAATGGTATTAGTGGTCTACTAGCCCAATCATTATAGATACTGTAGGCCTAGGCTTGCGTATATTATATTAAACCATATTGTGCACTTTGTAACTTTTATATGGTTGGCCATATCATAAACTACCCTAAATTTAGGTTTTGGAGCCTAAAAATTAATTTATCATCAGAAACTACCATTGAGTATTTCATTACAAAAAAAATAGAGTTGGCCGCTATATTAGGGATTGTATGCCATATAGGGTGGAAAAAGGATAAATACACAATTTTAATTATCTCCAAAAACAAGGAAATGTTCCCCAAATATAAGTTGTTGTCAGCTTTATAGTTTACAAGTGCCAATGGCGGACAGTTAACAAATACACAGGGATGTACAGGGGGTGATGCCCAGTCAATCGAGAACAGGATCTACGAACTGACAAGAGGTCCTAGAGATTAGAGATTGGTCATAGTTTCCTTATTAAGCAAAAGATGTACTATTTTTTCAAATTTGACCAACACAATTTTTTAATCTAATGTACGTATTTTCTCATTCTTTAATAAAACTTGATAAATGTTGCTCAATGTTATTTTATTTCCGATTATATTTGTATAAGTTATATAATTTTTTACTTAGGATCTATTATAGTTCACAAAGACCTTACAAGTCCACCATTACAAAATACATATACAAGTTGTCCCTGAACTCTCTGAGGATCATTTTAGGTTTTGATTGTGGATAAAAAAAGACGTAATATCGTATTTAAAAATTCCAAATCACCTCCGGGACCCGTACAGCCGCCATTTTGCATTTTTTACTAATTATTCTTTATTTTTGAAAATATTGAACCTATACAGATCAAATTTGGTATACACATTAATAAAACCATTTTCTTACGGAAATAAAAAAATCAAAAACATTTTTTAATTATTTTTAAAATGGCGGCTCTTTGAAATGTTTGATCCTTAATAACTTTTAAAATGTAAGGATTACAAAAATATCTTCTTTTTGCTAATTAACTTTGCCATCCAAAGAGTAAAGTTGAATGAAATCAGATGATAAACAATTGAGATTTGAGTATTTTTGCATTTAATCATTTAGGCTACACGTCAATGTGTACATCCATGGTGTCGTGCCACGCGAGTCATCCACAACAATACATCAGCGATCTATTCTGATTACTTTCATCCAAAACATTACAATAAAGTGATTTGTTACATCATTGTAATAAAAATGCCCCTAGCAGGCAACGGGAAAAAATTTCAGATGATTTTCGCTGTTATTAAATTAAAAATTAATTTCAATCTTAAGTAGTGCCCTAGAAATTTAAATTGTTCTAAATTATAGGTCGGTAGAATTGTTGAAGGTGTTGGAATTATTAATGAAGAAAATTATTTGCTGCTGTGCGCCAGTCACTTACCGATAGTTTTGTATTTGCAATCAAATGAGAGGACATTTTGAGCAGAGCCCCTAATGTGAAAATTAATTTAATTAAAGTTTCAATTTATAATGTAATACTTTTTGAATTTTCCTTGTTTTATGTCTAATAACTGCTTAGCATTACAAATAAATTTTACAATAATTTTAGTTTTTAGGGCGCTGCTTAAGGTTGAAATTAATTTTAATTTAATAACAACGAAAATGAAATGCAGATGTTTTCCCGTTGTCTGCTAGGGGCATTTTTATTACAATGATGTAACAAATCACTTTATTGTAATGTTTTGTATGAAAGTAATCAGAATAGATCGCTGATGTATTGTTGTGGTTGACTCGCGTGGCACGACACCATGGCTGTACACATTGACGTGTAAATGATTAAATACAAAAATACTCAAATCTCAATTGTTTATCATCTGATTTCATTCAACTTTACTTTTTTGGATAGCAAATTTAATTTGCAAAAAGGAGATAATTTTGTGATTTTTTTTTGTATTCCTTACATTTCAAAAGTTATTAAGGATCAAACATTTCAAAGAACCACCATTTTAAAAATAACTAAAAAATGTTTTTGATTTTTTTATTTCCGTAAGAAAATGGTTTTATTAATGTGTATACCAAATTTGAACTGTATAGGTTAAATAGTTTTAAAAATAAAAATCATTTGTAAAAAATACAAAATAGTAGTTGTACGGGTAAGGATGTGATTTGAAATTTTTAAATACGATAATTTGTCTTTTTTGACCTACAATCAATACCTAAAAAGATCCTCAGAGAGTTCAGGGACACCCTGTATATTCCTCCTATATACGTCTTCTAACATCTTCTAATTAATTATCAAGGAATGAACTGATTCTCTTCTATGTTGCTAGGTATTCCGGAACTGGGAGTGGCGGATGTGGAACCCATCATATTAGACGAGATCAACCTGGCCTTGGGTGCGGGGCCTGAGGGGTACCGAGCTACCTTCCGAGATATCGAGACCTACGGAGTCAGCAACGTCACCATCACCGGCGTCAGGTACAAGTTAGTTCTAAGGAATTACAGATTGAAGTAAATATGGACACCAAGTGTCTGTCAGACTCAGAACATCTAACATTCTATCACAATTATATGACCAGGAAAAGGACAATGTTTTGTAAATGTTCCGAACATTCATAAAATTTTCATTTAACATATTGTAATCAGATAAAATCTCTTTGATGAATATCAAGTGAATCCAATACAATTACGTGAATTTAATACAATAAGTGAATTTGAATCAATTCACTTAGCAAGGCCACAATTAATGTAACAAAAAATTGCAAATAAACTGTTCTATTGTACAAACTTCACTCAGTTTTGAAGAAACAATAGTGACGAATGTTAAAGTTATTAGGGGTGTATTACATGTTGACGGTCCAGTTTTACAGTTAATAACAAGAGTGAGGGAGCGTAACAGTTAAGAGAGCTGTCGATATTCTTGAGTGTATAGATTGTATAGAAGGCCAGAAAACTATAAATAGGCCTACGCTAAATGTAGAATAAGTAGGACCAAGGAGTCGGAAGATTAACAGTTCTATTAGGGTAATCGTCGAGATTTGCGATGTAGGTATTCAGTGGGTGTAGTCATTACTCTTTCAGTATTGAAAACACTTCACTTGTACAATGGTATTAAAATCGAATCATTAATCTGTAGCAAGTTGACTGTACATGTGTGTTACCGTTTTTGTAAATGTCTCTATATTAGTCATCCTGCCATTGATGTACAGGTCAGATCTGAACACTCTCCAGATACAACTGGCGTTCTTCATCCCCCACATCTCGGTGCGGGCCAACTACCGGAGTTCCGGAGTCCTCATCATGGTTCAGGCCACGGGAGGCGGCGAATACTGGGGAGAGTACAGTGAGTACAGTGGCCAAACTTTCTAGTAGGGCCTACCCCTACAGTGTTAAATGTAAGATCACTACGATGGCCAAACTTTCTAGTAGGGCCTACCCCTACAGTGTTAAATGTAAGATCATTACGATGGCCAAAGTAATGATCTTAATGGGTCTATTAAGGTTTTGCGGTTATCCACACCTTTCACCATTGTTAACTCCGCTCTTGACTCATAAAATTCCCCCACCCCCCAACCTTCTTATTTACTAACAGTGCTTGATGTAACTACTTACTGTAAATATGAAATGTACTACCTGGTTACAAATGCAGTTTTAGCCGGCAAGAAGAAGATCAACAAAGAATATATATTAACTGTAAATAGTGACACATCATATGTATAATAGATAGTATTTTATACATTGTCCGCTTGTGATAAAAGCCGAAGTTATATTATTCAAAATGACATTAGAATATGGTTTGTAATAAAATTGTGGTATTATTAACAATTAAGCACATTAAAGAATAGACGTTTAGAAATGTTAAAATTAAATTCTGCAATAAAAAACTAGACCATAATGAGATCCATGTAAACTTCACAAAAAATCAAATAAAACTATAAGACGGAATATTTTAATCATTAAAGAATAGTATCAACAAATTCTATGGATGACAAAAGTGTTCTCAGAGAGAGAGAAAGAGAGTAACGGGAATTTGGGATCTAGGTGGAGAGAGAGTAAAGGTGTACATCCGGATCAGTCCGCACATGGTGGATGCCCAAGAGATGCTCAGGCTGGAGGACCTCAAGACGTTCTAAGATGTGTATGTGTCCAGGTGGAGTGAGAGCGAAGGTGTCCCTCCGGGTAAGTCCTCACATGATAGACGGCCTGGAGATGCTCAGGCTGTAGTACTTCAAGATGTGTTAAGATGTGTCTGTCTCCAGGTGGAGTGAGAGCCAAAGGGTACCTAAGGGTCAGTCCGCAAATAGTGGACGGCCTAGAGATGCTCAGGCTGAAGGACCTCAAGATGTGTTGATGTGTCTGTGTCCAGGTGGAGTGAGAGCGAAGGTGTACCTCCGGGTAAGTCCTCACATGATAGACGGCCTGGAGATGCTGAGGCTGGAGGACCTGAAGATGGACTTCAGCGTTAAAGAAATGCAGATGGGCATTCGGAACGTCCACAATGGAAATGCAGTGTTGGGTACGTAGCCTTAAAGCTAATTATACAAATTTGATTTTAAATTTGTTATATCTTTTTATTTTATATTGTTATCAAGTATTTTTGTCTGCTAGAACACTATTAATTCTGGAACCCAATGATTTTTTTTTCGTAATTTTACAAGCATATATAATAAGATTAGATGAATTCTAGGTCTTCGGGGTTCGACCGCGTCAATGGGCTATATACAAACAATGGCAATGTTTGTACATAGCCCATTGACGCGGTCGAACCCCGAAGACCTATAATTTGTTAGTGATAGTGACGACCGTGGAAGCCTATCCATGAAGCTTAGATGTCTCTAGCTATGGTACATCTTTATGTTTTTAAAACAGTGACAAACAATATTCACTTCTAAATGATTTGTTGTTGTGCAGAGGCGGCACTGAACCTGTTCATCAACTCAAACTCCCAAGAGTTGCTGCGCGAGATGAAGCCGTCCATAAAGAAGAAACTTCTGGTTACCATGCGACATTTCATCGACAACCTGTTCAATAGGGTGCCCTATGACTACTGGATAACTGACTGAACCGAGCATTACCACCAATCCTCCTATTTATTATTCTTTTATCAAAACCAAATAAATTAATTTTATACACTTTTATACAACATATATTTGTGCTTTGATTATTTCACTAAAACGCATATAGGACTTCAAATACAGATGATTTTGATCGTTTCCTAAATCGCCAAGCTACCGCTGGGAAGTCGACTGGCCCAGACAGTCCTTTAGTAAAACAAAAGCACCAATGCAATTTTACCGTCAGCCAGCCAAAACATGTTTTTCTATTCAACTGTACTGTTTTTGTTTATTATTTTAATGAGTTATAGAGAACACTGTATAATTATTAAAGGTTCATTCTAGTGGACCTTAAGTCCGTATTATAATTTTTTTTAAATGTAAAATCATTAAGAATGACAATTAAAGTATCACATATTTAACCATTAAAAAAAGAAAAATATTCTAAATTTTGTATAAACACCAACTTATGGTTCACTCTAATAGGTCTTCGTCTTTCACTTCAAGTGTTACGATACGATCGTCATTACAAACCGCATCGTTGAAATAGGAACCATGTTTTTGGCGTTTTTCGCGGTAAGAAATGGCTCCGGCCCCCTAAAACAACCCTTCTACATTGAAATTGTTAATTGGTTCCCTTTCTGATCTGTAATTCAGATTCATGATATGTTTTCTTGGTATCACATATCACGAAGATAGTTATGTAGTGTAATCAAATAAAACCTCGGTTTAAAGAGATGACACATATTTTAAACTATAGAATCTTCCAACTTTACTTCAGAGTGCTTCTACAACAAATTCTGGAACTCCAATTTAAATTGATTTCAATCAATATAAAATAATTGCATTCACTAGGGGCTTATAAAAGTACAGTAAACTATCGTACATATAAATTTCTTAGGACTGCAACGTGACCATGTAATTATTGTATGATCTCTAGAAGCCTAGATAACGCTGTTTTAGGAAATTGATCAGAAATTTTTTATTGAAAAGTTAAAATTGTGAAATTTATAAAACTTATATAAAATATTCCTGTCAACCATACATTAAAATATAAATGCGATATGTTAATGAGCTTGTGAGTAATAATTGTAAAGATGATGCACGGTGAAAACTAGTTAAAATTCTGGTACTTTTTTGTTTCAACTGGGATAAAAATTATTAAAACTTATAATAAAATTTGAAAATTCATATGTTATAACGTACAATTAAACCTGAAAACAGTGATGTGATTGAGTTGTTTATATGACTCTTAGTTTCTTAGTAAACAACCTTCAAACTCGGGTACACATAATTTCTGCGCCGACAGCAGTAGAGGTGGGTTTCATTAATGGGGGTTTATACGCAACGGATTATCGTTCATATTAAAGGTACAGACTTACCGTTTCTTCTGTTTTCACACGGCACTGTCCTTGCCAACGTTTTAGCTGAGCTCAATTCGGTCAACGTTTAGGTTATGTTCACATTATAACTCTACAGTAGAATGAAAGAAGCGCTTATATTATTCTCAACTATTTTGACTCTCGTTCGTGTTTTTATTGCGGTCACTATAAACCTATTTTTTGATTTGCCAGAAACAAGGAAACCCCTTATACAGCTCAATAAAATCTGTAAGAAATTAACGAGTACATAGTCGTAGGTCTGATGACAAACTTGCGAGATACTTTTTTAATAAGGTAAACTAAATAACTTTAGTTTTTAAATCGTAAATCCAAATAGAACAGGACTGGAAAGTTAGTACTGAAATAGTGATTCCTATTTCTGGCGCTATGACAAACAAGGACCGGAGTTCACATTCTTCATCTTATCGTTGCAGTTTTCATAAAACAATGCTCGCATCGTCAGTTTTCATATCCGTCTTTCGTTTTCATTCCGTTTCGACAAACCCTACTTTTTGCTCTCTACACGCTACGTTTTAGCTCATGGATTTGTCCTTGCCAACTAAAAGCACAAAAGCGTTGCGTGTAAACCACCCTTTACTTGTAAAAAGAGCTAAAAGTGTTATACCATTTCTGAAACTAGTTCTTCCAAGTAAATTATTTTGAAATATACCGTAGGCAAGCTGTGTTATATTTGTTTTACGTTTTTAAGTTTAAATAATCTTTATAGTAGTATAAATATAGATTCAAGCATATTGTAAGTCAAAACAATCGCAAAACACTGACGTCAGCTGTGTTTTGACATGTTCTGTCATGCTTGGAAGTTCTCGTAGTATGTCATAGCGCAGCGTATCTCTGTGGCCATAGTGGTCTAATTGTTTTCGAGCTGTTTTAACTTATTTGTGATTAAAAATAGTCGTATTTCTAGTACTTTAAATGCTTTAGAATAGGTTACAAAATTAAAATAACTGACATTGTGAATGATAATCAAGTGCCAGAGCAATAGTTGCCAACAACAAGCCTTACATATAAATGTATAGTGAAAAATATGAAATGAAATAAATATATCTTTATTACAAGCGTACAACAAGACATCGTTCAAGATTCATAGTTAAAAGCTGTTTTAAACAAATTACAAAATGATTTAGTTTAAATGTTATTTTTATAGAGTTAAAGCAAATAAAAATAAACATTTTTGTACTAACTCGTGTCACATAATATAGAAAAATATCTGTCTATATTTGTCGTCAAACACTAGCGATTACTATAGAGTATATCACTAGGGACACGAAAATAACACACGTGCAATTTAAGTACACGAGTGTTTATTCACCTTGAAACACAATAACACTAAACTCACAACTCACAATGATTTGCACTACCGCAATATCCGAGTTGTTCCACACTAACGAATTGAGCAATCACTCACTGACTGAAAACTCAAAAAAACTGAAAACTAGCAGCGGTGCAGCCGCCTTATATACATTTGTTACAATCTAGAATTTCAAGAACAAACTCGACCCCGAAGGCTCTAGAAGCCATGGAACATATTACAACAAAAAGAAAGTTATAGAACATTCTGTCGTTAATATGTCAAAATACGACAGTATGACATCTTTTATCCTATAATTGTCAAAAGTTTAATATTAAAGCATAGATAAAATAACTTTATTGTTTTAAGTAGTCTATTTGGTAATATTTACACATAACTATTAATTATAACATAAAAGTTGTATAGCTTCATGAAGCTACTGGAAAGTTCTAATGTAACCTATTTGATTCTACTCATACCTGGTAATTCAAATTATACTATTATGTAATATTTAATATATTTACAATTAGTTGAGCCTATTACTACGTAGCCTAACATAAAATAACATAATATAGCAAATCTTAAACATGATTTGAAGGTTTTACCAAGTTAGGTTACATATAGGCCTAGTACTAGGCTAGCCTACATACGACATATTATGTGCTCGTGTGGAACTAGACAATTAAAAAATGAAATTATTTAACAGGAGAACAATGCATTAGAAAAATAGCCTATATATCCATTAAAGCGAGAGAATGGAACCTAGAAATCTGGGAATCTTGTTCACTAAAGTACTTGAGTTCATATTATACAGGGTGTCCCGGAAGCAGGCAAGCAGACTTCAGAAGGTTTCAGAAGACCAAAACAAACAAACATACGGTCTATCCCACTTCGTTTTCCATCTATCTGTCTGAATGAAATTTTTACACACACTTTAATATCTTCGAAGTTAATGAAGATAAAATCTTGAAACTTAGTGCGAACCTTAGTCTTGATGGTTTACATATTCTTAAAAATGTCATTTCTGTACATCAGACCTTTTTACCATGGCGGTCATTTTAATTTCTTAAAGCTTAATATCTTGAAAAATTGTAAAATACAAAAATTACATGATTTTATTTCCGCATATTAGGCATTATGGTAGACCATAGAAATTTTTGAGATTGAACAACTTTTATCAGAGAATTTGAAATTGTTGTCTAATAAAAACGGAATTCTTCGGCTAGGAAATCTGTTTTATTCGATTAAAATTCAATTTCCCAGTTAATAGTAGTACGATCTTAAAATATTTATACCATAATGTGTGGGACTGCATTATTCAATATTTTTTCTCTAGAGAGTTCTAATAAAATTTAAGATTTTTGAGATATTTAGGTTTAAAAAATTTTAAACAGCCGCCATTTTAAAAAGAACTGTTTCACAAAAATACAAGTTTTAAAAGATACGTACCAAATTTCACGATTTTATTTTAAGTTACTTCGGATATATTAAGATTTTTGAAAAATAACTTACAGACAGATAGACGGAAAACGGAGTGGGATAGACAATATGTTTATATGACATTTTTGGTTTGTTTTGATTTTTGGAATAATCTCCTGAAGTTTGGCTGCCTACTTACTACGGTACACCCTGTTATAAATTCAATTTTCATTGAAGAAGGTTTAATAGTCATGGTACTGACAGACAATTTAACTTTCTTCACTTAAGATTAACTATGTAAAACTCTTGATGATGAAAATTCGTGCTCTTTATTAGAATTTTACAACCACTTTTTATTTGTTTGAAGAACCTTTAACTTTGAGATGTGATAGTTCTGCACGTAGATACAGCACGTACTTCTGAATATGTACAGGAAATGTTTTATTTTGTAGGTCAAAGATTAAAGAAGTTAATCCAAGGCTAAAAATACATTTAGCAATTTTATTTATTTGAATATAATTTATTTCGACTGATAATAAACGTATTTTAAACATGTAAAATAAATAAACATTTAATAATATTTACAACAAAATAAAACGTACCTGTAACAACAACACACGTCCTATTTCTTTCTCGACAAAAGTGTTAAACTAAATTCACCTATTTTCATGGTGAAGTCACAACAATGATTCACAGGCCACCGATGTCCTTCATGGAGTAGGCGATGTCCGGCATCCTGAAGTCCTTGAGGCTAGGCAGGCGGTCGGTAAGGGAGGTTGGTATCGTGAGAGTAGGCCCCACCCTGGCCTCCTGCACTTCCTGGTCCATCTGGTCGTTATACCTCGCCAAGATCACATCGATGTTAGTCTCCAGTACCACTCCTCCCAGGACGATCTCGTTCAAGATGAAGTGGGCTCGGTCCACATGGAAAATTAGGTCCAGCTCGCATACGTTTTTGAAGCACTTGTCCAGCGCCTCTACGAACACCTGGATCAAGTCCAAAATCGCCAGTTCAGATTCCGAGGCGTCACAGCAAAAGACGAAATACAATGTAGTAAAATGTCTAAACATTATTCTGTAATCTTCACCAACCAAGTTGCATTTTTCAATAAAGTTGCATTTTTCCGCGCCTCTTTTTGACACAATGTGAAATAACTCCGACAGTATTCTTTGTTGCTCCTGCTCCGTATAGTGCGTGTAAAACTTCATGAGTCGGGGCTTCCCGTAATTATTAAAAACGAACACTGCTTGGATCATGACGACCTAGACTTCGAGGTTAGAGACTGATGTAGTAGCTCTACGAACAACAGCTGCTCAACAATGTATCTTGTTACTGGACACGTATGAGCGCTCTCCGCGTTTCTGTTATCTCTTATATAAAGTCCATAGTCAAAGGTTATACTGATCATTGTAGACCAAACAAAACATATATCATGTTATTTGGTGTTTTGTGTATTACCATCCAGTTCTTCCAGTTCATACTATAGGTTTAAGTTATGTTTTTACGTATTCGATAATTAAATCTATTTCTAAAGGTTTATACAAATAAATTTACTATATATGCTGTCTTAATAAGAGACGAATACAACAGTGTTGTCCAAATTATAATGGTGGAGTTAAAACATAACACAAATAATGTATACCCAAAGCATTATTGTATTCGTTTGCCTCACTCGCCAGCGAGCGGGGCGGGTGGGTGGAACTTTGACACCGGATCAACCCATCTATTTCACTTCATATTGAATAGGTAAAATATTTTTAGAATAATTATAGAAATTAAAGCCATTATATAGATATGTATGTACGTAAGGCTATGTACAGATATTTGTATAGATTATAATTTAATATTATGTGGTTGACATGAGTTATGTAAATTATTGTTCAAGATATAAGTCACTCGATGCATTAGTACACAGATGTCACGTTACTTTTTGCGATAGATTAATCTCATGAACCTCGGCCGTACAAGTAGCATATAGGCCTATAGTACTCTTACAGTATCTGTGGGGACAATTTCTTATTAATACATGGGGACAATTTGTTACTAATATATACGCACTTTGGATAATGTTAGCTGTAAGAATGTTTCTAAAAGAGATGGTAATAGAGGACAGATTGGAGAGAAAATAACAATGAATTATAAAATTAAATATCTACAACAAACAATATTAGTTATAAATATTTGTACAAACGTAAAGTAAGAGATATGTTTTTCATCATAGTTGTAACTTCTTTGACGACTTTCAAAATGTCGTTAGTTCGTTACAAATTTGTTGAATTTATGGATTACAATAAAGCAAGGTAGATAACAAACTGGATTTGGTCAATTGGTTCCTGGGAAGGGTTCGTTCTGTTGTCGTCCACAGCGGGACCATAAATTCAACCATATGGTCACCATAAAATCACCACAAATTCACCGCTCGTTTGCGCTACTCTCAGAAACTAACAACAGCCTTTCCTGCTAAGGGGAGCGCACAATCTTGAGGCTGTCCAGGGATCAACGATCCCTTTGAACACAACTAAAATATTTAACTTATATGAAAATATTTGTTTAATTCAAATAACAAGTATGCTCAGGGATAAAGTCATTTAGATATCCATAGATACCCTACTTACAATTCAGCAGTTTGGCATCTTGGTGTAGAACGTTGTAACTAACTACTAAAGGGTAGTGGGACTGATTTATACTTATTACTTAAATAATTAAGAGGGTAATTATGCACTTTCTTGCCACCAAACAAACTTGGAACATTTTGCTTGAAATGGGTCTAGAATTGGCTGTATTTTCACGAGATATGCTTTTTATTCCGCGGAAATAACGTATTTTACCGAAAAATTCGAAAAAACCAATATCACAACTTTTAGTATTTTTGTCATATTTCTGTTAATTTAAATGGTATTTTAATCATCTTTTTTTATTTTGATGTGTTTTTTTGCGCTGAATACAAATTTGAAAACTATTTTGGTCTATTACAAATATTTCTCGAGAAATAACGGAAAAACTACAATCGCGGTGGATCGTGATTAGCGGCCATTACGCGATCATTATAAACAACAACTATTAATCACAAAAACCGAATTCACCTATATTCCCACCGGAGCGACGGCCGGCAGGCCGTCACGGAGGCCAAACGCTCGAATTTAACGCAAATTACGAATAATTGTTGAGAAAATAGACAATCAGGATAAGTTAGGTTATGTTTGGTTATGTCAGTAAAAAATGCTTTTTTCGAGCTGAAAAAATAATTTTACTACAAAACCGGTTATATATTTGTGTTCAGCATAAAAAAACACGAGAAATGGAAAAAAAATTTGTCAAAAAATAACGATTTTTAAAAAAGTTGGTTTTTTCATTAGTAGATAAAAACTAGTTTTTCGATTTTTCGGTAAAAAATGAGTTTTCCGCGGATGAAATCAAACTCCTCAAGAGATATAAACTCATTTTTCATCACTTTTTTAACATGAAATTGTATTTTCAGAGGTGGCAAGAAAGTGCATAATTACCATTAAGAGCACTGTAGAGTCTGAGTGTTCACCTGGATAATTGTTACAACGTAAAAAAGAAAATTCAACGTAATGATTTACTTGCTAGCTTGCTATTAAAATTAGCTGGATAAAATAATCCAAATGAATTAGTGACCGAGCAAAGCGAGGTTTCTTAATTATATCTTTTTGCATTTCGATTTTTTAATTTTTTTTAGTAACAAGATTATACCAAACTTATAAGAGGAGTGTTTTATTTGAAGCAAAGCTACCTACAAAATATAGCCTACGCTAAATTAAAAATACTCGTCACACAGTAAACTCCGCCCGCACTGCAGTACCACAACACATTCTGTTGTTGTGTTGCGTCTACCTGGGACACGGCATGCTGACGAATATGGTATATGTATAGCAAATCATGGACATTTGAATAAATTATCATACAAGTTTTAATCAGTATATTTAAAACCAACGGATTCCAAAAAATTATACTTGAGCCTAAGGTAAACAAAATTATTTAAAAATTGGACTGTATTTAATTGGCAATAAAATTACTGTATACCACCTAAATTAAGTAATTTAAATCAAGCTACAACAATTTATCGTACACAAATAATACATTTCTTAATGAATATTTAATTCAATCCTTCATAAAAAACGAGTGTAAAGTCGACTCATTAAAGTCGAATTTTATTTTCTTATTTGATGTAAATCCTTCAAGCACTGAGCGGCCATACGTTGGACAGTATTGTCGTGATTTTATCTCCTTAGACGTTGGAGGAATTACGTATTCAATTTTTAAAATTTGTTTCAAGATTTATATTCTGATAGGACATATTTTGAATGGTAATACACAATTTAATTGGATACAAAATTCGCATTTCATCACATTTGATACTGGTACATTATATCTATTTGTTTACATGGATGAAAAGTTTAACCCAATGCTAATGATGCAAGCACAGAAGTTTTGAATAATGAAAAAGATATTCATTAGAATTAAAATATATTTACTTCTTTTCGTGTGAATCTAAACGTGTTTGATGTAATTTATAATTCTTTACTTTTTACTTAATATTATTTATTATTTGTGTGGTGTTTATATATGTAAAGGAAAGTTCAAAACATGATAAAAATTAACAAATTAAAAATACTAAACAATAATTTGAACCAATAATAATTCATGCTAAGGTTATTATTATTGTACTCACTCTTAATCTATGTGTTGACTTATGGAGGGAGACAAAAACTAAATAATAAAAATATATAAAAACTAAATTAAAAAAATAGTTAAAATAATAATAACGTTATTCATTTCACCATTGTTTGGTTTTTTTTGTAGCTGTTGGTTGTTCCTTCTTATCTAACAAGAAACTTACTTTGAGGGTCAATGTTTCCTTAAAGTTATTTATTCTTTCTATTATGTTTTTGAAAAATTTTTATGAAGGGTTGATTCTTCTGCAACTGCATCAATATGCACAGACAAATATATTTCCGGGTTTTCTGAGTATAATGTTTCTAACGATTTTAGTGAGTTCGTGATCAGTTAGCTAATTGTTGTTCATGATCAGAAACTATCAGTAATATGATACCTATATCATTATTATTATTATTCATTGGTAATATGCTGATCGTCAGGATATCAGAGTCAGAACTTACCTTGGCATGTTGAACTAGAGAGCTGTTGAATTCACACTGAAAGAGGGTGGAGCTAAACAAATTAATAGAGAAAACTATATATTCGAGACACTATTTGAGTATATATTTTGCTCTAGGATTATGAGAATGTAATAAATTCTCTCGTAGTTTCAGTAAGGAGTGATTAGTTGAATGTAGAGGAACATAATAAATGCACAGTACTGTGGTTATTTTATTTGTTATGTAGGAATTTTCGTCCAGGACAACAAAAATAATGGTATCGGATCTCACCCATCCCAGTTTACTGATTTGAGAACTAGTAGCTTAAATCAATAAAACACAGTCTCTTGATTAATCTACTTTTTTTAGATGTTGATAATTTTCAAAGCATGTTGTGGAAGTGCCCATGGTCACTGAGATGAATGCAGTAACAATCAAAATATCACAAGTCAGAAATATGCAGCAAAATTTAAATCAAACTATTAATCACTCTAATTTATTATTATAATGTATATCTGAGAGTTTTATTGTTTTGTTTTTAGCGTTAAACCCAGTTGTGTCAACTATATGCACTAGCTGACAAATTTTCTTATAAATTTGTTTTGTATATCTATTATCTATTTCATTTCTATCTCATCTTCACGCTGATAACCTGAAATAATTTGTAAAGACAAGTTGTAGGAGATGATTGTGATATGTGACAGTTTGTAGGTTAAAAATATTGAATGTATTGTTTAGCCTATTATTAATTTATCTTCTGATGCTATACTTGTCAAAATGGATAACTCAAGTAGTAAAATGAAATATTGGTATTGATTATTATTGTTAATAATTATGCATCTGACAGAATGAAAATTAAGACTAGTGGTAAAATTGCTAACCTATTAATGACTAAAATACTTTTATGTGACAAGAGTACATTTATTTTGATAACTTTTCCAAATACCCTGTAGTAACCTAGATTTCCAAAAACTTTTTTGATTTAGATTTTTTTTTTTTAACTTCACTCGCCACTTCACATGGTCTACAGACCTGTGCGTGAAATTTATTCAACAAGTGAAGTACCGACAGTTGGCTCAGTAGGGATTCGAACTTTGGACCTTGCCCTCTATAGTCTCAGCCACCATACTCAGAATTTACCTTGTCAGTTTATTTTAATTTATATAAATGCCCTTAGGAGGTATACCAAGTTATTTATATGTCCTGTTAGGTCTATTTAATCAAAATATATAGTAAATTAAAAAAAACAAACATTTTTTCCATGTTTATTTCAACTCATACTGTCATAACAGTTTCTAAAGAGTTGTTTTACTGTGTAATAAAATATAAACAGTAATCCGGCATCTTCTACCCGCAGACACTGATTAAGGTAGGCCTTCCTGCAGACTTTGCTATGAGAAATTTCATCTATATATTTTATGGATAAAGTTATAACTGGCATAACCTAAATTCAAAATCTTTGGCTTTGAACTTGGCTTTAGTGCAATGCCCTCGACCATTCATAAATCTTATAATTTGGTTGACATTTTGTAACTCCGCATATTTTCACTTAAATAACAATATTTGGCCATTTTGGCAGCCCAATCTGTTGTACATAAGAACCAATGAGATCAAATAGCTTATACCAAATATTACAATTAAAATAGTAAATGCCTCTAAACAAACCAATTCACCATTACACTAATCTAAATATATATATAAACAAAAATATGTGTGTTTGTGTTTTATGCATTACTACACCACTTATGAGATTATCATGAAACTTTGGGAAGTTCTAGACAGAGGCGTATTGGAAGATTTGCCGCTCCTGGGCTAGACACAATTTGCCGCCCCCCCCCCTCACCCAGTGGCGTATTTCACGTTTTGCCGCCTAGGGGATATAGCGGATATCTGCCCCCCCCCCGCCCTTTGTTTGTATCATAGCTAATGTTGTTCTAAAAACTTAGTAGGTAGTAGGTATCAACATAAGCTGAACACTATAAGTTAAAACCAATTTATTTTAATCGTGTTATTAATTGAAATGTTAGTGGTGTATTTTAGTTTACAAATGTTGTAATATGACTAATTTAGTAGAATTTTTGAAAGAAATAAGAACAATTTACAATAATAAATCAAGTAATATATGAGTTGTAAGTATGCAAGCTAAGCTGGAAAGTAAAATTTAGAATTTTTAAAGTAAACAATAGAACACAACTTTATATTATTTACATGTCTTTGGCGATTAAATCAACTTTCTTATTGCTTTAGAGGCCGAAAATGAATTGATGAATTGAGGCGACGAACATCAGACATAGCCTACATACATTGTACGTCTTCCTCTACCCCTCTTCCCCGGACCCACCTATCAACAAAAGTACACAACTTCTGCCGCTCTCGCTCTATACATACATTCGTAACACAGTTAGATGACAGCCGTAACTTGATAATATTTTGTAAAGAACAGTACTTTGTACTTGACATTGACGCCCTTAATTTTCAAATATTCTCAAAATACCGTTACATGCCTGGTAACTTCCAACTCCTTTGCCGCCCCCTAAATTCTGCCGCCCTGGGCTACAGCCCCTATAGCCCCCCCTAAATATGCCACTGGTTCTAGAGTACACTGCCGGGAAGGTTTCTGGCATGGTTTCATTCACTTCTAACTCAGTGAGCTCCAGCCCAGTGGCCTTTAAAGTTTCAATGATAATGTAACAGAGTTACTTTATTTATTTGACACCATCAGCTGATAGATAAAAACAAACAAAATGACAACTTTTTAAATAGGCTGTGATGCTCATTGAAATTTAACATTTAAAATTAACTAAAACTTTACTGTTTATATATTATCCCGATTCAAGGCATGGGTAATCAGCTAGTAAGTAATAAAAGCACAAATCAAAATTAAAGTTAGCAGCACATATACAGCAGACAGCCATGATATCTGGATGTTTGGCTCTGAAAATGTAATCATATAATGTAGGGGTACTAGACATCATATTTTTGTGTTTAGAGTAATTGTCTTTGTCAGTGGTCAGGGATTTTTGCCATTTGCCATCACCAAATTTGTTCAGTTACAATTTGTAGAGGTTTTCCCCTATTTTAAGTAAAAAAATGACTGCATTGATTATGATAAGGTATTTCAAAATAGGATAACCTTTGTTCCTGGTCAATTGTTATCTCTGTCTAGGGATAACACCAGAGATCAAGTAAGTATATGTTTGGTCTGTGATAACACCAAACACTAGTCTCTACTGACAAATGTTAACAGTGTTATATCAGACGAATGATGAGTGTAGAAAGGAATCTACAGGTTAAATTATGAACATTTTACGGTAAATCATAAATAATAATTTGTTCATCCTAATAGAGGTACGGTACTAGTTAAACAGATTGACTACTTAAATTGTTATATGTTTATCTGTGAAAACCAAAGAAATCGGCTTCAAACAGTTGTACAAATTGTGTTAATTGGAAAACAGATCCAAGTCCTTCCCCCTTACCTACCTTAACCAATAGGAGCATGGCTGACCCCTATTTATAGATAGCTACTACATGTCATTTAACAGTAAATAGGAAAGATTTGCCATAATTTGTCGGACAGTCGTATTCGATAATAAACTTGACTGTACAGTTTGACTGCAATGTGTTACAATTACAATATAAAGTCTAATTAGGTACACATAGATCAAACATGATAAACCCTTTGTAAAATACTTTTCTCTATTTCTGTCATATTGATGGGAGGGTATTAAATGTTCTGCGAACTGCCTACTGTTTGTAGGTCTACTAATAAAGTTGAAGTATTAGGTTGACTGTCAAGTTCCAGAGTTCTGTAAACATACAGGGAATTTCAAAACTAATAAAGTTGAAGTATTAGGTTGACTGTCAAGTTCCAGAGTTCTGTAAACATACAGGGAGTTTCAAAACTAATAAAGTTGAAGTATTAGGTTGACTGTCAAGTTCCAGAGTTCTGTAAACATACAGGGAATTTCAAAACTAATAAATTTGAAGTATTAGGTTGACTGTCAAGTTCCAGAGTTCTGTAAACATACAGGGAATTTCAAAACTAATAAAGTTGAAGTATTAGGTTGACTGTCAAGTTCCAGAGTTCTGTAAACATACACGGAATTTCAAAACTAATAAAGTTGAAGTATTAGGTTGACTGTCAAGTTCTAGAGTTCTGTAAACATACAGGGAATTTCAAAACTAATAAAGTTGGAGTATTAGGTTGACTGTCAAGTTCCAGAGTTCTGTAAACATACAGGGAGTTTCAAAACTAATAAAGTTGAAGTATTAGGTTGACTGTCAAGTTCCAGAGTTCTGTAAATATACAGGGAGTTTCAAAACTAATTAAGTTGGAGTATTAGGTCGACTGTCAAGTTCCAGAGTTCTGTAAACATACAGGGAGTTTCAAAACTAATAAAGTTGGAGTATTAGGTTGACTGTCAAGTTCCAGAGTTCTGTAAACATACAGGGAGTTTCAAAACTAATAAAGTTGAAGTATTAGGTTGACTGTCAAGTTCCAGAGTTCTGTAAATATACAGGGAGTTTCAAAACTAATAAAGTTGAAGTATTAGGTTGACTGTCAAGTTCCAGAGTTCTGTAAATATACAGGGAGTTTCAAACTAATAAAGTTGGAGTATTAGGTTGACTGTCAAGTTCCAGAGTTCTGTAAACATACAGGGAGTTTCAAAACTAATAAAGTTGGAGTATTAGGTTGACTGTCAAGTTCCAGAGTTCTGTAAACATACAGGGAGTTTCAAAACTAATAAAGTTGAAGTATTAGGTTGACTGTCAAGTTCCAGAGTTCTGTAAATATACAGGGAGTTTCAAACTAATAAAGTTGGAGTATTAGGTTGACTGTCAAGTTCCAGAGTTCTGTAAACATACAGGGAGTTTCAAAACTAATAAAGTTGAAGTATTAGGTTGACTGTCAAGTTCCAGAGTTCTGTAAATATACAGGGAGTTTCAAAACTAATAAAGTTGAAGTATTAGGTTGACTGTCAAGTTCCAGAGTTCTGTAAACATATAGGGAGTTTCAAAACTAATAAAGTTGAAGTATTAGGTTGACTGTCAAGTTCCAGAGTTCTGTAAATATACAGGGAGTTTCAAAACTAATAAAGTTGAAGTATTAGGTTAACTGTCAAGTTCCAGAGTTCTGTAAACATGCAGGGAGTTTCATAACTCTGCCAGAAACTTTGGAATTTTGTTCCATTGACCAAAAGGAGCAAAACAACCACGTGTAAGAAATTATGTCTCTTTTCGTTGCTTTGTATTTGTTTCTTATTTTTAAAATTCATATTTTTTTTTAAATACTCAACCAAATTTAACCAAACTTAAGTAAACGCTTTATTATAATTCAATCTAACATAGAAAAACGTTTGGCTAATTTTGCCTAATTAATTTCAAAATGGAGGCCATTTAATATATTTTAATTAAAATAACTCAAGAAGTATTAATTTTATAAAAAAAGTTACAGAAGTGACTTTTTTAGATTACTTTAAAACAAATTTAATGGTGTATTAAGTTTTTATATTGAATATAAGATAATTGAAGTATTGCAAGATTTGTCTGACAGTACATATCCTGAGTTTCTCCAGAATGAGCTAACCTCAACAATGGATCAAATAACAACTAACTAATTATTAGAACTGTGTTGATTTATTTACACTAAATCTGTAATGTATTCAAATATTATTAAATACTTCTTTCATTTACAAGAATAATGTTTTATTAAAATTTAAAAAACCATGGAAACTTCTAAACCATAATCAGCTTCCATGTTAAAAAACTTTAAATCAAAATAATAAGTAATTTAATATTAATAATAAATCAAACAAATATTTAAAATTTTAGGTTTTGTTTCTTGTTCTGTGAGTTTTGAGATAGTTTCAACAAATTTGTTAGTTGTTACTAGGTCCATTATTGAGCTGTTCACTCATTTCTAGAGAAACTCAGGAATTCAATAATTGCAATATTGCAGTAATCAGTTATTGGACATAAAAAATTAATATACCATTAAATTTGTTCTAAAATCTCCTAAAAAAAATTACTTTTGTTCATTATTAGATCTAACTACTGTATAGTAAAGGGTTTTCTAAGGTTTGGTTAAATTTGGTTGAGTATGTTAAAAATATTATTTTATATATATAGCTACAGTTTGTTATCAGCTATTGTTAAAAGGTACAAAGACATGTTATATTAGTAATAATGTCATAAAGATAAATCCAATCCTAAAGACCTGCCTCACTGATTCTATTAATACAGGCTAATCTCTTCGGAAAAGAGTGCAGAGGGCACTTTGTAACTATGTGACCAATTGTTTGGATAGACTCCCCACAATCACATGACTGATCTAGTGTCAATCCTCATTTATATTTCCAGTATTTACATCTGCCCACGCCAGTTTGGAAGCAATTCAACAGTGCATTCCCCCTAAGAGGGAGGTTCATCCCACCTACAGGTATTGACTATAAGGAATTTTGTTCAATAAAACTGTTCCACTCTATGGCCCAGCTAATATTGGGATGTAATTTTAATCAAGAATACTGGAAGGTCTTTACCACCAAGCTTGAAGATAGAATCAGATTCATTCCTCCTAGACTAAGAAATTACAATCTGTTTACAAGTATTGTCTCATCCATTGCTAAGCCAAGAGTATACAGAAAGGAGTATATACTAGAATGGATAATAATAAGCAAGAAATGTATAACATTTCAGGATTGAAAATTGATTAACAGTTTTTGAGCTCATCTTCAAAACGATTAGAAATGAACTATAAATTTGAATGTACAATTTTTTTTAATGAAGTACAACATGAGATACCTTTTCATGTAAGAATGTTGAGTTACCAGTTTTTTAACTTTTAAAAAAATTTATATTTTGGGGGTAAGAAAGATTTTTCAGATATGATCATGTGGCATGTTATTTTGTTGGAAATTAACTAAATAGTTAGAAATTTGTTGTTAAATATTTATTACAAAAATATAGTAATTTTCTCAAATTACCAAATCTTTTATGTTTTGGTCTACCATTTGAAATTGTTAAATAATTTTATAACATTTTTTACCAAAACATAAGTTTTTTTAAAGGAGCTTTATAATGATGTACCATGTGAAATACATTTGTATTTAAAATATTTTTGAGATTTGAAACCCGAACCACCAGTTTTGGTACATTCTGTAAATAGAATGAAATGACACTATTTTCAGTGGATTCTCTATACATGACTTGGTGGTGTTTGGTTTGATCAGTTTTATTATAGCTCACACCGTTCTTCCGTTATTCATTAAGAACACTTTATGTACCTCGCCCTGTATATATTTTACAATTATTAACTTACATCTAGAATAAGCATGCAATGTCCTCAAACTTATCTTTCCCATTTAAAATAGAAAACTAAAACTTTTAATTTACAATTTTATGTTTGTACACCTCTATTTTTATTTGACAATTACATTTGTACCACATGACAAAATAAACACAATGTTTATAACAAATTCAATAGGAAAACACTAAAAGTTTATTTATTACAAAAATTTAACTTACAAATAATGGTATTCTGAAAGCACAAGTAGTTATAGATAAAATAAAATGAATAACAAACTAGTTACTATTTTAATAACAATTAATGCAACAGTTCATTTTATGAATATAACTAATGATTAGTAAAACATCCATTCAAAGTGTAATGATATTTATCAAGTAAATTTCATTACTTAAAAATATTATATATTATGAATAAAAATAAGTATAATGAATGAATATAATCTTTGACAAAAATTAATGCTGCTTTTTCTTATTCCTCAGACTATGTAATAAGTATAAACAACAACAAACAAACAGCCAGAAATATCAGTTGACTCTTGATGGCTCTAGCAACGCAGCTCAAATACTCGTATGAAGATAGCTTTAACCAACTTCATTTGTGGCCAATATATATGTTATATGTTGTATAACAAGAGGGTCTCTGATACAAAGATGAGCTAATAATATGAGCTGTACATATATATATACAATACTAGCTGTACCCCCCTGCTTTGCCGGTCATATTATTGAGATTATACAGGGTCCAGCAGAAAAAGAAGCTAATGAAAACAAAAGAAAATAAGGTAGGAAGTTTTTTTTTTATTAACTAAAAGTATAGATTGTGCCGTTTAAGAATATGCCGTTTACTTTACTTTTTAAACAATACATTTCTCAAATGGTTTCCTTCACTGTTGACACACTGGTTGAGTCATTCTCTTAAGTTCTCCATTACTTTATGAGTCATGTCAGGTGGAATGGCTTCAACTTCACGTGTTATCACTTCTTTTAGGGTTTTTAAAGTTTGAGGACGATATTCGTAAACCTTGGATTTTAAGTAGCCCCATCTTGTGTGGGCTGTAGCACCATCTGGCTGGAACCACATGTTATCAATGTCATCAAAAAGCTTTCTTAGTTTAGGCTGAAGGAACTCGCGGAGCATTGCACAATACCGTTCACTGTTTACAGTTATCCCACCATTTCCTTCAAAAAGTAAAGACCAATCACTCAAGAATTAAAAACAGCACACCATAATGTTACTTTGGGGCTATTCAGCGGTCATTGATGGAGTTCTTAGAAGTTGTGTTTAGACCAGTACCTGCAATTTTGGTTGTTCACTGCTCCGGAAAGGTGAAAGTGTGCCTCGTCAGAAAAAAATCACAACATCTTCTAGCAGATGTTCCGAAGAAGGTCTTGGCACAATGTTACATGGACATCATAGTCTCTTTGACTCAGTTCCTGAACAACAACACACTGAAAACGGCAAGTATGCAGGTACTCAATGACGCGCCCCCCACTACTCTGCTCCATTTCTTGTCTACGTAACATTACTTTATAATCGGGGAGTTTTTTTCTGTTGGACTCTGTATAACCCACATGTGCAGCAAGCTTTCAATTTACACTGTATCCAATTTATATCCAATTTAGAACAGCTGATGTTATGTATAATTTACTACTGTACTCAATTATTTTTAATTTTAAAAGTTTAACCTACCATAATTTTACAGTACTTGTTTTTATTAAACAGCTGTTAATCAAATGCAACAATCAATTAATATAGCTCCATTAGAATAAAACGGGGATTTTGGAGGCCACTGAGACTGATTCCTGATGTTAGAGAGGAAAATCCTTTCTTAATGAGCCTCTAAGGGCTAAGATAAACACATCTACGTACAAAATTTAAAGTCAATCGGGCATATAGTTTTGGAGAAATAGTGATGAGTGATAAATGGATTTTATATATATAGATATCTAAAAGAGTCTTGGTTTCAAAATCTAGAGAAATCTGCAAGTCTACTTTTAGAGGGCACAAAGTACTATATTTAGCTCCGAATCAATAAAATATTGTGTTTCTCACCATGTTTAACCGTGTCCTATGATCTGGCTATGCATGCTTTAAAACTAAATTGTTAATTTTCCGATTGAAAACAGTTGGTTGTCTTAGATAACAAAGTTTCATAGTCTTGGAAAATCAGTAAGTCTACTTTTAGAGGGAGCAAACGGTAATTAACTCCGAATCAGTGAAATATCGTGTTTCTAGCCATGTTTAGCCATATCATATGACCTGGCTATACATGTGTTCAGATTAAATTGTATATTTTCCATTGAACACAGTATGCTTTCCTAGATAAAGTTTTACAGCCTGAAAAAATCTGTAAGTCTACTCTTAGAGGCTGTAAAATAACCAGTTTGATTTACACGCACAAATTGAAAATCTAGCTCTACCTAAGGGTGAAGGAGGTGAGATAGAGCAAAAGGTCATAGGACCAAAGTTCTAGATCGTCTCAAATCAAGTGCAGAAAATTGTGTAGTTTTGCTGTAGAACCGTTCATTTAGCCGCTGTAGACCAATTAGAGAAACAGTGTTTTCAGCATTTAACATTTTTGGCACTCAAAAGGCTGCCATCTTCGATTTACTAAGAATTTTTCAAAATCCCTTCTTATTGCACATCTACAACATAAGACCTTTGACTCTACAAAATTTCAGCCTCGAAGGCTTAGTACTTTTTTAGTTACAGCGATGAGTGAGTGAGTCAGTGGTATTTGCCTTTTATAAGTATAGATAGATAGGTAACACCCCTAAACACTTGGCATTCTCTTGCTGGGCTCGTGTCAGGCCTCTGACCTCAGTCTGTGACTACATTAACAGCGGGGGGACTATTAAAAGGAACACAACAAATGTTAAGTCAGTATAGTTTTTGTTAAACACTGGAGTGATAAGAAACACTGGATCTTTTAAGGCAAGTAGGATGGGGTCCGGGTTATTTTTTACACTTCTGATATTTTCCCATTGTATTTGGCCCTTAATGTTTAAAATTAATATAACTAAGCTATCTTATCTTCCTCCTAGTATGAGGAATTTTGTAGGGACCGATTTGCCAATGGAATTAAATATATAGTAGATTTATATATTTTCTAAAAAAGACCTTGTTTTGAAAAAAAATAATAACATTTAGACACCCTCACTGATAATAATCACGTTAATTCACACCCCAATCTAAACAGCACGTTATGTTGCTGATGCATTGACCAGCACAATTAATATGATTTCATAAAATATAGTTATGATACATTTTTTCTGGTCGGTAGGGTTGTTGGTTAAAGCCAACTACATAAGCTAAAGGTGATCTGTTTTATCCCAATTAGTAAAAAAAATTTTGGGAGGGAACAGCTGATAACCATTGGCTTTTCATTTCTTACTGGTCCATTAACTATTGACACTTTCTAATTAATATTCAATCTTAGTTTGTAACTAAGACTACACACTCATCACTCGCCATACTTATTGCAAGTGCAAATCTTCTATCTCATGAGGACCAGAATACTACGAATAAATAAAATGAAAGCAAATAAATAAATTAACTTTGTAATAGTATTTTTTATTTTCGTGTTGTTGTATTTACAGCTTTGAATATTACAGTATTTTAAATAAAAATTTAAAAACAAAAATCATTTTACTTTTAAACTAGAGATTATTGTTATCTTTCATATGAAAATTATATACTATTATACATTTGTCTAATAATATATTAAATATTGCACTTAACTGGCCTTTCCTTAAGCAAATATAAATTAAGGATAATATTTTATATTAAATCCTTTATAAATCCCTTTAAATTAAATTAATGTTAGTTTATTATTTGAAAATAACATATGGTTTTCGAATATACAATCATAACAAATAACATATGGTTTTCAAATATACAATCATAACAAATAACATATGGTTTTCAAATATACAACCATAACAAATAACATTTACAGCAGAAGGGAGGAAACAATTTTTCTGTTTTCAAAAAGTATAAAAAGCATTTTACATTTTTTTTAATAAGGCAGCTTTAAAATAATTCATTGGTCAGCTTGATAAATGATTGTAGTAAAATGGTAATTGTAGTATTGTATAGTAATGAGGAAAGTATAAAAAACACATACCGCACATTTAACAAAACCAACAATTAAACAACAATTTTATGTAAAGGAAATAATTTTATGTAATTGAATGTTCTATTTTGATTTAAAGTTCATTTACATAAAACTCAGCTAAAAAGTAGGCTGGCAGGCATTTGCTAAGGCTTCGGACTGCAGAGTACAAAGTCCAAATCCCAACTGAAGTGACAAATAAAGTTTGCATACAGGCCATCAGCCTACATGAGCTGGTCAATGAAGTTTTACCAGTACTGTAATTATATACAGAGTGTATCTGTAATATGCAGACATAATTCTGGAACTGATCATAAAGGTCAAAATGAAGAAAAAATGTTATGTAAAGGTATGTCTAAAATTCTTCTATTGTCAGATATCTGCATTTTGTGTGTGTGTGTGTGTGTGTGTGTGTGTGTGTATGTGTGCGCTTGCGCGCGTGTGTGTGCGTGCGTGCATGCACGCGTCTGTGTGTGTGTGTGTGTGTGTGTGTGTTTTTTTTTTATATAATTTACAGTCATTTATATGTATATAAATAATTTACATAAATGTATATCTAAAGTCAACTGAACCAATTGAGTTGAAACTTTTTACATTACTCATCCATACAAAGATCAATTTTCCCAAAAATAATCACAAGATTATGTTTTCCATTTCAAAATGGTGGCCATATTAGTTTTTTAAAGTGTTACTAGTTTTTCCTGGTGTGGGTCTCTAGTTTATTACTCTATAATATTAATTTAAAGTGAAGAAGAATCATCTGATTTTTATCCATTGTTGGTAAGTGTAAGCCGTAGTAACAAAAAACAAACGTTGATAGTAAAGGTATGTAACAATTTATTTGGACTCCTGAGTTAGAAGGAAATGTTCTACCACAGATAACTAACTCTACCTAGATGGCTCATAGTATACGGGAAAAGCGTGCTCGCATACTGTGCACACTGTTTAAGGAGTGTGTGGACAGCACACACTAGACGACCTGGATGAATTTGAATGCGACGTTGCTGCATTCAACAAGTGTTGTATTTACAATAAGAAATAATAAATAAATCTGAATTAATGAAAACAAGTATATTTATGAACCAATTCACATTCATTATTTAACTGAACTACTTTTAACAATCAATTATATAAATGTAAATAAACGAACATCTGTAATATGTACATAATAAATAGATGAAATACAAACACATGTTTCAACATCATATCAACAAGTATTAAATCTCTATAATTATTATCAGCTGGTATTTATTATTGTAATATTCATTATTAATATGGTTCGTTGATTGAGTTCAATCAGGCAACCTCGCCAAGTTGATAGCCGCTCGACACGCTTTAAAGCGGACACGCTTTTATTGATACACTGTTAACATTCTTTAACATGGGAATGAGCTCTCTGGGTAGAGTAGGTTATCTGTGGTTCTACAAAGTTTTGATGAAGAACCTGGTGTAAATACTAGGAAGATGGCTAAGACATTACGGATCTTTCACTCTACAGTACGGAGATTATTAAAAAGAATAGCTACTTTTTCCTTACCATATACTCCAATTTTGTCCTCTTGGACCTACCAACTTACTTACTACCAACTTCCACAATAGGTGTAAATGGCCTTATGAAAACCCATGTGTTTCATAACACATGTTAACTCTTTAGTCAGCTTATTTGTTTTTTGTTAGTTTTTCGTCATTACATATCATTGCAATTTCCAACAATGGATAACAGTCTGATGATTCTTCTTCACTTTAAATGTTGGATTGAAATTAATCTCATAGAGTAGTAAAAATAACCCACAATTTCTTAAACACTGCCTTTTTAAGACTTAAGTTAGAATTAAACTAAAATTTTAAAAAATAAAGGATAATAACAATTAAATATTTTAATATTACACCATTGGAATATAAATTGAACAGGCTAAAAAATTATTCTTTATGAAATACATGTTTGTTGTGTTACATCACTTTAAAAAATTAATATGGCTGCCATTTTGAAACGTAATACAGTAATGATGTGATATTTAAGCAGTGTGCAAAGTTTCAACTCAATCGGTAGAGTCATAAATAATTTATTTTGTAAAAAAATCAAAACAAAATAATAGATATCTGGGAATAGAAGAATTTTACGATATACCTTTACAAGACATTTTTTCTTTATTTTGGCCCATAGAATCAGTTCCTGGAATATGTCTGTGTATTGAAGATGCATCCTGTATATTATCGTCTTTACTAAATGTATAAAATCAAAAGAATAAAACCTGTAGTCAGAAGCCAATTGGGTTTTCTACATTACATTCTGCTGACAATTTCAGCTCAAAGACATTCTAATACTTTTGTTTATAAAACAGATATAACTGCTTGTTACCTTCAGATGGTAGTTACAAGTTATTAATTCTAAAATGAATTATATACATATTTACACTTATATAACAATATATAACAGTTAGCACCCTATAAGTTCAACAAACATAAGTTACAGATAACATAAGTTAAACATAACAAACAAAGATGAAATCACAGGTGAAATCAGTCTTAGACATTAAGTTTGAAAATGAATTTTATCCATTCTTATGCACTTTTATTTCTCTTTAGTTGACCCAAGAACAAAGATGAGTTCTTTTAAGTTTGACACAGATTAAATTTAATCTATTTTGAAATAAAGTCCATTTTAGGAATTCAACCAAGATATTCATTCAGAGGTAATTCATACAATCATTTTTTATTTTTTTATTTCTTATTTCCAGCCAGAATGTGTTGGATTTCATCTAAGCTTTTCCCTTTTGTCTCAGGGACCAATAGAAACACAAAAGCAACTCCAACAGCACAGATGAGACCAAATATTCCAAAGGTAGCACCCATCCCCAAGATCTCTTTCATTGGAGAAAACATTTTTGTGACAAGAAACGCAAGTAGCCAATTGAGTCCAACTGCCAAACTGGATGCAGGTCCTTTAAGATCAGATGTGAAGACTTCCCCTGCCATCATCCATGGAATTGGACCTAGGCCCAGTGAAAAGATGACAATGAACAGAGCAACACTGCCCAGAGGGATCATAGCGAGACTGCTCACATCGCTTCCCCCTTCTTTAAGGTAGAAATAGTAACCTAGCATACCTTGACAGGCAGCCATTACTGCTGCGGAGACTAGCAAAAGGATTCTCCGACCCGCCTTATCCACTAAAATGGAAGACACATATGTCATAATCACCTGGATAGCTCCAATTATAATAGCAGAGATATCAGGTGACAATGTGCTCCCAGCATCTTTAAAGATACTATTGGCATAAAAAATTACAGCGTTTACTCCAGAAAGCTGCTGGAAGAACATTAAGCCTAGGCAAATCACTAAAGCTCGAAATGCAGCTTTTCTTGTAAATAAATCACCAATTGCGGCCCTATTTGCCGATGTTCTGTCGATTTCCTTCTGTAACTCACTCAATTCATAAGCAACGTTATATGAGGATCCTCGAAGTCTCTTGAGTGATGCCTCTGCCTCTTTCCGTAGGCCCTTACTTAGGAGGTAAACAGGAGTTTCTGGAGCAGAGAAGAATGCTAGGAGGAAAATGATGGGCACAATTCCGCTTAATATGGCAAGAGTTGTGTAAGAGACACAGGCACCCAGCACATAAGTGTAGAGAATTCCAACTGTCAACATTAGTTGGAAAAATGACCCCAGAGATCCTGAAAAAAGATATAATCAGTTAGTTCATTACAGAAAATTAATTGCATTTAAAGACCTAAAAATTGGAACTTCTTACATAATTAGGAACACTATCCTATGTTAGTCAATATAATATTTACCAATGATTTATTCTATAGTTGATCTAAACACAGGGTACTTATTGTGAAGTGGTTGTTCAACAAGTACAAGATACTGGTTATCAGGTCATTTATTTTGTCAGTTGTGTGTCACAAGGGACACCATCATTACAACAGTATTTATTAAACTTTACTTATAAATTTGTGTTTATATATTTTTAATAGTTGCAACAAAGACAATAATTTATAGCACTTTTGACAACATATATCTAAAGATAAACTAGCAATGCTAACTTTTCCCTGAAGATTTTCTTCCAAATTATCTAAAATAATCTATGTACCAATACTTGTCGTAGGCACATAAGTTGGAATATTGTAATTCCTATAAGGGGAAATGGGATACTGGAAAATTTATTAGGAACTGAAAGCAAACATTTATTCCTCAATTATTAAAAACAAAAACTATCAAATATATAGGCAGATTTGTAACCTTAAACCATTGGGAAAATTAATTAACATGTTTTATTGTTATATCTTTACCCAATATTTATTTTCAACAAGCTGTTTACCCGCACCTTGCTATGGGATTATCATATGAACAGTAATGCAAGAGCTGATGACGCAGACAGACCTTCATCATTTTTTTAAAATTGAAAGTTTTCCAATGCATGTCTCATATACAGGTAAGAACGAACAACGACTTTAGACCTTGGGGTGTGGTTACTTGGGCAGGTAACATTTATTAAAGGTGTATAAAATAGTACCTAACATTCGTTAATGTATAAAGCTCAATTTTATTTATATTTTCTTTGGGATAACTTTAGAAATCTTGTCATCCATTGCCAGACACCTATGACAGTTGCTACCCCCTACCAGACACCCCTAACCTTTAATAATTTATGTTTGAAAACTTAGGGTCTCATGTCCTAAATTTGGCATATGAGCATTGTCTTATATCTGTGTTACGTAACTCATGTTTGAATGCTCTACTGTTACATGAAATAGTGCCATGTTTGGCCTTGATATTTTACGGATGCGTTTACTTATACTTATATTCCAGCCGGGACTGTATGAGGCATCCTACGTCCTCCTGGAGTACGCCCACACTGCCATGTTCATGTGGATGTTCATTGAGGGGCTATACCTTCATAACATGGTCACTGGTAAGGACAAAGTTGTAATAATATTTAGTTCCTGTAACAGTTAACACTATATTTAACTGTGTGATAGACTAAGTGGAACCCACCCACACACACAAGCAACTTTCTTTATAGTATAAAAGCTAAATTTTATATATGTTACTTGGGGGCCTATAAAAAATGTTAACTCAATATCCGGAGACTTTTAATAATTTTTATACTTTGCCAGACACATTGAAAGTCCGCTGTAGGTACGAACGCAAATGTTATGCGATTCCGATCTTTAAAGATATCCAATAAAAAATAATTTTATTACGTTCATAGCTATGTTATATAATGTAAAAAATGTTATTTTAACACTGTATCATAAAATACAAAAAAAGTATGATTACATGTAGAAATACTATATTTAATCGTTTTCATAAATTTCATCATTGTCTTTGATATTTTCATTGTTTGCACAAATATCAATTACAAAACGTTGGCTGTACCATTGATTTTATACTCAAATAGATTTTCCATCCAATGTTAAATGTTGAGTGTCTAATATCAGCTTTTTTTGTGATCCAACGTCGAGTGTAAATGTGGTCCCATGTAAATGTCATGCAGTTTAAACCAACTGTGGTTGCGGGCCTCACTAATTAACAAAATTACAGGCACAAATATTCCTATTAGATGAAATATCTTGTAGGTGTATATAATCAAGGGTTGTGGCTACGCATAATTGTTCAAATAGTTTTTTAATTAGCATAATACGTGTTGATACATATATATTATATACATTACAATATATTTGTGCATTTTGTGCTTGTATTGTAACAAATTTGTGTTGTGTGACGTTTACTTGTACTGTATAATTGTTCAATACATTACTAAATGACAGATAATGCGCAGTAAAAGATCGCAGTCAACTAAGCACCCTATCTCACTCGCACTCATTTGAACAGTTATTACCTCACGCTCCCACCTACAGCGGACTTTCAATGTGTCTGGTAAGATGTAAAAACTATTAAAATTGTCTGGCTATCAAGATAAAAATTTTTTATAGGCCCCAAGTAATATATATAAAATTTAGCTTTTAAACTATAACGAAAATATAATTATAATTTAATAAGGTTTAGGTGTGTCTGGCAGGGGGTAGCAACCGTCATAATTGTCTGGCAATGGATGACAAGATTTCTAAAGTTATCCTGAAGAAAATATAAATAAATTTGAGCTTTATACATTAACGAATGTTAGGTACTATTTTACACACCTTTATTACATGTTACCTGCCCAAGTAACCACAACCCAAGCTATAGTCGCTGGTTGTTCTTAACTGAAAAGGGGACATGCACAGAAAAACTTTCAGCTTTTATAAAATAACCAAGTGCTGGCCATTGTGGGCTCTTGGGCTATTTTAGTTTATTTTAAATATTAAATTTCAACAAGCATCATTTAGCTTATTTCAAAATTGTTCATTTTATTTGTTTTAATCTAACAGCTGATGGTGTTTTGAATTCAGTTAAGTTGTTTTCGTTTTTATAATTTCAGGTAAAAAAATATATATCAATGGCATTAATAATGTCATGTCATATGGACTCGTGAAATGTTTTAGATTAAAAAAATTATGTGGTATAGTAAGTGAACTTATTTTCTATATCTCCTACTAAATTAAATGAAACATGTATTTCCTCTATCTATTTAAAATTGAGATTGGAGCTACACAGATCACAAAATACTCCATATAAATCATTAATAAAATGTTAACGATCTAATCAAAAATTATTTTAAAATCATGATAAATGTAATTTAAATAAAATTGTTTGTGCTTCTACCTCTGACAGAATTCTCTGCAATCTCTCCAACGTACATGGGTGCTATGGCTGAGGAGGCTCCACTAGCAACTCCCACGATGAATCGTGCAACGTACAGCGCTTCTGCAGACGATGCATACACAATGATGAGCCTGAAAAAACACAAATTATAAACAAGCCTCTGAAACAAGTATCTTCTAGCTTTTGCCACCGATTATCTACATCTAGTTAGAGTAAAAATGAAATAAATTAATTTGAATTGTAATAAAAAATAGTTATAAAGTGATAATTCATTTTATGATTCATAAATCTAATTCTTCAAACTGATTTTTCACTAATTCAGTAGCTGTTTTTAAGAAATAATTGCATTCCTCTCCACTTGCTTAAAGTTTAAATTAGATTTAAACTTATCTCCTGTGTAATCAATTTGTGTATTTTAATATTGCTCTATTAAGAGGTGCAGACCAGGCCATGGTTCTAGGCGTGTAGGAGGTAGTGCAAGCGGGATAGTGAATGTCCCCCACCAAATTTCTCCTACGTCTACTGTGAACAGTCTCTTCAAAATGTTGTTTAGGTTGGCTGCCATGTTTATATAGTTTGCTCGATGGTGCCTGTTATATTGAAATTTAGTGATTTAAAATACGTTTTAATGAGTCATTGAACATCAGTTTTTTTCAACTTATAATTGAATTGGTTTATATTAGATAATTGAGTTTAAATTGTGATTTTACAATAACTTATTTTATTACGTGACACATGAAAAGGTAAACAATCACTAAATAATGAAAACATACATTTAGAGGAAAACAAAAACTGCTGATTTTGTTCTATTCGAGAACATGGTAATTAGAAAATATAGTAGGTATCACGATGAGGCTGTGCAGTAGACTGTGACGTCACATGATCGAAATCAGCCGGTTTGATTATTCTATTAAATACTGTAACTAAATCTACCAATCACGTGGAAGTATTTTCTAGGTACTGTGTCCGAGATGTTTATTTTTTAAATTGAATGTACAACTGTCATTGGAGAGGGAAATCCATTGATGCGCATGCTGGAACAACACACCCAGAACTATGGATTGGTCAATACACTTTGAATAATTGTTTTAACAAAACGTTCTTAGTATTAATTCTTAGTTAATGAACAGTAACAGTGAAATATCAAAGTGCCTCCAGTACTTTTGAGCAAATCAAGGCAATTTTTTTTTTCATGGATTTAACCTTGATTATCCCTTTGAAGGACAAGCTTATTAGTGCCACATATGGAATGTTATCAAATTTAAGAAAGATTAAATTCCAAAATGTACTTTTGTAATATGCAGGAAATGAAATACCAGAAGAACGAAAAATAATTACAAAAAGGAAAATAATTATATTTTGTTTCTAATGATTTTGATCTGAATTCAATTAAAGCGAGGCAAAGATGGAACTGTATTTTGTACTGCAAACATTCTGTATGAACATAATTTGAAAATTAATACTGAATATATTTTAGATCTTGTTTTGTTACCACTGCAAAGGATGTATTTTGTTTTATTTTTTAATCTAATCTGAAAAGTAAACTAGTTTTTAAGGAAACAGTTTGTTATTGTTAGAATAACTACATTTTTTCTTTGGAATTCTGTTGCTTGACATTATCAAATTATTTTTAAATCCATCCTTTTAATATCTACTCTTTTAACATTATAAAAATTTATAATTTACCACTATTGTCCTATGAAATGGTTTTTTGATAATTTTCTAATGGAATATGCTCATTATAATAACTTCTATTCTTACCAGCTAACAACAAAGGGCAGAGCCACTGAGGCACAGACAAGCTTTCGGCCAAACATGTTAGCAAAGATGCCAACTGGTAGAGCTCCTAATAACGCACCGACAGGTAAGAGAGAACCAACCCATGAACCCTCATCTGAAGTAATGGTAAACGAAGACATCGTGGTAGCAACAATGTTTGTAATGTTATCTGTTGTACTATTACCAGTGGTATTGATAGCAGGAGCAACAATGACTTCCAGGGCTGGTCCTGTCCAAGCCAATGCAGTCCCAACGCAAAAAGCACTCATTGTTGCTGAAACACAGTTTGTTTCTTGTTACAATTTTAGTAATTTCTTCCCAATAAGTACTTTTAGATAACTTAAATGTTACATTAATACATTGTTTATAAATACTTTATGATGTATGTATTATTTAGAATATTCGCATACAACAATCAATTAATTAGCTCATTTTCTCAGTGCAGTGGTTTGTTAGATACACATGGACTTTGAAATATATGAATCTGTTTTATTTATTTTATTTTTATTTTAAAATGAAATGCATCATTCATTCATAAGACACCGACTGTCAAGATATGGGCGAATATGAGGGGCGAATGAGTGTAGATGATTGAGTGTTGTTATTGTTACTAATTAAGGTTGACTGTTCCTCAGAAAGAGCTATTTATTAAAAATAGCCAGGACAACTAAGGAACTTACAGCTTTACGTGGAATCCGAACCAAGTAGTGTTGGTCTGATTTTCAGCTAACTGACAAGCCTGGAACTCATTTCTCTTCCCTACACAACAACCGAACCTTGACTGTCAGCCAACATGGACACCCCAGACTTCTCTAGTAGTGTCCACGTCGATGACAACCATTGAGTGAACGCCATGTCGGTGTTAAGAGGACTGAGCATAGAACTTATCTATCGCCTAAAATGTCCTCAACGCTTTGTCCCCAAGTAGCTGGGTTACAGCACTGTGCTACCAGTGCTTACATGTAAGGGAACATGTCAGTATGGTAAATAGTTTTGATGATAGTTTAGTAAAAATTTTACATTTTTATTCAAGTTTAATAGCAAGCTATATTCTTTATATTGTTTTAAAATCATATTAAATAAAAAAATATAACAAGCAAATTGATGATATTGTGCCATTCTACACATTAGGTAGCTGTGAATAAAAATCTCCCGAGGGTTCCAAGTGTGGAAAAGATTAGTATTATTTACTTAAAACAATAGTTATATCTCTAGTGTAAATCTGTTGAGTCTGTTTTCAATTCTATCTACGCCAGAGACATTTTTACTATGTGTACATACGTTGTTAAGGAACAACGGTCCAAACCCATAAAGCAAATTTATAATTTTATAATTTCTTTTATAACTATATGAGTTACATTTTCAAAACTATTTTAAACCTGAAATCCTTATTCTGGACACTGGTTCAGTCTGATTTGTAAGTTGCAAGGTAAAACTCTTGCTCATATAACTGAGGTTTAAAAGTTATGATAGCCAATCAAGCACAGGAAGTAATGATTATTGCTAATAATGTAATAACAGTTTTTGAATGCTATTTTTAGTGCCAGAGGAATTTTTAAAGTTGCTCTCAGCTAGTACCATCTGTTACAATCTGCTAATTGCTCTCTATCAATTATTACAATGTCCCATTAAATAATTCCTACCTATATTATTTATTACTCAAAATCAATAATGTTTATATCTAATTATACATAAATAATTATAATCAGTCTATTAAAATAATATACTAAAATGGTCTCACACTATATATGCTATTTTTATTACAAATAAATTTACTAGAAAAAAAGTTTGTTCTCTTTTTTCATTTGGGCATCCTTATGACCATGATAATAATAAGTGGAGTCTATTCAATCACTTTACTTTACATTTCAGTTATTAACATCCTGTTGAAATCGCACAATAATTAACTTATTCACAAATAAAAAAAATATGGCAATTTTTAAGTTGTTCGAAATCATTACCAAAAGGTTTTGAATCCTTTTGTATCAAAATATAATTAAACATAAAAACATATTACAATAATTAATTGTGGTTTTTATGTAAAAATATATGATAACAAATTAGAAGATAATTCTAATTCAATTTTTTGAAGTTATTTTTTGAATCTTTTAATGAATTTTGTTTGTGACATCATGTTAACAGGTTTTGGCACTTTATGAATAATTTTTTTGATGTCCGAATAACAGGACATTGGCACTAAAGGATTAAGTAGAGAACGATTTTTCTAATTTAATATGTAATTAAAGCTTTTTCTACAACTTTAACTATACAAAACCCATTTATAGAGGCACTGCCAAAATACAGATACAGTATGGTTACAAGGAGAGTATTGGAATAATTTATAGTTGTGAAACAACTGCAAATTTTATAAATAATGTAGAAAATAACTAAAGGCTATCTAACAATTAATTGTAATCTGTTAATCTACTCACCTGCTATGGTAAAAAGATATTGAGGGCCCTTTCTCCCCTCCTCCTTGAGGGGGGAGCCCTTGTTTAGCATAGCTTCTGTCACTCGCCCTTCCATGTCTTCCATCACCTCACACACCGAGAGTTATCTATCTGCAAATACACAAACTTTCTGCTTAATTAGCGAGCTTCGTAAATAACCAATCATTCATGTTATCCATCACTGTTATCAACAATCCTCAAGATATGTCAATCAGATATTTCTTATTTACGAATAAGAACTAAAGACTACATTATTTCTGTATAAACTATTTTTATTATTCATTGTTAAGACGCCCATTGTCAAGATATGAGCAAATATGAGGGACGAATGAGTGTGATAAGTGTAGATGAACGAGTGTAGTCATTGTTACTAACTAAGGTCAACTGTTCCTCAGAAAGAGCAATTTATTAATGGCCCCATAACCAGAGCAACTAAGGGACCTACAGCTTTACGTGGAATCTGAACCACGTAGTGTTCGTCTTATTTTCAGTTAATTGACAAGCCTGACACTGTCAGCACTAGCCTAACAATGTGCTGAAATCTTTCTTAAAATAAACTTATAAGTTCTATTTACTTTTTAAAAATAACATTACATTGCTGTAACTTTCAATGTCATATCAAATATGAGTGTAATAGAAACATAAGTTAATTTAATTTTACTAACGCTAGCATTAGCCTCTTGAAAATGCACACTTAACCAAAATAGCTTTTCATATTGTGTAACATTCTCCAAGGTTTCATGTTTGTCTTATTTGATTGGTAACATGACATGCTATGGATCTTTGTGTTACTAAGCGTTTTCATTTTCTAGTTTATCATTTAAATGAATAAATTCTTAATTGAATGCTTTAGTACAGCAATTTTGCCAATTATACCAAGTATTAAGTACATTACAAATTAACATGCTTGAAGACAGCAGCAGACAACTTAAAGTTAAACATTTACATTATAGAAATAAACAATTCAATCCTTAAAACAAGACAATACACATCAACATGCACTATAGAAATCATAAAACTTCAATTTTTAAATCAGGACAATACATATCAATATACAACAAACAAACCGTTGATAAATATAAACAAAAAACTTAGAATTTTGTTACTAAGCTAGTTATTATTTATACGTTTATATTAATTCTGAAAATTAATATGGAACTTTTAATAGTCCAACAAAATTATTCTTTAAATAATATTTAGTTTGTGGTCATGGTTAAGCCTCCATATGTATGACATTTTATAAAGTCTTAATTAATTTTACATTGCAGTGTTTAACCTTCTGTAACCTTTACATAAATTATTTTCAAACTGAAAGACTTTATTCACAATCTTAGATCCTAAATTAACAGCATTTATGGTAAAAATATATAATTGTTGTTGAAAACAAATTATCTCTTTGAAACTTGTAAGAAAAGTATTTAGGCCTTCCCAATAAAATATTTACCTGTCCTTAGGACTTTGTGATAGATAATATGCATAAATTATTTTTTATATTTATACTTACATACTGGACTTTATTACACATTGTAATGACCAATAAAAATTATAGTAAATAAAATTATATAGTCCACAACTTCAATATTTTATAATTCAAAGCAATATCAAAATCATGAATGTACTCCCTCGTCTAAAACACAATTTATACAAAATGATTAATAGAATGATTCTGCCAAGTCAAACAAAACTGAACTGAAACAAGAAAGGAAACCTCAAAATGTGCCACTTCCTGGCATTGTGGGATGTTAATGGTCCAGGAAGGTTTTATTAATGTGTCAAGCTTTCAACAATAATTGCAACAGTTTATTGTTGACATTCTAGTTAAATGGACAAGATTGCACAATTATTTACAGCTAAAGATGAAGCTTTAAGAGCCCAATTGATGCACACTAAATTGAATAAATGAATGAATTGTTTGATCTTCAACCAGAAGTAAACATGAGAAAGTGAAACTTTTATTTTTATTGCAGATTTTTATAATTTTATCTCACTCACAAAAAATTAAGAACAACATGAATAAAGAATTTCTAACTGGGATATTTTGGCTTGTGTGTCTTAGCTACTATATTCCTTGGTATGTAAGTGTTGCGTCTTATGTTCACTATTTATTTAGACTAGACATTTACTAAATCAGTTTCCTGGGAAACACTTGTTACATTTTTACAATAGGATATAATTATTGGTTTATTATACATATTGGAACTGGCTGAGCAAAGTAAGATATCTGTTATATTTGAGTTTTTAAATCAGTGAATTTCTCTTATGCAGAG
Source organism: Stictocephala bisonia (assembly GCA_035578905.1). NCBI lineage: Eukaryota > Metazoa > Arthropoda > Insecta > Hemiptera > Membracidae > Stictocephala > Stictocephala bisonia. The sequence goes on from JAQJVL010001041.1 coordinate 210,062, forward strand.
CCAAGTTCTGGATTAAATATATAATTTTTGTCTAATTATATATGATTTTGATAACTTATCCTGCTTTAAGGTGTTTGGGTATACATTACTAAACGTACATGACATAAAATAATATTGAAGCTTATTTTCAAATTTTTTTATTTTAGTTTCCTTACAAAAACCCAGTCAATAATAAGTTCATCCTATATTATTCATGAAGTTGATTTTTTTCATTTCCATGACATTAAGTGACTGCTACTTCGGATCAGTATCTGGGAGTAACGTTAGATCGATCGCTGAGTTTAAAAGCCATCTTCAAAAAACATCAGCTAAAATTAAAACCAGGGCAAATGTAATATATCATATTGCTGGAACAACTTGGGGAGCCAATGCACGCGTCCTGCGTACTACTGATTTGTCACTGGTCTATTCAGCAGCTGAATATAGTGCTCCCGTATCGCTAAATAGTGCACATACAAAAGCGATTGATATTCAACTTAATAGAGCTATTAGTGGTACTTTCATGGCAACTCCACTTCCTTGGCTCCCGGTGCTGTGCAATATAATTGGCTCCCGGTGCCTCCAGAAATAAGACTTCAGGAGGCACTACGTAAAGAATTCAATAAGATCTTGAATGCACTGCACCTCCCCAATACCCATGTGCACCTCGACAATTTCCCACGTCAGAACGGTCTTGAAACCCACCTCTACATACTGCTTTCCAGTTGAGCAGATCAAATTTCTCACCCAATACTAGCTGGTAGCTGGGCCATAGTGTGGAACAGTTTTGATGGACAAAATAAGTTCCTTATTAATGATCCATCAATACCTGTAGGTGGAATGAACCTCTCTCATAGGGAGTGGATATTATTGAATCGGTTCAGAACTGGAGTGGGCAGACACTACTGGAAATACAAATGGGGATTGACAGTAGATAAGTCATGTGATTGTGGGGAGTCTATCCAAACAATGGATCACATAGTTACAGATTGCCCCTTGCGCTGTTTTACGGAGGGATTAGCTAGCATAAATAGAATCAGTGAGGCAGGTCTGAAATGGCTGGATGGACTGGAATTAGCTATGTGACAAGAAATCATTTGTTATTAATTTATTTATTTTTAATTTTTATTATAGTGTAATGACTTTTGGACTTTTGTCCAACTATAAAACTCAGATTTTATATCATTTTAAATTTAATAAAATAATAATAATAATGGTAGCTGACAAAAAAAACCAGGGATTTGTCCGCTACCCCTGCCACCTCATGGGATTTGATTTTTCATAAAGCCAATGTTAATTTGAAATAAATATTAGCTTTGTTTATAAGCGTACAATCTTAGATTTGTCAAAAATTGTCTTAGTGCCTGCTGATATTTATATCCTAGGTTTATATTTAAAATAACTATTATATTAATTAATTTTTTTCAACAAACCAAAACTGGCTAAAAAAATTTTATCGCAGGGGTACAAGTTACATTTGTCTTATAAAGCATGTTAAATTTGAAATACATCTTTTTAAAAAAATGTAATCATAAATGTTTTCAGGTGAACTAATGTTCAACTACAAAATGTCAGTGTACGCTACTGATAAACGTGCTGCTGGTGGCCAAGCAGGGAGGAGATAGTCAATTGCCACAACTGTTCACCAAATAAAGGTTTGGGGACTGACGCAGATGACAACCCGTCTTCTGATAGTCGATGGAATTACATGTAGTTGCAAAGTCGACACCAGGTAGAGGGTTGGAGACTTGACTGCGATAAAATTGTTCACTTGAGAAGACTGTTAAGGAAAAGAGCAAAAATAATAAACTATCTAGAACTTAGGTTAGGTTCAAGGGCACTAGGCCAGGAATTAGTATATTGGAGAGATAGGACATCAGCAAACTTACCTTAGAAGACAAGTTCACTAACACCAGAGTAGTAGTAATATACACAAAATAAACACAAAATCTCACAAATTTTAAATGCCACTGGCATTTTCTTCAGGTGAGTAGAGAGAGAGCTTTTTTAGGTGAAATTAGGGATGAAAAGTTTTGTAGACTTTGAAGAAAGGTTTCAAGATTGGTATCGGAGTCAGTCCAGATCATGAAAATATTGGAGATCATGAAACGGAGCCAGCAGAGGGGTTGGACGGGTTGTTTTTGAAGGAAAGTCTTCTCCAATTTCCTCATGAACAGGTTGACATAGAAAGGGGCCATGCGGGTACCCATAGTGGTACCCTTGATCTGGAGGTAGTTGATGCCAGAACTTTGGAAGTGGTTTTTTCAAGGATGAATTGAGTCAGCTGAAGTAGGAAGGAAGTGATAGGTTCAGTGTTTGGAGGGCGTGTATTGAGGAAATACTCAATAGCAGCTAAGCCATGAGCGTGGGGTATATTGGTGTACAGTGAAGTGGCATCAATGGTAACCGGTTTGGTGTTAAGGGGTAAGAGGTTGGGGAAGATTGGAGAGGAGACTAAGGAAATGATTGGTATCCTGGACGTGGGAAGGGAGTTGTCGTACTAGAGGTTGGAGTTTGTCATCGACACAGGTAGAGATACGTTTGGTAACAGAATTATAGCTGGCCACAATAGGCCTACCAGGGGGAGGGATGGTGCCTTTATGGATTTTGGGTAGGATATAAAAATGGGGTTGAATAGGCTGTTCATTGATAAGCAGGATTTGGCTGGCGGTGGTTAGGTTTTGGTGTTTAGAATGATGAAGGAAGAGATTTTTCAGTTCTTGGTTGTGTTTTTCGGTTGGGTCGAAGTCAAGTTTTGTAGGTGGAGTAATCAGACAACTGGAGGTTAATTTCATTGATATATTTGGATTTGTTAAGAATAAAAGTGGTGGAACCTTTATCGGCAGGAAGGATCATTATGTTGTCGTTGGATTTTAGGGACTTTATGGCTCCGCGTTCAGCAATGGTAAGGTTCTGATCTTTAGAGAGTTGGGAGAAGAACTGAGGATCTGATACTTTTTGGAGGATGAAGTTAAGGTAAAGTTCAATAGGATGGTCAGGAGGTAATGGTGGTGGGTCAAAGGTGGAAGGAGGTTTGAAGCGCGCTAGGCAGGTTCAGGCTCTCTTTATCTAGAACTTAGTCACCGTATTACAGAAACATTGATTTAAACATTAACAGGTTCTAGAAATGTTTAATTATGTGTTGAAAATTTAACATTGGTCTTTAGAGATAAAATTTATTTCAAAATACGCCTCTAAATTGATGGTTTAGTTTTAATACAAAATCCTAGAAACCTTAGATATTCAAATTCAAGGCATATTAAATGTGTGTACACTGTAGAAACATAAATTTTAAGTAAATTCGAATTAAAACTTGCTAGTTGTACTTGAATTTGTGGCTTCCAGATTAACAAGTACGCTTCTTTCCTAAATGGTGTGTGCTAGATAGCCAAACACTGAATATTAATTCATTTTTCTTCTTTTAGGAGCCCCTTCATTTAGGAGTTATTTTTATTGTCTCATTTATGAGGTAACTCCTACCTTTATGAGGTAACTCCTATATTTATGAGGTAAGTCCTGTATTTATTTGTCATTGTTGTACTTATTTGTAACATTTTCTAAGGATAAATAAAGGATAAATTTAATCATCCAAATACCATCCCACTTTTTCTCAATGCATATTTTGATTATCATTATTTTAATAAATAAATCCAAATATCATTTATGCTACATATCACTTTTCATTTTAGAATTTATGAAAATCATTACATTTTAAAGAAATTTGACATAAACTGTATGATTAATTAATAGCATTTATTCTTATTCTATGAAAATGGCTGTTCATTAATCAAATCTAACTAAAAGAACAATATTTTCAAACAATTTCTTAAAATATTTCCATGTTGGAAAAAATTACAAACACATAAAACATGATGGATATCTTATTACCAAACTCAGTTACTCATGACACTTGTTATCTTACAACTCTTTTACAACACTCATTTTGATTATTTTAAAAATATTTTTATTTTTAGGCATTATCAGTTTTATTTTTATTCTCTTTAGTGCTTTTTTTATCTACTGTAACAAATAATCCAAGATATCATTGTGCAATTATGCAAGCCAGTGCATTTTATATCATAAAAGTATATTCCAAAGTTTCACAGATAATGATGGCTAAAAACTCTGCTTCAATAATCCAATAAAAATGTTCATTCAAATGTGTTTTTAATACTCTCTTTCATTAACTTACCTTTTTATACTAACATTTAATGAATTTGTACAGTCAAATTTATATTACTATTTTTTACTTAATCAAAAAATCTTCAGACCTAAAGGATAGAGACAGATTCTTCTGTATTTGAAGGTCCAAAATATGACCAAAGTTATAAATTAGTATTTATTTTAGAAAAGAACTAACTGAGATTAAACCTGTAAATGGTTTGGACATTTAACACATTCCCTCCAATTAATATAAAATATTCAATATTAATTACTTGATAAAGTGTGCACTTGAGTAATAAAATGTCAAGAAGTCAGAATCATGGAGCCTAAAGCACTTAGGTGCACTCTAGATAACGGTGACAACTGATATCGACTGTTTACAATATTACTAATACTAACAGGTGACCTGTTCAACATGGCATATCCATTTTTTAGTCATAATAAACACTTCAAAAGTTACTAGTACTAAGTACATCTGCTCCAAATATTGTTTGCTACTTCTCTGTATTTTAACTGCTTTGAAATTCAAACCTGCTACAACCCTCCTGCCACCTTAGATGTAATTTATACTGTTATATTTTATACTGTTAATTTATACCTTTTGATTTATACTGTTCTAGAAAAAAAAAATCATTTTTAATTTTACATGTAGAATATTGTAATTTTTTTAACACTGCAGATTTAGAGTAGTTTTTCACTAATGAATTAATTTTTTTCGTTATAACTTAACAGCCCATAACAATACTAACTCGATACTCAGTTTTGCTAAAATTTGAAAAATTACTCTTTTGGCTTAGAAATAGTTTTCAAAACACTGTTCAGACAAACATGTTGATATTGATTAGACAAGTGATGGAATACTACTCAATCAATTTCCTCAATCATGTCGTTCTCCAAACTGTTAACGAACTAATTCAGGTCACTGGGTTGATGACACAGCACTAAACATGATGAAATCTCTTCTAGAGTAACTTTTGCATAATATATAAAATTTGTCTTTCCATAATTTTTTGCAACAAATACTAGACAGCTTATTCACAAAACTTTTTATCAAATGAACTTTAAAGCTACATTTGGGCATTATCTCACTGACTAACTAATACAGTACAAATGTTTAACCACTAATGTAACATTACAATTTGTATAAGTACTAGTCAATTATATGTGTATAAAAATGCTGGAACATGTTCTAAAACCACACAACAAACGATTGAATTGATAATATTACATCAAAATAAAAGTAAAAAAGACTCATAATAAATGCAACACAAGCAATGTAAACATCAAATGGTGGGTGGCCGATAGTAAGCATTTGTGTTTTCCAACCCACCCACCCAAACACGTGCAGTGGCAATTTGTAAGTTCTACAGATTGGAAACGTTTTGGCACAATGAAAGTTAAAGCCAATGTACTATATCAAAAAATTTAAAAAAAAATTATTTGGCTCAAATTTTCAAAAATATCTTTAGTCATTATCAAACAGTGTCCATTGTTATCTAAAATATAATTCTTGATTTAAAATTAGGCAAAGGAAAGAAAATTAAAGGTATGTGTGTTTTCAATTTAATATCACAATATATAGGTTAAACATCTGATAAAAAAGTACCCGTACTATAAATAAAATAATGCTGAAAGTACAGAGAGATGTATAATATTTTAGTCAAGCATTTTACATACTCACATTTCTGCTGAGATTGAGCTAGACCTCCTGGGCTTCTTAATGAAATCACTTGGCTAGGTATGTGGTTTTATAGTCTATAATTAATAGTTTTATTACCCTGACTAGACCTGCTAGCAAAGAGAAAGTTGTAAAACAAATCATAAACTGGAAGTTCTGAAATTTTGTTTTCAAAAGAACTATTCACTGGAATACCATATCAATTAACAAATACAACTATATTCTTATTCTTTCTACAATATTAATAATAGGATTTTAACAATTGGGAGGGGCAGGCTTTAATACCTGGTAGCGGTCCCTCAACCAAAAGGCTTATTGTGCGTCCTCCTTTACAGGACTTCAAACCTCATCCAATCCAAGATCCTTAGAGAACCTATTATCAAGCTAACTATTGATTTATTGTATGCATAGTTATGTATCTTGCTTAAAAAAACACATAAATGACTAACAATAATTAATTGTTCATAAGCATAATGTTGGTGACACTGTTTAGAGCAACACACTACTACTTAAGTTGGAACAGTATTACTGTGACGTTGGTAACACTGTTTAGACCAACAACCTACTACACAAGTTGGAACAGTATTACTGTGACGTTGGTAACACTGTTTAGACCAACACACTACTACACAAGTTTGAACAGTATTTCTGTGACGTTGGTAAAACTCTTTATTACTGTGACGTTGGTAAAACTGTTTAAACCAACACACTACTACACAAGTTTCAACAGTATTACTGTGACGTTGGTAAAACTCTTTATTACTGTGACGTTGGTAAAACTGTTTATTATTGTGACGTTGGTAAAACTGTTTAGAGCAACACACTACTACACAAGTTGCAACAGTATTGCTGTGACATTGGTAAAACTGTTTAAACCAACACACTACTACACAAGTTGCAACAGTAGTGCTGTGATGTCGGTAACTCTGTTTATACCAACACACTACTACACAAGTTTCAACAGTATTGCTGTGACGTTGGTACCACTGTTTATACCAACACACTACTACACAAGTTTCAACAGTATTGCTGTGACGTTGGTACCACTGTTTATACCAACACACTACTACAAAAGTTGCAACAGTAGGGCTGTGATGTCGGTAACTCTGTTTATACCAACACACTACTACACAAGTTTCAACAGTATTGCTGTGACGTTGGTACCACTGTTTATACCAACACACTACTACATAAGATGCAACAGTAGTGCTGTGATGTCGGTAACTCTGTTTATACCAACACACTACTACACAAGTTTCAACAGTATTGCTGTGACGTTGGTACCACTGTTTATACCAACACACTACTACACAAGTTTCAACAGTATTGCTGTGACGTTGGTACCACTGTTTATACCAACACACTACTACATAAGTTGCAACAGTAGTGCTGTGATGTCGGTAACTCTGTTTATACCAACACACTACTACACAAGTTTCAACAGTATTGCTGTGACGTTGGTACCACTGTTTATACCAACACACTACTACATAAGTTTTATACCAACACACTACTACATAAGATGCAACAATACTATTGTGCCTTTAACCTGATACCCTACTTGGGTGTGTTTCAAAAGTTTTCATTTTATTTTATTTTTTAACAGCTGATTAATTAAGTAAATAAAATAACTCCATAAGAATAACATTGAAACTTTAAAGGCCAGTAGGATGGAGCCCTAGAGTCAGAAGTGAATTAAACCATGCCAGAAACCTTCCCAGTAGTGAATTCAACAACTTCTCAAAGTTTCATGGCTATCCAATGAGTTGTATAGTAATGCATAAAGGACACACACTTGCATTTGTTTATATATATTGTTAACACACACACACACACACACACACACACACACACACACACACACACACACACACACACACATATATATATATATATAAGTCTGTTTTATAAAACTTTATTTTTAATAAACATGATCATATTAAAAATCGTTTAAACAACCTAGAGTTAACTTATACCATGTTTTGTATTACTGAATGCAATAAGCACAATATAAATCAACGTAAACCATGTACAAAAGACAGGTACTCTGCTAGAATTGGATAAAAATAATTCACCAAAAAAAGTAATCCTAAACATATTTTATGGTTGGTTTTCTTATTATCTTAATGAAAATTTAGATCTATATCTATACAAAAACTAAAAAAGTCAATGTCATTCTGTAAAATTATCTACATATTTAGCTCCTATTTAATATTTTGTGCACAAGAGCATTATTATTATTTTTTATATCTCATCTCTTTGTTTTTAAAAGTGGGTAGTTCCAACACTTCTGTACGTATATGGGTGGGTGGTTCAACACCACTATACATGTATGGGTGGGTGGGTAGTTTCAACACTACTGTACATATTGTAATAATTGTTAATTGTTGCATTATAATTAAATTAGAAAATTGTATTTAGAAAATGTTAAATTTTGTAAGAACTGAGAGGTTTAGGAGTTTGTAATGTTTTCCAAAAGTTTTCGATATAAATTCTCCAAGTTTTGAGAAAAATTCAGAATCTTCTCCTTTCAAATAAAAAAGGAGTTTTTTTCCATATAAAATAGTTAAATAACCAGTATTTTCACGTCTGTTAATTTCCTGTCAATTTCATGCGACACGTTTTCTGAAGGCAACATGTTTGGTGAGCCTTACTTGTTCAGATGTCCTGGTTTAGAGGGTTCTAATTGGTTGGTTTAGCTTCTAGAGTTAAAGAGGGGGTAAGTCCATGGGTCGAAGCTTGCGGGCGTTCGAGCAGTGCTACGATATCTTTCTGAGTGTGACCACGTGCGATCCTCTTTCGAGTACTTGGCGACTTATACCGTTTCGGTGTTACTTTTACCGTTGCGGCAATTTTTCTTATTCGCGTGTGAGTGATTGGTTGAATGCCGGTCGAGCTTTGTTGTGGTCACTTTTGGTTTCGAAAACTCCAGGACAGCTACGTAAGTAATTGTTACAAGTTTTCTTTAGTTAGAGATTTTCAGTAGGGTTTTAGTAGATAGGGTAAGATCCACCAAGCATGCGCGGTTAAACTTGTTTGAAGTCACTCTTCTAGTGACAAATTTTTAGAGTATTTTGATTCTCTTGGTTTTGCTTTTTAAACATTGTAAGTAAAAGGAAAAATGTTTCAAGTCACTAAAAGCTGGTTATTTCTTTTGGTTCCAGATCTCCCGGAGGCAATTTAAAGAATTTTAAGGCAATTTTAAACAATTTTAGAAAAATTAGAAAATTTAAGAAAAGGAAATTTTAAAGCAATTTATACTATTTTAAAGAATTTTAAACAATTTTGAATTTTAAAGCAATTTATACAATTTTATATACATTTTAAAGAATTTAGAAAATTTATTACAATTTTGAATTTTGATTTAAAAGTTTAAAGAAATTTATTAAAAAAGTCAAATAAATAAAAAAGGTTCTGGTCTGAAGATATTTAATTTATTATTTTGGAAGATTTGTTTTAATTTATTTATGTTCCATTGAGTCAATAAAAGAAGAGATTTTTATTTTCGTCTTTATCATTATTTTAAGAAGAATCCAATTTTTATTTGTTGAAGTTATTTATAAGAAGATAAATAAAGAAAAATTTGTATCATTGAAGAAGTCTTATTTTAATCTTTCATTTAAGTTGTTCAACATATCAAATATAAATAGTAGCTTTAATAAGGCTACAGTATATGGGTGGGTGGTTCAACACCACTGTACATGTATGGCTAGAAGGATGGTTTATCCCCACTGTACATGTTGGGTTAGTGGATGGTTCAACACTACTATACATGTAGGTGGGTGGTTCAACACCAGGATTGATGTGATATTGATGTGATGGTTCTTTTATCCAGGAGAACCACGGATAGAAGGGTGAGCAAGCTTAAAGAACCACCCTGTAGTGCACGTACAGTGGTAGTGACCCACCCACCCGCCCTTTTACGTAGAGTGGTAGTGATCCACCCGCCGACCCATAAATTTACAATGGTTAAAATATTAACTCCTATACTTACAGTGCTACTAACCCATCCGCCCACCCCTAAACGTACAGTGCTAGTGACCCACCCACCCACCCCTAAATGTATAGTGCTAGTGACCCTCCCATCCATCCCTAAACGTACTGTGGTAGTGACCCTCCCACCCACCCCTAAACGTACAGTGCACCCACCCCTAAATGTACATGGAGCGGCCGTAGATAAGGGGCTAAGGCGCTGGCTTGCCACGCTGCCGGTCCGGGTTCGATTCCCGATGTGACAACTAATAGATTTTGCCCTGCTGCTCCCGTGGTTCGGAAGTCACGTAAAGCCGTTGGTCCCCAGGTTAAGTGTTAGAGAGGGCTCCTTAGCCCTAACTTCGCCTGGTAAAATAAGACAAACTTTAACTTTTTAACTTTTTACAGTGGTAGTGACCCATCCACCCATCCCTAAACGTACAGTGCTAGTGACCCACCCACCCACCCCTAAACGTACATTGCTAGTGACCCACCCACACACCCCTAAACGTACAGTAGTGTATGAGTGGGTGGTTCAACACCACTGTACATGTATGGCTAGAAGGATGGTTTATCCCCACTGTACATGTTAGGTTAGTGGATGCTTCAACACTACTATACATGTATGGGTAGGTGGGTAGTTTAACACTACTGTACATGTATGGGTGGGTGGTTCAACACCACTGTACATGTAAGGGTGGGTGAATTTGTGGGACTGAAGTTTAACACCACTTTACATGTATGGGTGGGTGAATTTGTGTGACTGAAGTATAACCAGGGCCACCCAGAGACTTTTGGTGGCCCAGGGCAAAGTTTAGCATGTGGCCCCTCCCTTCATTTCAAAATAAATTTAATTACTCTGATTAGCAAATATACTATAATTGATATTTTATTTTTAGCGCATTCTACAATATTCTTACCGTCTCTTTTATTATATTTGACTATTGTAATTAAGGTTCCTGTTCATGGATTTTTTCTCAGGGCTAGCTGGCTAACTGCGAAGATGTGGAAAAGTTTTGCTCTAATTGTCATATACTTTTTTAACATTTCCTTAAGTATTACCGCTATAATAACATCAATATCTTATAACAAAAGTGCTGTTCTTTAATACTAAATGAATAATAACGAATTAAGCAATGCCACAGTCAGTTGCATAGGTGGGCGCAGCAGCTCTTTGATTACCAGTTGGGAGTCATCCTCGTCGATGATATTAGCTGTGGTCGATGGAGGGAGAGGCGAATAAATTTGTATAGGCCACTTGGTTTTGCTAGCTAAAGAGCAATCTTAGTACGAGAGTGGCCGCATGTTCACGAAGTAAAATAATTTGGCGAGCATGAACATCAGTGCTTCCTTCAAAAAACAGTCAATTGAGAGTTGAGGTTATATGTTATTAGTTTCAAAACAAGTTGTAGACCACTGGTTACGTAGCTTATTGATGTTTGGACATAATTATTAATATTAAAACATCTAGCTTATACTCGTGATTTGAAATTTGTCTGTGCTAAACTTTAAAATTATTCAATTTTCATTTCATAGGCATAAAAGGCACTTTGTACCAACTCAATTTACTGAGCATAAAACATAGTGAAATTTGTGTCTATCAAACTGGACACTATATCATTGATGTAAAGCACAGTGTACACGTCCGTACAGTGACAGTGGAATTGACACACCCACCCACCCATTCACGTACAGTGGTATTGACCCTCCAGTGGTTCAATCATAGTTAATTTCATTTATCACGTAATAAACAATAAATAAATACTGTATTAATGATAACCAAAAATAAATATGGCTTACTCGTCCGCCAGCAACAGTAAAAGATTATGAAAACAATTTAGATAGGTTGTAGATTGGTAATACTAATGTATGCCAACATTAATCAATCATGCTTCTTGTTTGGGAACAACCCGTACGTGGGCAAAAATGGTTTTAAGTTAAGAGCTAGCCCATTGAATATGTTGAGAATACACCTCTGTTCCTGTTACAGTTTCAGGGTAAATTAAACCAGGCAATAAATGGGTTATATAAAGTTAAATGTCATAAAATAAATATTGTTTGAAAGGAGCTGTACAAATCTAAACAATGATGAAGATGTTTTATCTATTAACGGTGTAATTTAAGAGCTCCTCTTATTTAAGATCTACATCATAATATTTTTGTAAAAGGTATTCACGAACATCCATGTCAAAATAACTAGAACATTTAAAATGTCAAAGGAAACATTATAGTAGAGAGGATCCAAAAAAAAGATAATTAAGATTGCATATGCAGTAAACTCTGGTTAACCGGTCAAATATGACGGAAGGTTAATCCGGATAGTACAGAACGTTTTCAGACAAGAATATGCTAAAATTCCTCCCGCGAAAACATAGTGCAAGTGAATGTAATGCGTTATACAAACATACTGTTGCACATCCGGTAAGTGAGCGGTGATATTGTATGCATATTACCAGATTTAAAAACCCAGAAAAAATTACTGTAATTTAGTGGTTTACAATGCACCATCGTTAATTTATTCTTTTTATGCTGTAAAAATATATAATTTTTTGCAGTACGTTACAATACCATATTGAAACATTTATAGTATATTTTTATTGATTTAAATAAAACATTAATATAAATTAATGGGCCTATACTTTAGCTTTTTGTTCTCTCAAAATCTGTATTAATCTGGAAATGGAATACGATTCATAGCAAATTAAAGTAATGGAAAATTATAGTAGGTGACTAGGAAATCCAAAAAATGCATTAAACTATAGAAATATCACTCTATAAAATACAACAAAAACAAAATATTTCTTTACTGAACGACAGTAACCAAACAGACTGATATGATTGACGAATGACAATGCCAAGTAAGGAATACGTCCAACCTACGCTTCATGACAATTGAACTCTTCAAACCATGCTGTTACATTGTTGTATATTTTGCCTGCCAGGCACTTGGGTGCAAAACAAAGTGACTACTGAAATATGACTACTATTTCTTAAATTTAGTGCATATATTGAAAAATTAGCTGATCAGTGCCGGGAAAGAGTGCAACGTTACCACGTTTGAACAGAGTGCCGCCGTCAACTACCGGCTTTGAAACCAAGTTTGTAAGAACCTTTTCTCATAAAGACTTTTTAAAGGCAGATTAAAAATGTTTTTACTTTAATTTTGTTTACTTAGTTGATTGTATTGTTCTTAGGCTTCGACTTTTTATTAAATGCTTTTGTCCACCTTGTATTAAACTATGAATTTGGTCCGAAAACGGAGTTGTGAGTAATACAAATAAATGTAAAGTTAAATGAAAAATGAAATGAAAAAAGGTAGTGGGTCTTTTGAAAGGTTTTATACAAATAGTGTATGAAAACAAGACATCTCATAAGGGTGGCACACTGTCCACATCACACAAGCATATTTAAATGTTCGCAAACTGGAAAGATATTTCAGTGTGTTCACAAGCTACGACTTTACACTAGTTTGCAAACAAGACAACCGGCGAGGGGTACAGCTACAGTCACATACCAACCAGAGCATATGCTGTCACTCCACTATGCCGACAAACTTGCACCAAAAGGCTCCCTGGTTGCTATAAAACTAATGGTTTAGTTTAAACCTTTTAAAACTAAAACTGGGAGACTTATCCGGCCTAATATCACTTTTAATAATATTTTGATATAGGCCCGAATCATTTCTTATCCAGTAAATTATTAAGTATTTTATTTTTTGTTGCATGAAATGTGGTCCCCCCTCTGGACTAAGTTTGTGTGGCCCAAGGGCAATCTGACCCTCTTGTCCCCCCCTCTGGGCAACTCTGAGTCTAACATCACCACTGTACATGAATGGCTTGATGGATGGTTCAATAACAATGTACATGTATGGGTGGGTGGGTTTGTGTGACTGAAGTTTAAAACCACTGTACGAGTATGGGAGGGTGAGTTTATGTGACTAAAAGGGTTTCCTCAGAAATTGGCATTACCTGGATGTGTAAACTACTCACACATGTATTTCTGGTATTTCCGGACCAAAGCATTTTCTGATTTCCTATCTACACTATTGTGAATTAAACTTACCAAACCTTTCATGCAAGTATGAATATATTTTGGTGATATTTAAGTTTAATTTAATGGTTGTAAGTAATTTAATCATTTTTCAATTCTATTCATTTGTATTATATATATATATATATATATATACAGTTACACTGAAACTTTAAATAACAAATGATTTCTATTCAAATACTGCTGTAGTAATGTGAGTGTCAAATAAGATCAGGATTATCTATCATTTTGAATACAACATTTATTTTTATAGTATAGTAAAATTTTGTATTCATGGGTGTGTATAGTATTATGGGGGGTAGTATAATATATAGTATTGTAGTAATGTTGTATTCATGGGTGTGTATAGTATTATGGGGGGTAGTATAGTATAGTATTGTAGTAGTGTTTTCATAAATAATGAATATTTAATTTACATTAAATCCTATATATTAAAACAATCGGGCCATCTAGTTCACTCACTTTCAGAACTTATTACTTCACCGATTTTGATGAATTTTTTTTAAAATATAATTTTGATTTCTAAGTCGTAACGGAGCTAGATTTTTGAAATTCCTGTATGTTTTTGTCTTACACGGCGTCAAAGTTGCAATGTAACTCTTATGGAGATTAATTTTAATTAACCAGCTGGCTGCACAAACAAATGTTAAATGGTCCAAATAATTTGTTAGGTTAAACATAGAGAGCAGTACAGTAAAATATCAAGTTATAAGAGCGAATACATGTCTGTCTTCTGTGTTTATGTTATCATCAGCCGTTAAATAAAATGAAAACAATTTAAATTGGCTTAGTAATAACATTGGTTGTTTATAATTATTGTAATATAAATACAGTGCAAAATTAAATTAATATGATTTTTCTTAATACAGTATAATACTAATATTTGAAGTCAAAGGTTACATGCCGAGTTGTCACGAGCACATCGAGTGACTGGGTTGGCATGCAAAGCATACAGGGGTGTCCCCTAGTTTTATTAAAACCCGCTAACAATTAGATCAAAACATAAGAAGAAATGTTGTTCTTTTTAAATATTTTCCTATTTATTCATGATGAAGCAAAGAGGTATGAAACTACAACAGTGCCCTACTTATGATAGATACATAAATGTTTTGTTGCTATAAACAAGTAATCCAGCATACTTATGACATTTGTATGTGTGACCACACTTGTTCATCTACACGAATTTGCCCCCTATATTCCGCCCATATGTCGACACTCGGCTTCTTATGAATGAATAATAATGAATATGTACAAACATACTTTTTTTAAACTGTCAATTGTTTGTAAAACACAATATTATTTTGAATAACTCAGTTACTAATTGATTTATTATATAAAAGAGAGACATTTATATACACACAGTACAACCTCGGTATCCAGCCTAATGTGGCGAAGATCAAGCCGGATAAAACATAAGTCATAAATAACTTGGTTTTATTGGAGAAACACGTTTAGTAACTGATAACAGACACACGCAAAAGCGGGGCGCCTACAATTGCATGTGACGCAACATGCTCTGCAGCAGTTATAATGAAACGAACAACGTTTATCACGATCGCTAACATTGACGCTGCTTTACAATACAATACGAGATTTATTTATGTTCAACTTCCCCCACTCGCGAAATGGGGAAGTGCCAGCCAGCCACACTGAACAAATGTAAACAACATTGCTAGCTCGGATCTTCTGGCGCATTATTACATTATTACGCAGTAACATGTAACCGCTTGTCGAGAGAGGGTGACTAGTCAATACAGCGCCTTTAATTTACAAAATGCAAACCAGAAACACTCGTGTACGACATTTGTATTTCAAAACTGAAATACGCGTCCGATTAATTGTAATTTGATCTTGTAAATAATTTTTATTGTTATCTACTTGCCAAACCGGATGACACGGACTGCCGGATAAGCGTGGCCGGAAAATTGAGGTTGTACTGTACTCATATAGTGATGATCTGCCCACCTGTTACTTGGTGGTGTGATAAAAAAGTTCCAGGACATTTTATATATTATGAGAATTCAATGTCGCATAACAATGCAGTTGGTAGCAGTGTATTCCCTGACTTAACACTAAAACAGATGTTGTTTCAAATCAATTGTAACATCATTAAAACAAAAATAAACAAAAGTCTGTATGACTTCAATACTAACCGCAGTTTGATGGATTTTGGCTTTTTCTTGTTTAATGAAAATGAATGTGAAGGAAGAGCAACGTGTTTGTGCCTTGAAATGGCAGAAGAATGTAATATTTCATTTGGCTCATGTCAAGAAATTTTAACTGAAAAACTTCAAATGCATCAAGTTGCAGCAAAGTTTGTTCCAAAACTGTTGTTGACCCATGACCAAAAACAACACCGAATTCAGGTTGCTGAGGAACTTCTTTAAATGGCTAATGATGAAGAGAGCTTCTTGAAACATGTCATTACGGGAGACGAGACATGGGTTTTTGAATATGACGTGGAAACAAAAGCCTAATCATCACAATGGTTACTAAAAGGCTTTCCAAGATCCAAAAAGTGTTGTCAAGTCAAATCAAATGTGAAGTTCATGCTTACGGTTTTTATCTTTGCCTGTAAAGTTGTTGTCTACTATGAATTCCTTCCATAAGGTCAGACAGTTAATCTTTTGGTTATCTTGAAACCCTAAGAAAGTTGCGTAATGCTGTGAGAAAAAAGAGACCTGAGCTGTGGCAAAGTGGTGAATTGGTTCTTCGCCATGACAACGCTCCTGTTTACTCTGCATTGGTCATCCGTGAGTTTTGTGCAAAAAACGCAATGACTATCATCACTCGGTCCCCCTACTCACCTGACCTGGCTCCAGCCGACTGTTTTCTTTTACCGAAGCTCAAGAGACTCCTGAAAGGATAAAGATTTTCAAACAGTTGACGAAATTAAAGAAAAAACGACGAAGCTACTAAACACCATTACAAAAGAAGAGTTTTCTGGGGCCTGAGATCAGTGGAAACACTTGTGGAAAAGTGTGGAAAACCTTCCCAAGGGGAGTACTTTGAAGGAGACAAATTCGAATAACTTGTATGTTGTATGAACAAATGTATACAAATTCAGTCCTAGAACTTTTTTGATCACCCCTCGTACGTACCTAGTAATATTCAGCACCTAACATATTATATAATATGTATGGTCCATGCACCTGTATATACTCACACACATATACAGGGTGGGAAAAAAACATGGAAACGCTTTTACTGTGAGACAATAGACTTGTGAATATTGTTTGTTGGAATATAACTATTATTACAGTTATTTATTTATTATGATTGTGAATTTAGCAGAATAAATATGTCCATTTGTATTTAACTCTTTGAAGCATGGTGGTGAGTAGAACTGACCACTTAATTTTTGCCCTTTCCAGCATGGTGGTTAGCAATGCAAACCACTTAATAATAACATTCTAGCCTGCTACCTAGTGGCCAAAACATTAACTAAGTAATATGTATGGTTCTTCCAAAGCATGACAGATGGCAGTGTGATGCTGCTTTTGGCAAAATTATACTTTATGTGAGTCAGCTGAGTTGTAAACAAGTCCTTTGATCAGTGTTGTGCCCATGTTTACATTTGTTATGATTAACACTTAGTGTTTATGGTAGTGAGTTACAATGTGCTTTAACTTTTTAATTAATGATATAACAAATTGAGAACATGCAATATTTTATTATTTGGTGAACAGTTTGGTGCTCGTTTTACTGTTTTAACAAGTGGTTAGAAGAGCTGACCACCATGCACTCAGGGTAGGCCTAACCTACATGTAAACATTGGAACTTTTATTATTTTCTTGGGTAACTTTGTCATGGATCGTGAAGCAATTGCCAAATATTTTGAAGAAATACCTAGTGGTTCAGATCTTGATCACTCTGATGACACAGATGAAGATTCAACGTGGTTTCCTTCTGAAAGGAAGTCGAGTACAAGTAAGATAACACAATTTTTACCTTCATCCTCTGATGATTCTTCTGATGAAGAGGAGGTCCCTTCTGCTAAGAGTTTGTTACACACTTCCTCTAAGGAACATAGGGATTCAGTATATAAAAGCTTACATTTCACTCCTATAATTCCGACTAAAACCTACTCTCGCCAGAGTAAGCTTGGTAAGCCTAATGAAAATAACGCGGGGTTTTAAAATTTGGATGTTGTGTGACCAGACTGGCTACAACCTTTGTTTTCAAATTTATACTGGAAAACAGACCGACAATGTTGAAGTTGGTCTTGGCTCTCGAGTTGTTTTGGATCTGTGCAAAGATTTTGTTGGTAAAAACCATATGCTGTTTATCGATAATTTTTTTACCAGCCCTGCATTGTTCATCAAACTCAAGGACTACCAGATTTTTGCTTGCGGAACTGTAAACCCTCAAAGAAAAACCATGCCTCTACTAGCTGAAGACAAGACACTGAAAAGGGGAGAGTTTGACTGGAGGCAATGCAATACTCTTACAGCTTTCAAGTGGAAGGATAATAAATCAGTTCACCTACTGTCAAACTATCACGACCCGTCAGACACAATAACAGTTCAAAGGAAAGAAAAGGATGGTACAATAACTGATGTACCTTGCCCCCAGATCCTGAAGGATTATAACAGCAATATGAACTATGTTGATAATTTTGATAGGCTAAAAGGGGACTACGCATTGGACAGAAAAAGTAAAAAATGGTACCTGAGAATTTTTTTTCACTTTGTAGATGCATGTGTTACCAATTCATTGTGAATAAACTCCTTGGTGAAAACAAACTAACACACAAGGATTTCAGAAGAAATGTGTATCAAGAACTGCTTTCAAAAAGAATCACCGAAGTGAGCAGTGAAAACGTACGCCCAATAAAGAAAAGTGTCGAAATTAGAGCTCACAAACCTTATGTGGATAAGAGCATAAGGCTAGAATCAGCTTGTCATATGCCATTACATTCCACCATGAAGAGATGTGCCAGATGCAGTACCAAACGGAAGCCAGTTCGGTCAACATGGACTTGCACTACTTGCAACGTAGCGCTTTGCTTAGGCAAAGATAAAAACTGTTTTCAGGCGTATCATCAAACATGAATGTAAAACGAAACTTTGTAAAGAAAAAAAGACAGTAATTTGACACTATTCTATTTTTATTATTCAATTTACATTTTGTATTTCAATGAATATTTAAATGTTCATAGAATATTTTTTTAATGGTCATATTTTTCCAGTTTTAATAACATGTTTAGTTTTAAGAACTTAATAAACGTTTGTTTCATGTTATTTCAGACTATTTAATTTATTCTCAATTCATAAACTTATATTTAACTGTTGTAGTAGTGAGTGGTTAGTATAGCTAACCACCAAGTATAGGGCCGCCGTTTGCACGGTGGTCACCACAGCTAACCACATTTCAAAAGGTAATAAAATGTTAAATAGATGTTTAATAAAAATTTTAGTGAGTTTTTCTTAAACAGACAGACAATACTTACATAAAAAATTTTAGAAAACCCAAAATTTGTAAAAAAAATTTTCCTGTGCTTGAAAGGGTTTTTATTACTGAAAATATCCGTGCTTCAAAGAGTTAACTGATATAATTTATGACCAATATAAAAAATATAATACTGGAGTCAAGAAACCGTAAATTATTTTCTCACCTTAAAATAAAGACTCGGTTTATTTTATGTTGTCATCTATGTCCTTTTAAATAAACATTTTATACTGGGGTGAAACTTAATTTTGCACTTTCATTATCAGAAATATTTTTTTATATTTGTGTTTAGTATATTATTTGATATAATAAAAACTAGCCACTAAAAATCTGGCTAAAGAAGGCCAATGATTGGATTTCCATCTAATCTATGAAGGAGGGTCTGAATGAGTTGTAATTTTCCAAGAATTTAAGTAGCACTCCCAACTGTATTGAAAAAGTAAGATATTTACTACTATATTTTTAACATTAGGTTATCTTTTGTTTATCTTGTCTTGAGCTGTTGATACTGAGGTTTAGGGTCAGAGCCAAAACCCTAGCTTGGAATAAACTTATTGTCACTGACCTTCATTACACTGACAGATAAGATGTCTAATGGAAAAATCCTTATAACATCTTTTTAAATACTAAAAGAAATGTAGCTTATACAACTCAGTAATCTGATAAAAGAATAATAAAGGTTAAAAATAATTTTTTATCCTTTTCTTTCAGAATGTTTACGACACCACAGAGAAAAAGAAACAGAGGTTGCTTTCTATGGCTGCAGCGAATGCCTGTATTTAGATCACAACTAATTTATATCTTAATTAATTTCTACTAATACTTGATATTATTATCTTTGATGGTTTGGAGGGGAGTGACTGCCATCTGTATGGTGGATTGGAGATGTAACTACTCAACACACATTCAGTACACTATTAGATGCAAGTTCCATTTCTTTCTTCTCTGTGTCATCACAAATTGTAAAGATGGACACTAATGAGTTGTCTGCATATAATCTTATAAAATTCTCAAAAACATGTTAAAAGCTTAAATTCTGTTTGGCTTAACCTTTTTTCGTTGTTATTTGAGTTGTAAATGATATAAATTTTCATATATTTATCAACTGGTGATAACTTTAAGCTAGTAAAGTGTATTGTATGAAAGGAAGGCATTTTTTAGATGAGCTGTTCACTTAGAGGTATATTCCTCATACTTATATTGTTTATAAATTGATTATTGTGAAAACACACACACACAATATAACGTGTGAGCTGCGACAAGGTAATATATCTTGTGATGATTGCAATCAAATTACTAGAAAAATGAATTCACAATTATTTTGATTCATATGGAACTTATTAATTAAACTATCCTACCTTATATGAGCTGGATAAAATCATGACAGTGACTGTGAACTGGTAAAAAATTATTATTTTATCAAAAGTTGATGCCAGATGGCAGGACATGTGTGGGCCAGTTATCACTTTGCTAGAATATTAAGGCAGTTAAAAATATAATTCCATTTCTATTATTATGCGATAAATATTAAATTTCCCAGAACAAGCTCATATTATTAAAAATTAATTTTTTCATTTTTAAAAATTTAACAAAGCAAACCAAACAGTTTGCATACAAAAAAACATAGAAATGCTGATATGTAAGACAATACAACATACCAAATAGTATTTGTAAAGGCTAAGTTAAAAGTTTATGTTACAGCATTGTTTGTAGAGTGACAAAATATTTCTAACAGTACCTATAACTTCATAAGAAATTTTCAGATTATGCATTTACAGAATCCGATGTTCTGAGTTTGTTTGTAGGTTCCTAGAAGTATATATATCTTGATATTAATTTACTAAAAATTAATAAACAAAATACTAAGTTATTCTCTCTAGCATTTAGTCTTGTTTCGTCTGAGTCTATTAATTACAAAAATTTACTAAATAAAAATAATACATCCAAAATGGACATTTCAAAATTAATTATAAGTTTCTAATTAATTGTCATCCAATTTATTTTTAGCATTATTATTTTAAAGAGAACTTCTATAACAAACATACAAAATGTATCCACATAATTAAGTTATTAGTTACTAAATATGGACAAAATAAGTAGCTTATTTATGTTATTATGAACCCAATTAGTAAATTGATTGAATTCAATGTTACACATTGTTTTTTTTTTCACACTTTAAAAAAAAATTAGTGGAGAGGCAAGAGAGCTATAGATTGTATGATTTGTTTTGTTATAAGTGTAATGCAATCTAGTAGAGTAGGCTCAGTTATCACCTTTGAAATGAATGGGGAGACTTGATGGCTGTAGATTGTATAAGTTGTTTTGTGATAAGTGTAAAGCAATCTAGTAGAGTAGACTCATTTATCACCTTTGAAATGAATGGGGAGACTTGATGGCTGTAGATTGTATAAGTTGTTTTGTTATAAGTGTAATGCAATCTAGTAGAGTAGGCTCATTTATCCCTTTGAAATGAATGGGGAGACTTGATCGCTGTAGATTGTATGAGTTGTTTTGTTATAAGTATAATGCAATCTAGTAGAGTAGGCTCAGTTATCACCTTTGAAATGAATGGGGAGACTTGATGGCTGTAGATTGTATAAGTTGTTTTGTTATAAGTGTAATGCAATCTAGTAGAGTAGGCTCATTTATCCCTTTGAAATGAATGGGGAGACTTGATCGCTGTAGATTGTATGAGTTGTTTTGTTATAAGTATAATGCAATCTAGTAGAGTAAGCTCAGTTATCACCTTTGAAATGAATGGGGAGACTTGATGGCTGTAGATTGTATGAGCTGTTTTGTTATAAGTGTAAAGCAATCTAGTAGAGTAGACTCATTTGTCACCTTTTAAATGAATGGAGGACTTGATGGCTGTAGATTGTATGAGTTGTTTTGTTATAAGTGTAAAGCAATGAATGGGGGACTTGATGGCTGTAGATTGTATGAGTTGTTTTGTTATAAGTGTAAAGCAATCTAGTAGAGTAGGCTCATTTATCACATTTGAAATGAATGGGGAGACTTGATGGCTGTAGATTGTATGATTTGTTTTGTTATAAGTGTAATGCAATCTAGTAGAGTAGGTAATGGTAGGTAGAGTAGGTAGTAGATGCTCACTTATCGCCTTTGAAATGAATGGAATAATTTTTTAACTTACATGATCATTGATTAATAATATCCAATCATATATATCAATTATTAAGTGTCTTAATACGTTTTATCATAGTTGTGGTGTTCATGGATAAATATCATATTTATTTGATGGTTTACTGTAGATATAAGCAGATTTCATCTATGAATATAACATATATACATACATTCTTCCACACTAACACACAGGTTAAAAATGTTTTTTTCTGAGCTTAATTTTCTTTGTGAGACAACAAAGCATTGAATATCCATGTTTTGAATTACTATTAATTGTTATAAGCTAACTAAATACTTAGTACTGGTGCAATTATTAAAATGGTAACTCTTACCACTGACCATACATAATATACTTATATGATCTGCTCTTACTAATCTTGAAAATTAAATTTAGATTAAAAAGTAAAGTTTAGTATACATGATAAATCTAACATAAAAGTAACCTATTATTTGTGTAGCCACTATATTTTTTGTATTAGAAAAATTGTTGTAAAAATCATCCATAGCTTCTTAGCATCTAAATGGTTTCTGTGTGTTCATGTTCTTGAAATATTTGATTGGTGTTTGTCTAAGGAGATAACGTAACTTGTAAACCATATTTTCTAAATAAATCATCAACATTTCCTTGTATAATTTTTCTGATTAATCAAACACTCTGAGTGTCTTTGAGTTAAAATAGCAAGATCAATTTACATGCTTCAAACAATTTAATTTTGTAGTCAATATTTAAACATTCTAATTTATTTTATTTTAATATTAGTTGTAGGCTACTTTAATTGTATCTTGTAGGGCTATTGCATTAGGTGTTGACTTTTTCTGAGCTCAGTTCAGTTGACTTGGCTGTATTTTAGCTGTAGCAGACTTTTTCTATGATAATATTTGTTTTTTGATAACAATAAACTGTTCTGCCTAGTTCCCATTTGGAAACAATGTTTGTAAACAGTATCTTGTTTCTTCTTAATGTTTGTAAACAGTTTGCAAACTGTTTTAAAACAACAGAGAAACATAAATGTTTGTCATTCATTTGTGTACACACTAGCAGGACAGTGTTTCCCGAGATGTGAAGACGTTCTTGGGTTGTATCCGAACCATCCCACTTTCTTGGGCAAACTGCCTCTTATTTCTTACACAATGCCTTGTGTTCACGTCGAAATTGTAATTTTAAATACTTTTATTTAATTATTTTATTATTTGTCGATATTATCGGTGCTCGCGTCAAAAACTAGCGCGACTTCCTTTAGGGTGTCACCTTTCTTATCCCTGTTCTTGTAACCTGAAAAGTTATGTCCTACAAAACTCTACGGGAATGAAACTCTTCAATTAAATTTGAAATCTATTCCTGGTTTCACGCAGTAGTACACATCTTGAACTACTGCACGATACAACCAGTACTGCACACTTGCTAGTTGCCTCAAAACACCACTGATGCCCGATGACTCATTCGAGCTTCTTCTTCCGTTATAATTTTGTCTTCTAGAAGGAAACATGTTTACATGTTTTCCATTTAGTCTTGAAAACAGAAAACACTGTTTCTCGGTCCCAGAAACACGCTTAAATGTTTGCAAACAGTTGGGAAACATCACAAAAACACTGGAAACAGTTTGGAAACACTGTTTCCGGAAACCTGTTTGTAAGTGGGGACTAGGCTTTATTATTATTCTAAAAACAATGATTGAAAAAAAGCTGTATTGATACATTTACCAAAATTGTATTGAAATGCCAAACTTGCAATGTAATAGTACATACTAGTTACCATGTTGATATACTTAACTTTGAGGAAGATTGCATTGGACTGATTGTAATCTGATAAACACCTCTTATTTATTATAGAATAATGTATCTACACTCATATAACCATTCATATTCGCCTTAAAATACCAACAACGTTGTGTCAGCGTCTCATGTAAAAATAAGAATATATAGGTATAAATGAGTATAAAAATAAAATGTGGTTGTAGTCCTTGATTCTTGTCGCACATCTTTGAAACTAGTTGTTAAAATTGATAAAAAAGTCCTTAGTATGTTAATTTTCCAGTTGTTTCAGTAATATATTAAAGGCTACATGCCTACTCCATTACTAAAATATATTATCCGTGCTTGTATGATGTGGTTATGACTGTAATGAATGGTATTTATTTATTCTTGGTTGGGATTGAACAGCACAGTATGTAAAAAAGGTTGATACCTAATTTTAAAGTCACACTCATACCTTAGTAACTGCTATTAATTAAAAATTAATTTAAATATAGTTAAAAATATTATTATTTTTTTATTTGTTTCTTACTTCACAATAACAAACACGTTTTAAGTAAAAAAAAAAAAACAAACAATAGTTTTGCAAAACAATTTTACAATGCTTTAAAATACACTTCCAATTAATTAAGTCAGTTAAATACAATGCAATCATTGACTAAACTAAAGTATTTGTAGTATAAAAAGTTATTTAAGCTATGAAAAGGCTTGTTAACAGGAGTTGTAAAACTTTTCCAAGAAATCTTTTAATGATATTTGCCAATTAACTTAAGCAGATTAATGTACATTCAATGACGAATGGTTCTTGTCTTAGTGAAAGACCAAATGGCTATTTAGAAATTTACTCAATTCATATCAATATATGGATCCCTGATTTTTATTTTATAGCATACAAAACAGGTAACAATATAGGCTACACATTGAAGACAGTTTGGATTTTAAGATCCATAAAAATATTCATTTGATATTAGATAAAATTTAATTTAATCGTTGAATAAAGTTCACACACAGGCCTGCAGGCCCATGTGAACTGGCTAGTGAAGTTTTTGAAATAATAATAAAAAAAAACCACTAAGTGAGAACGTTGAATTTAATTCAAATATAAAATTTGGATTTAATGCAAAAGGTGGATAACAAAGTTTTGTTGATGGCATAACAAGTTATAACAAAGTTATAACATACATATGACTAATAAAAAATTCAATTTAATAGTTTTCATTCCATATATTTAACCATGTATATGGAATTCATGTATTTCATTTGCACAATTGAAAATAATTATATACAAATACACATTTAATTCAATTTTAAATCTAAAAATGAATGTTTGCTTTTAATCTACAATTAAAGAGGTTTTAATTTTTTTTTTTTAATATGGCAAATAAAGGATCTCATTTATAGGTAATTACTATTGTGGTTCTATTTCTTTTTTACTCATCGAATTGAATTGAGCATAATATAAGTAATTATTTATTAAATTGTTATATGATTTCTACTGCAATACCATAGAAATAAATATTTTTTAGTAGTTAAATTGACTGCACTTCTTCTATGAGAATAAAAGTATCAATGTATTCATGGATTAAGCTGACTTATAATAAAATTTTGTTCAAACTATAATATTAATGATAATTTAAAAAATATATATTAACAATTAATTATTTACAAAAGGCACCCTAACATGTAGTTAATTTTAATAAAGTGAAAATAGAAAGCACTCACCAAGAGAGGAAGGAGAAAGGAGGTGTTGTAGATGGCAGGGTTGAGTGTGGAATGCCAAGTGAGTGGATACACACACACTTTGAACTGCACTATCTTACTGATAGCTGTTAATAAATATCTACCATTTTTTCTATTGTAAAACCTATTTTTCTGATAGTACTGACTCGTTATGCCATCTGTCTTAATCCAATCAGTCAAATTCAACAAATCAAAAATTATTATATATCTCCAAAATAAATGTGTGATAGTAAAATTATTTAGTATGTTACGCTAATTATTATCAATTTATAATGATTATAATAAATTGATAATATTTATTTAAATATTATCAATTTATAAAGTTTTATTTAAATTAAGTTATTTCTATTAAGTTTGGGATTAATTTTATAAATATACTTAGTAAGTTTAACTATAAAAAAACTGAAATTAAAGCTGGCATAACATTTATTTAATATTTTGCATAAGTTAGATTACTTACTCTGTAACATTGATTGGTCAACAGTTTATGTCCAAAATTAGAAGTGAACGAAATAATATGATGAGTGCTCAATATGTTTGAGGTATATCATTAGACTGTTGATGAACGTTGAACGTGTCGAGTCAGTTGTACCTGAGGTTTTTGCTTTGTGCTGACTGCTGAGTCGGCAGTGAACAATCAGAAGCTCTCACCTTTCTTCTTCAAATTAAGAATTATTTAAAAGGCCACAAAACTATTATTTTAATTATTAAATGTAAAAAAACAATGCAATCACCGGTCATCCATTTTTGTTACTACTGGGCCTTTTTTTTATCAACTGTACTTCATTAATAGATCAGTTTTATTCAAATTCTGTCTGAACAAATATTTCATGACTTCTTGAGGTGAACAAAAAGGTAATCCGACTATATGTTGTTTTACATTAAATTAGTGTGTTATTAATTTATTTAATATTTGTAATCTCACAGAAAACAGTACTCAAAATGTTGTACGACAATTGTGTAAGTTAACACATTTCCAATACGCACCTACACAAATATCACAACACCCTAGATAAGATACAAGACCACTCTAATGATTATGAAATCCACGTGAATGGAGCACAGTGACAACATTTTTTACCTTCCTTATTTCAAACAGTTCAGAATGTACTGTATATATCATCTAACAAAATATTTCCTCATTAACAGACTTTTGAATATACAACTCTGCAGGTTTGAAATATTTTATAAACATAAGTTGGGCTTATTTTCCTAATGTGATAGCAAAAAGTGCAGACCCAGACGGAATATACACTATTGACACAACAGTTTACAAGGTGCTTCCGCTATATTTAAATAAACTTTAATGAAAACCATAGATTGTCACATTAGTTTGATTGATAGAAAATGTATTTGTATCTGTGTTTTTCAAGGATCCCAGAAGACAAAAATCTAACTCAGTTATAGAAGTTTCCAATAATCCTTTTAGTGTCAGAGGAATTTTGGAAGTTGTCCTCTGCCAGCGCTAGAGGGTTTCTATCAAGTTTCACAATGTGCTACTAAATAATTCATATCTCTGTTATTTTAACACAAAATTCACAATTTTTATTACTTATTATGCATAAATAATCAGTATATTAAAATAACATATTAAAAATAGCTTTACATTATTATGCTATTTTTATTAAAAAATTAATTCACAACATAAAAAAGTATCTCATCTCTTTATTTATTTATTTATTTTTTTATGACCAAGAAAAAAATAGGTGGGCTCTATTCAATCACTTTACAGTGAATACAGTAGAACATCCTGTAAACATCTAAGCATTTTCCAATAAACATCCTGTAGAAAATGCACAATAATTTGTTCACAAATAAATAAGAAAGTTATGGCAATTTTAAGTTGTTCAAAACAGCTGTTTTCTGACAGGTTTTGAAACCATCTTTGTATCAAAATATAACTAAAAATTATATAAGCATACTACTATAATATAAAATTATATTTTAACAAATAACAAAATAGTACTAAATGAATAAAAAGTTAATTTTGTAAATGAATAAAAAGTTTATTTTCTATTTTTTAAGGAGTTTGTGGTTTCCTGTTAATCCTAGCACTTTATATGTAGTTTTAGTTTTTTGGATGTCCAGATCAACGTATGTTGGCAATAAAAGGGTTGAAATGTTTGTGTAACTTCATTAATAAGTTAGGGGTGGGTAAGAAAGGAGCTAGAAACCCATTTGAAAATCAAGTAATTTTGCAATGCACATAAAAACTAGTTTTACCATCATTATAAGCCTTTGATATAATTAAAAAATTAAGGGTTTCATGTTTTTATAATATTTATGTATGACGTAGTTATACATAAAATCTTGAGAGATTTTAATGGAAAAAAACTGTACCTTATCTGATTTTCATGAAACACAATTATTTGGCTATAAATAATGAGCTAAGAAAATCTAATTTTACAAATTCAAATATTGTGGTGGATATTAGTGAACAGGAATGTAAAAAAGATACAGAAACAAACATTTCTTGATTGTTTCAGAACCTATAAATTTTAACTAAGACGAGCAGTTTGCAATTCAAAACCATGTATAAAAAATAGCTTAAAGAAAAATGTACTGTCCTTAAAAAATGTACTGTCTTTGAATCAGTACATTAAAAAAAAACAATACTACTAATTTAAAAATAATATAAATAAAAAGTTCTCTGTATAAGATGAAGAACCGATGTTTTTATTAAAACAAGTTGGTAATGTAATGACTTTGCAACTGGCTCAAACTTAATCAGTGGTTATGCTTTAACATTTGTCCAGATCTGTTAAAATATAGTATAATAAATCCCTGTCCAAAAAAAGACAATTGCAGTTTAGATGATTTCAATCATTTCTTTATTACTTTCAGTTTTTTTCTAATACGCTTGAAAGGTTAATCTTAAACAAATTACTACCTTTTTGAACAAACATAATATTCTTAACAGAGAAAAATTTGGCTGTAGGGAAAACTATGAACAGTAAGTAGATGCAGCATATAAATTAAGTAATTATATAATTAAAAATTTGGCCAAGAAAATCCAACCAGCAGCCATTTTCAGTGACCTGTAAAAGCTCGGTGCCTGCATACATAATAGACTTGTAAAATATCTCTTGACTTGAAAAATGAGCAAATAAGTAGCCGACAGTTCTTTCTTCCTTACACTTGCGGTGGTTATTTACGCTTGCTTACCTTTCCCTTCTTGGTTCTATCTAACAATCACATTAAAATATAAAAGCTCAGCCTGCTGTAATTTTCCAAGATAACAAAATTTTACAATCTAGAAAACGCTATATGTTTACTTTAAGGGAATGCAAAGTAGTGCAATGTCAAAGTTAGCAGAAATTACCTTAAACAGAAAACAATGAAAACCAAATTAGCTGACATTTTCCGGCATTTTATCAGCTGTTTGAAATAAATTATTAAATTATATTAATGCCAATGTCTTTTGTGAAAAAGGAAACATTTTGATTATATATATTAGTATGAAGCAGTACTCTGTTTAAAAAATAAGGCACAGCAGAAACATTGGTAATTTCATATTTAGAAAACTATTTGAAGCATGAAACTCCCAAAGGCTAAAAAGGCAACTGCTTCCCTGATAACAAAAAAACTGTTTCAATTGTAGATTGTTCTTCTTATTAAATAGTAGAACTGATAACAGTCATATTTCATCCCATTTTATCTCTCATAGGATTTGTTATAAAAGACAATATTTGTTCTAGTTCTACTAAAGTAAAATAAAGTTGCAAACTTAATCTATTTTTAAGATTAAAGTATAGAGAACATGACCAGGAGTTACTATTAAAAATGACCTTCCATGAACTTTTCTTAGAACTAATGAAATCACTTCATTAAATAACACTTAATTTAAAGACCAAATTTTTTAAGTAGTCCTAATAACAGCTACTTTGTCTCAATTACATGCTGTAGTAATATTAGTATTCCAAATAGGTCACATTGGAAGACCTACACTCATAGCTAACACTATACCTGCTTTCAAAGCATGCATAGAAAACTAAGTACAGAATTTGTAAAATCTGGGCCAGAATGATGATTTTGTAACATTACAAGGATTTACTAGTTATTATTGTCATTATAAAACTTTCCTCTTACATATAACCAATTTCATAAATAAATATTCTACGTTTTTGTTCACAAATTAAGAGTGTGTTCAACTTTAAACATATCATCATTAGTTTACATGTCCTTAATTCAATTTAAGCCATAATCTTATTTTTCATTATTTTTTTGTATTCACAACTATTTTTCAAAACTCATGTTACTGTTTAGTCTCTTGGTCTAAAAATATTAATAATATAATACCTTTAAACACATTTCTTGATTTTATTCGTACAATGTACATTTTCAACCTCATTGAAGTCATCTTCAGGTACATGCAAGGTTATAAAATAAAATAAATAAACAAATTTTGATATTCAAATTATTTATAGCTGATGTTGTATTTATAACATATAATTTTGTTGGTGGAATTAATTACTAAATTTTAAAAGTCTATCAAAAAGTAAGTTTTTAGAAATTGTGTCTTTGTCATTTAGTAAAAAATTTGGATTGTTCTTTGCACTTTTATAAATTTCAAGATGTTCTAAGGTCCACATTAAACCATCGGCACTGGTGGCGCAGTGCTGTAACCTAGCTACTTGGGGACAAAGTGTTTGGGAGATTGTAGGCGATAGGTTGGATGCTCAGTCCTCTTAATACCGACATGGCGTCCGTTCAGTGGTTGCTATCGGCATGGTCACTACTAGAGAAGTCTGGGGTGTCCATGTTGGGTGGTAGCCATTGTGTGGATTTTGTGTGGGGGAGATAACTGAGTATCAGGCTTATCAATTAGCTGAAAATCAGACCAGCACTACGTGATTCGGATTCCACGTAAAGCTGTAGGTCCCTTAGTTGCCCTGGCTGTTTGGCTATTAATAAATTGCCCTTTCTGAGGAACAGTTGAACTCAGTTAGTAACCAGACTACACTCATCCTACACTCAAATAACCATTCATATTCGCATTAAAATACCAACAACGTTGTGTCGGCGTGTCAAATGTGAGAATTATGTAAGAATTAAGAATAATCTACTTGGTGACAAAGTGTTGAAGAGATTGTAGGCGATAGGTTCTATGATCAGACCTCTTAATATTAACACAGCTTAATTACTTGGTTATAGGTCTTTTAATCCTTAAAACTAATTATCTATGATGACAAAAATTGTGATGTTTCAGATCCACTTCTAAATGTTTATTTTTTGTTCTTAATAAATTTAAGTATGTAGAATATAAGTTTTTTTTTAATTATGGAAAAAATATATAAAAAATATATGATAAGAAACAATAAATGCTTTTTCTTGTAAATAAATGTTAACAGCGTGCAAAATTAATGATGAAAACTGTTCGATTATCTTACTTTTAAAAGCAAAGTCTTCTCAAAACCAACTACAACAGTCAATAAATGTTAAATCTTTAGGTACACAACACAATATAGATCTTAGAAAAGTTTCAGGATAAAATATCTCAAGTAGTAATAGTTTTTATACTTATATTGTCCTGTGTGTTTAATGTCTGGAATCTAAATTTCAAATGTAGATTTTCAGCAGTGTTCGATTTAACACGATTTTTAGAAACAGAAACACTGAAGACACAAAGTTTAATTTATTATTACAATGAAAACAATGAATTCCTGTGTTAAGGGCCATCACTTATACATTTTTAGATCAAATTTTATAAACATATTTACATTTGAAACATCTATTTTCCTGGTATGAATGATACACTACTATCAATCTATGAAAACAATTATATTCAATAGAAGACTTCTCCATGTCTTCTATTGAATTGGATTAGCTATTAGCAATTGGCTAAATAGCTAAACCTGTCATTGTAGAGGACTGATGTTAAGACGAGAAATTGCCTTACAGTATACAATTTTTATCACATTTTGAATATAGTAAGATTTAATAATGTTTTGATAATATTTTCCAAAAGAATATTTCTAGTTAGCATATTCTCTTTACCACATTCAGTAACAGTGGTCAGAGGAGGGAAGATCAGCCTATTAGCAATGGTGGCATCACACTGCCATATGGCACCTGCGAATCATCAGTCCAAAGCAAGGTCAAAACGCCTGCTGGTTCTTTGATCTCAACGTAAATTAACAGAGCCAAGCAAGGCTAAACACTCTTTCATCATTGAGCGTACAAATAGGGAATTTCAGAGGCATTGTAAACATTTAAATTGAAACTGTTTAAATGTATTGTTTAGTTCTGAAAGCTTAGTTTAATTTATCACAATTTTTATATTTATTGAGAAAGGCAAGTACAGTTACATCAGTTTGGTATTTATTTTTTAAATTATTTTTACAATCTTAGCCCCAGATATGCATTATAATAATTTAAGTACCTGGTTGGCACATTTTAACGTGAATAATGTAATGTTGATGTACGAGGTTTGGCTAGGAAGAAACCGGATTAATGTTGCCGTAGCCACAGAACAAATGCAATAAGGCTGAATATCGTATGGCTAGTCACGTGTCTCCCCCTCCACCTGCTGCTTGAGTTTCGTCTCTCTCCTGCACTCCTTCCGCCTGTAGCGTCAATTATAAGCATATAACCTTTTGTCTCTGCGTCGGAAAAATGTTGAGTGTCCAGAAAGAACAGTGTATTGAGACCCATCCCCCCACCAAAGCTGGAAAGCGAGCCAACCGGGGGATGGCTCAAAACAAGTCGAGCGATGGGATCACGGGTGGCAGTTGGAGGGTCAAAATAATACTCGGCAGCTGAGCAAAACTAATTTATTACAAGAAACATCATTTAATAAATCAAAACGGCAGAAGGCCACAATATAAAATAGGCAGAAGGCCACAATATAAAATTTGCACTTAAATAAATAACAAAACACACAAAAGCTACAAGAACAACAAACTCAACAAATACCAAAATTAACAAATTAACAACTACATGGCCTATCTGCAGCTTAGCCTGAGACACCCCAAAACGTAAGAAAAATTTAATAGGCCCCGACTAAAAGTGAAGAAAATTATAAAATTTTTGGTATCACCAATACACCGGCAATTTGGCCCGCATCCCTTGATTCCACCGGGCCAGGGAGTAAGCCGGAATCCCTGGGCAGCTCCGAATTAAAAGTTAAGCAAAAGCACCATAATCCCCTTTTGGTGAAAGTTTAAAAATTAAACAATTTAAAAGAAAAGATAACACGGTACCGTTCTATTATCCCCTGACATCAATAACACCAAACACGAAATAAATAAATAAATAACTAAATCACTAGGCCTAAAGCATCTAAATAAATAATAACAAAACTTAACCATAGGGACCTAACAAGTATAAACTCTAAAAAAATATAACAACAAATAAAACTAACTAAATAAATAACAATAAATATTAACCACGAACGTTCTTTGTGTATATTAAAAGCTTTTTTTTTTTTTAATAAAGAAAACATATAAGTCCCCATGGCTGTGTGATCACTCTGTCCAATGTTAGGCCTAGGCCACATACAGTTCCATAAACTTTTTTTTCTTCTTTTATATTTCATGATTTTTTTTCTTTTTATTTCTTTTTTAATATCACCATCGAAACCCCCAGCTCAGCCGCCGGGAACAAAAACTGGAAAGCACTGACCTGAGGACAGAAGACTCATACCCAAAGATGTAGGTGGGGCAGCAGGGTCACCAATGGCCTCTATACATGGTCCTCAGGCCAGGCTGGCAGTGTGGATGGTCGAACTTTCCCCGGACAGCAGGCCGAGGGCTGAAACGTCCTACTCAAGGACCCTGGACTGAAAGTCCAAACACAGCACTTAAAAATAGAACAGCCAAACCCTTTTACAAAAATAACACATAACAACTAAATATAAGTGTGCATGATTTCGCCAAACTTAACATGAAGAGACAAACTTATACATGATTGGAGCAACAAGACAGTGAAAGATTAACTTTAGGCTATGGAATATTTAACAACTTACAATTTAACCAATTACAAGTTAACAAATTACCAAAGAAAAATTGCGTATATGAACTAAAAAAGACAAACTGAAAACTAGGATATGGATACATGAGCAATAGGTTATAACATGAAAATCAAAGAGTACAGCTAGGCTAGGTTATTGGCAACGAACAAAAAAAATATGGTAAATCGGTAACTACAACTGTAAAAAGGCTCAATAAACATTATACAGAATTACAATGGAAAATAAAGGCAGATATAAAAAGCATTAACGGTAAAAGTAACATGGAAGCACATGGCTTTAACCTAGTCTGAGAAACATCTAGACAAAGAACACAAATTAGACAAAACCCTGAAAACACCAATAAGCCCGATTAATATTATTTAAACAAAAGTATTTTCACCAAAAGGGTGATTAGATATTAAAACTTACAAAAGAACACTTACGTTTTGGGAACCTTAGCCTAACATATTCTCGTGACGAACGGCTGCAGTGAACAAGTGAACAGCTCGAACAATCTAGAAGCCGGTCAACCGGACCGAAGCTGCTAGAACACGGAACGAAACGGAACTGGGCCAACGGCTACCAACTACGCGAAACGCAGGGCAAAAACGAATCTCAGGCAGCCTGGCAGACAAACGAAAAAACGAAACTGTACCGGTCCAAGACCCGGTACAACCTCCCTCTGCAAACCTCAACACACCCAGGCAGGGGAGAACACTCGGTACCTCAGGGAACCAAGAGAAGACGAAGACCTCCGAAGAGTGGTGTTCCAAGGACGTCCAAGAGAAACTAAGAGGGGAAACCCCTCGAACAGGGAGCAAACTACCCTGACTGTCGGGCCCGACAAGAAAAAAAAAGAGAGAAAGAAGACTCTCTCAGAACAGCCACCTAGGGCGCAGAGGTGATCAATCTCTTTGCCCCAAGAAACCCCCAGGAACACCAACTCCTGGACCAACCGTTCCCCGGAAAGCCTTAAGCTGGGACACATGGGCTTTCCTAAACACCCTGCCTGACTGGGGATCAACCAGCAGAGCAGTCACCGGTGACAAAAACCTGTCGATGCGGTGGGGACCAGACCACCGATAGCACAACTTTGCAGCTCTTCGTTCCGCGGCCGAACTGACCGGGTGAGCCTGACAAAGAACCAGATCTCCAACCTGAAAAGGGTTAGGAGTACGACCCTTATCATACCTCCTCCTCACTCTCTCTCTAGCACGTAGCAGGTTGCGCCGAGCAGCCCGCCACGTGGACACTACGTCAGTGGCACCTGGCGTAGGTAGAAGATCCTCTAACCTCCACAAGTTGGACAAAGGGTTGTTAGGAGGGTAGCCATGTAGAATCTCGAAGGGAGTGGCATTGTGACTCTCATGCTTGGAAGAATTAAAAGCAAGCTGGAGCCAAGAGAGACTCTCATCCCAGGTGTTCTGCTTCTCAGCATGGAAAGTAATAAGGGCAGACCGAAGATTGCGGTTGAACCGCTCTGCATGAGAAGGCTGTGGGTAATAAGGAGAGGTAGTCACATGCCTGATACCATTGCCAAAACAGAACCTACGAAACTCATGGGAGGTAAACTGGCTACCGTTGTCGGACACAAGAGTGGAAGGCACACCAAAGTGCTGGAAGAGTTGGGACTGGAGAGCACGGATGGTGAGCTTAGCCGTAGCACTCCGAAGTGGGAAAAGCCAAACGAACTTCGAGAAAGCATCCACACAAACAAGTAGGTAGGAGCTACCTGACTTGCTACGGGGAAAAGGACCCACGTAGTCGATGAACACCTTCTCAAAAGGACGCTCGGCCACCTCAGAAGATAACAACCCTAACCTTGCATTCTGACTAGGCTTGCTGAGAGAGCACAGGTGACAAGCCCGCACTCTGCCAGCAACATCCTGGTCCATGCCCTTCCAGATGAAGTACCTACGAATCTTAGCGATGGTCTTATGAATGCCAAGATGACCGCCCACAAGGGAAGAGTGATAATACTGAAAGACCATCGGTACTAGATGACTAGGCAGCACTACACGGGGTTCACCCCTCTGTCGAGGACGGCAACAGAGTACCCCTTTGGACAGAAAATAGGGAGGGTGGGCACCTCCCTCTTGAAGCTCACCTAAGATGACTGACAGCTCGGGATCTTTCTGCTGATGGGACAGTAGGTCGTCAAAAGCCAGAGGAAAATCCAGAAGAACAGCACCACACTGAGCAACAGCCTCAGTCGGTGGATCACTGGGTTCGTGGTACATGCGGGAAAGAGCATCCGCGATGACATTCTGGGTACCCCTAAGATGTTGAACTCGGAACTTAAAAGCAGAAATTTTGACCACCCAGCGACCAATTTTCCCGAGCTGTCGGGGATGGGCAAGAAGCCAAGACAGTGCCTGATTGTCCGTCTCCAGCAAGAACTCAGCGTGTTCCAAGAAACGCCGAAACTTGTCCGTACCAAAGACAACAGCCAGACACTCTAACTCATAGATGGAAGAAGCTTTCCTTTCCTGGTGAGACAACGTCCTCGAAGCAAAAGCGATGGGCTGCCTGACCCCATCAAACTCCTGAGAAAGAACAGCAGCAATGGCGGAGGAGGAGGCATCAGTCTGAAGAATAAATTCTCTACTAAAATCAGGCATACGCAGGACAGGAGGTTGCATGATAGCCTCCTTGAGAGCATCAAAGGCAGTCTGCTGAGCTTGGCCCCACACAAAAGGGACACCTTTCTTACGCAGCTCGTTCAACGGGGCAGCAAGCTCGGCCACGTTAGGGATGAAGCGACGGTAAAAATTCACCATCCCCACAAAACGGGCAATCCCCTTGGCATCTCTGGGAGGAGGAAAATCCCGAATGCCCTGGGTCCTCGCAGGATCTATGCAGACGCCTCGAGAAGAGATAAGATGACCCAGAAAAGAAATCTCAGGACGAGCAAAAGTGACTTTCTCTGGATTGACGGTAAGGCCAGCTGATTTGAGGCGACTAAGAACTTCCTCCAGATGTTGCATGTGTTCCCCGAAAGTCTCACTGTAGACAAGAAGATCGTCCAGGTAATTGAAAACAAACTTGAACTTCACATCATGGAAGATGGAATCAAGCAGACGAGTAAGAGTCTGGGCACCCACAGCAAGACCCATAGGAACCCTAGTGAACTGATAGAGATTCCAGGGAACACAGAAGCTAGTCATGGGCCGTGATTCCTTCTTCAATGGAATCTGATGGTAGGCCTGGTTCAAATCAAACACACTGAAAAACTTAGCCTTACCGAACCAATCAAACGCAGAATGCAAATCAGGCAGAGGTACCGAGTCAATAGCGACCTTAGCGTTGAGCCTCCGATAATCCATCACAAGCCTAGACTTACCATTAGGCTTGGGTACAAGAAAAGCTGGACTGGCATAAGCAGAACGAGACGGTTCAATCACACCCTTGCTCAGAAGATCTTCGATCATGGCCCTCATAACCTCCATCTTTGGGGGAGCAAGTTTGTACGGATGACTTCTAACTGGCTGAGAATCGGTGAGGTGGATCTCATACTCCAGAAGAGAAGTGACCCCAAGCTCAGCCGTAAGCACATCAGGAAACCGCAAACACAGCCTCCTAATGGCCTCCGCCTGCTCAGGGGGGAGATGACCAACCGGATCCACCTTGGGTTGTTCGGGCTCACAACCCACCTCTCTGACTGCAGGAGGGCAGTCAGAATCACCTACTAGAGGCACCAAAACTCGCCGATTAAACTTGAAAAATATCTGGCGCTTCTGGAGGTCAAGCACCATACCACTCTTAGAAATGAAGTCTGCCCCTAGGATACAGGAAACCGCCAGGTCCTTGGCAACAAGAAAACCCCACCTCCAGGAAAATCCTTCAATTTTAAAATGTAATGACGCCTTTAGAAGTATGGGTAGAGGAGTTTGGGATGCCGTCCAGCAAGTAATAGAAGAAGGCTCGGTGTGCCTGACAAGTCCTAAGGCGTCAAGGGACTCAAAAAGAGAAAGGCTGATGATACTGCATGCCGAACCAGAATCAAGAAGGGCTCGACACACCGTACCACCAAAAGATACAAAAACGCCAGGACACACCGAGGTGACCGCACTAAGTCCCAGGGAAGCCATGCCAGCAAGGCCCGAAAAATCCCCGACACTCCTGCTATGGGCACGTGTCAGAGGCAAATGGCCACGGTCAGTCGCAACAACGCGGGGAGCTACTGTGGAGGCAACCCCCCGCGCTGAGCGTTTCCCGCCCCACGACCCCGAGCACGTGGACAGTCACGTCGAATGTGACCAGGTTGGCCACAAGCAAAGCACACAACCGTAGGCCGAGAACCACGACCCTCCACTGGCTGACTCACACCTACAGACATAGCCGGTCGACGGGTGGGGAGAGCACGATGACTCTCAGAATCCCTCCCTTGCTGGTCTGAGAACTGCACGCTGCGCGAAACAATGCCCAGCTGATGCAGCTCCCGAAAAGTAGAAGGAACACCAGCAAAAACCAATCTGCACCGTTCTTCTGGAGAAATGCCATCCAGGATGACACGAACGGTGTCAGCTTCAGAAAGGGTGAGGCGCAACGCTTGACGAGCTTCCTTGACTGAAGAGACATAGGCTGCCAGAGACTCGCCCCTACCCTGCGACCGATAAAATCTGTCCATGACCATCCTCTCCCTGAGTCGAATGGGAAGAAATGACGAAAGTAACTCTCGATGGAACGAGTCCACCGAGGCATCACTGGCCAAGACAGAACTCAGCAACTCCCCAACGGGACCTCTACAATAGGGGAAAACCCGACGAAGCAAGTCCCCAGCCTGCATGCCGGGCATCTCACTAAGTCTGAGAAAGGCCACCAGAAACTTAAGAAGCTCCTCAGGATCCATCCCATCGATCACAGGGAGATTCTGGATCATGGGCGTGAGAGGGTTAGGCAGCTTGTGGTAGCTCAGCTGCAGAAGAGCAGGTGAACCCAAAGAAGTAGTAGGAACGGCAGCTGGAGCCGAACCACAAGCAACCTCAACAGAAACGCCGGCAGGCTCAGAAGGAACCTCAGGCACAGTGAGATCCATTGTCTCAGCCTGCGGCCTCGACACGTTAGGCGACAGTGTGAAATTAGGCCGCTGACCCAGACCCGTAGGAGTCGTGGAACCGGAGAGTGCCTGAAAAATCTCATCCAGCCTAGACACACTCTCCAAGATCCACGCCCTATCCGATGGTTCCAACCCCGGTGGCCGGTTGACCAGCCTTAAACGGGCAAGCAGATGCCCCAAACGTGCAAGGCGGCAGGCCCGGTCACGACCTACTGGAGGTTCCAACTGCAAATCCTCTAACACCCCTTCCCAATCTTCCACCTTCCGTTTACAAACCCCCAACTCATCACCAACCTCCAGCAGGTCAGACCAATCCACCGCCGTACCCGCGGACAACTGCTCCCGCAGCAACCTCCGGAGATTCAAAACATCCCCTTCCGGAGTCACACCCCGCGACCTCAATTCGAAAATCAACTCCTCCTTGACCAGGAGCGCAACATTCTGCAGATAAGCCATCTCGCAAAACAAAATTCTCAACAGTACACAAAACCGACAACTCCAGGGTCCAAGACGAACTAAACCCTCAGCCTACCGAGCCACTGCCGACCACTCCAATCCACCCATGAAACCCATTCAACAACGTAACCAAGCGGATTGCCTAAGTTTTTTTTTTTTTTTTTTTTCTTTTTTATAATTTAAATTATTTATTTTCTAATTTTTTTTTGTTTTAAATAATTATTTATTTTTTTTTTTTTTTTTTTTTTTTTTTTTTTTTTTTTTTTTTTTTTACAATACCAAGGCACCTTGACGGTAGGTCGGCCACCCATGGCCTACTAACTGGCAAACTCCCACCGTCAACAAACAAGTTTTTTTTTTTTTTTTTTTTTTTTTTTTTTTTTTTTTTTTTTTTTTTTTAGGCAACCACGCTCTGCTACCAATTGAGACCCATCCCCCCACCAAAGCTGGAAAGCGTGCCAACCGGGGGATGGCTCAAAACAAGTCGAGCGATGGGATCACGGGTGGCAGTTGGAGGGTCAAAATAATACTCGGCAGCTGAGCAAAACTAATTTATTACAAGAAACATCATTTAATAAATCAAAACGGCAGAAGGCCACAATATAAAATAGGCAGAAGGCCACAATATAAAATTTGCACTTAAATAAATAACAAAACACACAAAAGCTACAAGAACAACAAACTCAACAAATACCAAAATTAACAAATTAACAACTACATGGCCTATCTGCAGCTTAGCCTGAGACACCCCAAAACGTAAGAAAAATTTAATAGGCCCCGACTAAAAGTGAAGAAAATTATAAAATTTTTGGTATCACCAATACACCGGCAATTTGGCCCGCATCCCTTGATTCCACCGGGCCAGGGAGTAAGCCGGAATCCCTGGGCAGCTCCGAATTAAAAGTTAAGCAAAAGCACCATAATCCCCTTTTGGTGAAAGTTTAAAAATTAAACAATTTAAAAGAAAAGATAACACGGTACCGTTCTATTATCCCCTGACATCAATAACACCAAACACGAAATAAATAAATAAATAACTAAATCACTAGGCCTAAAGCATCTAAATAAATAATAACAAAACTTAACCATAGGGACCTAACAAGTATAAACTCTAAAAAAATATAACAACAAATAAAACTAACTAAATAAATAACAATAAATATTAACCACGAACGTTCTTTGTGTATATTAAAAGCTTTTTTTTTTTTTAATAAAGAAAACATATAAGTCCCCATGGCTGTGTGATCACTCTGTCCAATGTTAGGCCTAGGCCACATACAGTTCCATAAACTTTTTTTTCTTCTTTTATATTTCATGATTTTTTTTCTTTTTATTTCTTTTTTAATATCACCATCGAAACCCCCAGCTCAGCCGCCGGGAACAAAAACTGGAAAGCACTGACCTGAGGACAGAAGACTCATACCCAAAGATGTAGGTGGGGCAGCAGGGTCACCAATGGCCTCTATACATGGTCCTCAGGCCAGGCTGGCAGTGTGGATGGTCGAACTTTCCCCGGACGGCAGGCCGAGGGCTGAAACGTCCTACTCAAGGACCCTGGACTGAAAGTCCAAACACAGCACTTAAAAATAGAACAGCCAAACCCTTTTACAAAAATAACACATAACAACTAAATATAAGTGTGCATGATTTCGCCAAACTTAACATGAAGAGACAAACTTATACATGATTGGAGCAACAAGACAGTGAAAGATTAACTTTAGGCTATGGAATATTTAACAACTTACAATTTAACCAATTACAAGTTAACAAATTACCAAAGAAAAATTGCGTATATGAACTAAAAAAGACAAACTGAAAACTAGGATATGGATACATGAGCAATAGGTTATAACATGAAAATCAAAGAGTACAGCTAGGCTAGGTTATTGGCAACGAACAAAAAAAATATGGTAAATCGGTAACTACAACTGTAAAAAGGCTCAATAAACATTATACAGAATTACAATGGAAAATAAAGGCAGATATAAAAAGCATTAACGGTAAAAGTAACATGGAAGCACATGGCTTTAACCTAGTCTGAGAAACATCTAGACAAAGAACACAAATTAGACAAAACCCTGAAAACACCAATAAGCCCGATTAATATTATTTAAACAAAAGTATTTTCACCAAAAGGGTGATTAGATATTAAAACTTACAAAAGAACACTTACGTTTTGGGAACCTTAGCCTAACATATTCTCGTGACGAACGGCTGCAGTGAACAAGTGAACAGCTCGAACAATCTAGAAGCCGGTCAACCGGACCGAAGCTGCTAGAACACGGAACGAAACGGAACTGGGCCAACGGCTACCAACTACGCGAAACGCAGGGCAAAAACGAATCTCAGGCAGCCTGGCAGACAAACGAAAAAACGAAACTGTACCGGTCCAAGACCCGGTACAGTATACACATTAAATTTCTTTAAAAACTTGGAAAATCTGCAAGTGAAACATTTTTAATGTTAGAACAAGTGATTTAATGGCAAATCCCCTGCTTCTCTAAAGAGATTTTAGAGATATGCATTTAGAGTCAGACCACACTTGCTGTTGTGTCCCGTACTTTTTTACGATTTTTGGTGGTTTATTTTATCATTAGTTTGGAGGACGAGTGAGTGAGCCATCAATCATAGTGTATGGAGGAGCTGTGTGGTTTATCTAGTATATAGTTTGGAGGGCGAATGGGTCGGTCATCAAGCCTAGTGTCTGGAGGAGTCGTGCGGTTTATCTAGTCTAGAGTTTGAAGGGCGGGTTAGATCAAAGTACATGTAAAATGTATTTTGATACACTTTAAACATCAACTATTTGATAGAGGAAAGAAAATAAAATCTAAAAATATTTCAAAATAATCAATTTATTTATAGAGTAAACTAAAGAGTATTTTACATGATAGTTACAGATTTTTACAAGGTGTGAGCATTGTATTCTTCATTCATTAAGGGCAATTTAGTATTCATTGCTAACTGAATTTTTTTATATTGATTTTGAAGTTCTGTAACAGTACTCTGTAGCTCATGAAGCATTTGCCAATTATTTCGGAAAGCCATCTCCTGAAAAATTAAAAATTTCATAAATTAGACAAGTGTAATAAAACTATTAAAGGATTTATTTGCGGTTAGTAAGTAATAAGATAGTAATTAGAAAGTGGAATCTTACTTGGTAATTATTAAATTCAAACATAATAAATATGTTCATGTTGAAAACATGCAAAACATTTTAAGAATTTGCTATAAATGCGTTTCATATTTATAAATATAGGCTTAATAAACATATTGATAAAACAAAATGAAAAATTTGGAGAAAGAACCCTCTGGTACTGAGGGCTCGATTTATTAGTTGCAAACTCGGGTGCTCTGACATTTTTGTGAGTAGTGCTTGTTTTCCTCATTAAACTATCCTTTTGATTTATTCAAATTAGTAGTATTGTAAAGGACCATATTAACAGAAAAAGAATTGCTGCTGCACTACCCTCACCTTTGTGATTGTCCTTTACCTAGAAGTGGGTTTTGCCAGTTCTTATCAATATTGTAAACATTGAATCTAGGCCTAGAACGTTTCTGAACAAAGGGATACAAGAGCTGATAATGTATTTACAATATGCACAAATTTAATCAGTTAATATTCTAAAAATCTAACCTAGCCTGATATTTTAGTTTTTTTCTACCCATCTATATTAGGATGAGTTTTGATAGCATACATTTCAAAATGGAATCATCCAAAGGGATAGTGATAATCATATAATAAACAATATTCGCTGAGAAATTCACGTGTACACATGCACGCTCTCTCTCTCTCTCTCTCTGCCACTCTTTTTCCCCATTACCCCTTACCCTTTTTTAACATTCTTCATTTTGTTTAATGTGTTATAATTTATTTTAAAAAAGAAAAATTCTAATATAAATAAATGCACAGTTTTAATTAATTTAATGCAAGGCGTTCAATGACTTGTACATGTTGCTATTAGTTTTACCAACTGTTTATTGAGAAGTTTAAGTTCAGTGTGACTTTCACAGCATTACTTAGGTGATTGGATCACTCATGCACATCATCTAGTGATGACCTAGTGTCAGCTCAAGATAACACTACAGTATTCTTGTATTGTCGACTTAATTACAAACAAATCAAGATTTATTGCTCGCCTTTGCCAAGCTCCTTACATTAGTGATAAGAAGATTAGATTGATACATACATAATTAATTGATAAGTAGATTTTTAATTAATATACTTGACAACTAAAAACATTACTTACACTTACGGAACAAAATGCTTAGCATTGTAGATTGATACTTAGCCTCATATTATCTACAATTGATTGATGTCAATTTTGATATTCTTATAACAGCAAGTTGGAGAAGGCAAATTATCATAGTTCATATTTTTAATAAGGTCACGTCGTATTTTGTTTTTCAACATTGTTTGGATAAAACATGTGAACATATTTCACTAATAATCTTATAAAAAATAATGGTAACAATCTTATAAAAGGTAAAAATAATGGTATGTGAATAAATCAGTTCATGTTACAGTTTCTTAAATATAACTATACAAA
This sequence comes from Stictocephala bisonia, assembly GCA_035578905.1. Taxonomy (NCBI): domain Eukaryota; kingdom Metazoa; phylum Arthropoda; class Insecta; order Hemiptera; family Membracidae; genus Stictocephala; species Stictocephala bisonia. The sequence goes on from JAQJVL010001041.1 coordinate 254,002, forward strand.
TACAATTGAACCATTGGTGACAATGATGGACGGCCAGTAAAAAAGACTGTATTTATAAATTCACAATATAAAAGTTCCAGTGTGAGGGGGAAACTGAGTGGTAGCCCAGTGTTATGGAACTACCAATGCTTGCTCTTCTGTGGTTAACCAAAATCAGTAGTTATTTCTGAATATAACCTGGTAATATGGTGGCTCATATTCAGGTCTCAAACCATCCCTGGTCAGCTTTTATGCCATAAAGTAAACATTTTTAGTGAAAATAACATTGATAATTACCAGACTGACCCATGAATAATTTATAAATCACTGTGGTATTACAGTAGAACCTCGCTAATTCGAACCTCGATAATTCGAAAACCTCTATAATTAGTAACGTTTGCCTGTTCCCCTCAGAAAACCTCCAAAATTCGAAAAATAATATACCGATAATTCGAAGTGATTTTTACTCTTAATTCAGCCTCTACAATTCGAATTTACACATACTTGAGCCTCTAAAATTCGAAATTTGTTGCCGTAATTCAAACTGTTACCTCCAAAATTCGAATTCAACCTCTACAATTCGAACTGTGTTGCCGTAAGCCTCTGTAATTCGAAATCATTACAAAAAACACTCCTGTTGAAACATAAACTGACGCTTTTGTTGATGTTCCCACGATGTGTTATTAGTCTCTGTTCGTTATCTTTGCAAAGTGGACGTCTTTAACGGTCAGTCATATTTTGCTGTGTTCAGTGATTGTTAGTTTGAGAGTTTTAGTGCCGTGAGCAAGAATGAGTGCTAAGAAGTATAAGTGCTTAACTTTGCGAGAAAAACTTAAAATAATTGATGAAGTGAATAGTGGAGGAAAACGTAAAAAGGATATAGCTGTAGAGTATGGTATCCCCGCCAGTACATTATCTACGATCCTTAAACAAGAGGAGCTAGTCAGGCAACGAATGGTGTCAGGTAATTTAAACAATAAGAGAGTACGTAAATCAGAATTCCCTGAAGTGGAGGAATGCTTGATAAAGTGGTTCAAACAATGTAGGGACCATAACGTAAGTGTAGGGGGGCCAATCCTCAAAGAAAAAGCTGAACATTTTGCCAAATCATTTGGTTATAATAATTTTCGAGCAAGTAATGGTTGGCTAGAGAAATTTAAACAAAGACATGACATTGTTTTTCGTAAGGTGTGTGGAGAGAGCGCAAGCGTTGATGACAGTGTGTGTAAAAATTGGAAGGAGGAACTGAAAACAATGTTGAAAGACTATGATCCTAAAAACATATTTAATGCCGATGAAACAGCCCTGTACTACCAATGTCTTCCTGATAAAACTTTAACTTTCAAAAACGAAAAATGTCATGGTGGTAAGAACAGTAAAGTTCGAGCAACACTTTTGCTTGCGAGTAATATGACAGGAACAGAAAAGTTAAAGCCATTTATGATCGGTAAATACAACAAACCAAGATGTTTTGCTGGAGTTAAGTCATTTCCTTTTGAATATGTCGCAAATCCAAAAGCATGGATGAATAGTACAGTTTTTGGGCAATGGTTGCTTAAGCTAGACAAACAAATGAAGAAGGAAAAACGTAAAATTCTTTTATTCATTGACAACTGTACTGCGCATAACGATATCCCAGAGCTTGACGCAATCAAAGTTCAGTTCCTTCCTGCCAACACGACATCAAAACTTCAACCGTTAGACCAGGGAATTATAAAAAATTTTAAGACTCTCTACAGGAAGGAAGTTGTTAAACATATTTTAACAAGTATTGAAGAAGAGAAGAACATCGTTCCAATCAATATCCTACAAGCGATGCGAATGGCAAAAAAATCATGGGAAAATGTAACTCAACAAACCATCGCTAATTGTTTTAAAGCTTGTGGATTTGTAAATGAAGAAACTGAACCAGAAATCTTAACAGTTACACCAGATCCTGTTGAAGATCCGATCGAGAGCGAATGGAATGTCATAATGGCTCACTGCAATATGAATAACAACACAACATTTGAAGATTTCGTCGAGGTCGACAACGACGTAGCGGTAGCCGGAACGTTGACAGACGACGAGATCGTGGCGGCCGTGGCCGACAGGGACGAGGCAGGCGCAGACGACGACGATGGGTCGGGTGCAGACGACGAGACGGGAGCAGACGAACTTCACTTCGTTACAATAAAAGAAGCAAGACGTGAAGTCGAAACAATTCACACTTTTATCGAACAATCAAGTGATATTTGTGACAGTGTTTTTTCAGCTATTGTAGCCATAGAAAACACGATTGACATTCAATCCAAAAGAGCGATGAAACAATCACGGATTACAGACTTTTTTAATTCTGATTGAACAATGTTCGCGAACAAGGCACTGTACTGTATAACACAGTTATTATTGTGTCACTAATTTGTTTTTGCTTTAATGTTACTGTATTTAAATAATGTTTTAATTAATTAATTAATTAATGTTTAAATTTAAATAATGTTACTGTCCAAGAAATGTGTTTGAACAACAGTATTCTGTTTAACTTTTAAAAAATAAACTTGGACCTCTATAGTTAGAATTTTATTTATTTTGGCCTCTATAATTCAAACTCTATATTTCAAACTTCCCATAATTCGAAATATATCGTCTTTCCCCTGAATTTCGAATTAGAGAGGTTCTACTGTAGTATGTGTCAAATATCAAAATTTGAATTTACTAAAATTACTTTTTTTTTTTTTTTCAATTTCAATTCAATTCAATTTATTTGCCATAAATACAATTGTACATGAGCAAATTGTCAATACATTAAACTACAACTACTATTTACAATAATCTATAAATAAAATTCACTTACTGTGTAAATACACTTTTCTACTAAAAGTCTCTTTAATTTACATTTAAATTTATCATAACTTTTTTCTTTCCTTAAGTCAATCGGAAGTGAATTATGGAGTTTAATAGCATTGTATAACAGATGTTTTTTGTAAAATGAAGTTTTATGTTTGGGTATGGTAAATGTATGTTTGTTTCTGAGGTTGTGGCTGTGGTCTGTTGAAGCTATTGAAAAGAGTTGTGGATTGCGTTTTAAAAAAAGCAGGGATTCTAAGATATACAAAGAGGGTAAAGTCAATATGCGGTTTTGGCGAAAGATTTCTTTACAGGATTCAGTCGTTTTCATGCCAAAAATTACCCTAATTGCTCTCTTCTGCAATCGAAACAGGTAAGCAGTATTTAATGAGTCATAACCCCAAATCTGAATTCCATAAGAGAGGTGGGGATAAACTACTCCATAATAAACAGAAATAAGAAGGAAAACATCTAACAAATTTGACAGTCTTCTAAGGATGAAAATTCCTGTACATACGGACTTTGAAACTTTATTAATGTGGTCATGATAATTTAAGTTTTTATCCAGCTTAAGGCCAAGGAAATTTACGTTATTTATTGAATGAACCTCATAACTATCAACAAGGTAAGACAACCCCACTTCCTTTTGTTTACTAATAGAGAAATCCAGGAGGGCTGTCTTCGTAGCGTTCACTTGAAGACGGTTCATGGTAAACCATTCTAGCAGAGAGTTAGCTTCAACAAAAAGTTGCATCTCCATGGACACTCTACTCTTTTCAGTCACAGTGAGTGAGGTGTCGTCGGCAAAGAGACATACATCTGAATGATTAATTCCAAGAGTTATGTCGTTGACAAAAATTAAAAAGAGCAGGGGACCCAAAACAGAACCCTGGGGTACACCTCTCTGAATGATGTCCTCAGCTGAGAAGCTTTGTTTCAGTACATTGCCGTCATCCACATACGGAACTTTAACAACCTGTCGTCTTCCATACAAGTATGATTCAAACCAGGACCATGGAACACCTCTGATTCCCAATCTGTGAAGCTTCTCAAGCAAAACCTTATGATCCACGAGATCAAAAGCTTTACTTAGATCTATAAATGCACTAGAAGCAAAACTGCCACTGTCTAAAGCAGATACAACTTTATTTGTTAGATGAAACATAGCGTCGACGGTTGCTCTCCCCTTGGTAAAGCCATACTGATGTTGGAAAATGACATTGTGTTTTCCGAAAAAATCTGTTACCCTGTTATGAATGGCCTTTTCTATGACTTTAGAGAACGTAGAAATTATGGAAATTGGCCTAAAATTATCCATTAAGTCTGATTGGCCTTTTTTGTGCAAAGGAGTAACTGTAGACGATTTTAGGACGTCTGGAAAAGAACCGCTGAGAAATGAACTGTTTATCAAATAAACAAGGGGCTCTACTAGAAACTCGTAACACTCTCTCAGTAATCGCGATGAAATACCATCAAATCCAGCAGTCGACTTTGCTTTAAGGGACGTTATAATGCCTACTAATTCTTGCTTAGTCACTGGAGTGAGGAAGAACGTTTGACTTACAGAGGGAGCCAATCGTTTGTTTGAGGATGAGCTGAGGGGATCCATATCATTAGCAACGTTCAAAAAGAATTTATTGAACATATTAGCTACGCACAAAGGGTCCTGGACTAAGATATTATTGGAATCCCTAATTTTCAAATTACTTGTCACTCCTTTGTTTCGACTAATTCTGTTTGCATTAACAATTTGCCAGACAGTTTTGGTAATGTTAGAAGTTGTAATTATTTTATGAGAAACAGAATCAGCTTTCTTTTCTTTAATCCTTTTACGGTACAATGACTTCAACCTACGATATACCACTTTCAAGCTGTCTTCATTTTCAAGGTCTTTGCTTAGATAATACAGACGTCTAGTTTCGTCACGAAGCCAGAGAAGTTCAGCATCTAGTTTAAGTCTATTTTTTACATTTAAGTTAGGGAAGTTTTTAGTTCCTAGCACTAGGTTAAGAAAAAACATTCAATTTAACCCTTTTTATGCGGCAACCTCATACTTCATACTCAGCCTTAACTTTGCCTCCAAAACGGTTAACGATTATATCCCAAATGAAATATTTCTGTTCATAGTGTAAAGGATAGTTCCAAAAACCTCAGCTAGAGTGCAGCATCAACTTATACATACTAACTTCCTCAAAAACGTAAATCATCTATGAATGAAAAGGGGCGGAGCAACCAATCAGAGTGTGCATAGGCGCGGTATTGACTCCTGCCAAAGCACATGCGTAAAACGGATAAATCATCAGTTTGTCGCTCCACCTCAGCACATTGTTTTCATCACTTAATGTCACTTTGTTGTGTGGTAATTTTCAATTATTTTATTCTAGTTATTATTGTATAATAAATTACAGGTACTGTTTATTGGTTTCAACTAAACTATTAAAAATGTTGTACATTTTATCTTTTCATGATAATAATACATCTACACTAAAACTGCATTAAAAATTTTAATTTTTATTTTAACACGTTTACTGCGTTGTTATAATTTCTTGGCCATTCATCATATGCGACACGCGATCTCGGAGTCTCGTTGCATATCATCAACTCAGTGCTGGTCCTGAGATCTCATTGTGCAACAGAGGTTCTGCGCACAATATCACGTCATCAATTGAAGATAGAGCAATCTGGGTTATTGTTTTAGAACTATCAAGTGTCTGACGTCATGAGTGCTATGCAGGTTGTGCATATAGTGTATGAGCACGAGGCCTTGGGATCTCGTGTCACATATAAGGAAGTAATGTAATAAATTATACTCCAGCTGAGAAATTTAGGTTATGTTGTAAATAAACAGACACTCAGCAACCACGTGGAACAACTCTTCCGCCTTTTCAAATAATAGCTGACTCTCTGTTTGCTAATATTGACCTTTAGTCTACAATGTGATCGACAAGATCTATAGGTCTCGTATCGCATATAACTAATACGTCATTACTCTAGTGCAGCATGTAACCTATAGATCTCGTGTAAGATTTAGGTTACTATTAAATTCACAAATAAAAATGATTCCATAGAGTTCAACTCTAGCAACAATGTGTTAATTACAATGAAAAACATCACAAATTGTTGTTGATACAGTTCAACTCCAGCAACAATGCGTTAATTACAACGAAAACTATCACAAACGCATATAAGGAATTAAATACTAATTTCATCACCGTGTGAATGTAAACCTACGACACAAGACTCCGGGATCTCGTGACGCAGTGAACGTGTTAAATATTAATCTTTGTTTTTTTTTTTTTTTTTTGTATGCTCGTTTATGATACTAAAACTTTAAAAAAATTAACTTCACATCTCATGAAAACTTTTTTTTATATATAATAAAGTGTTACTTTAAAAAAGAGTAAAATGATTTTCATGTGCAAAGGGTTAAATTATTAAATTATTTTAGTATAGTAGACTACAGTACAACAACACACATTTGAGAAATCCTTAAATTAAATCACCACATTATTACAATGTAACAATATACATGGAAGAAACCTTTAAATTGACTGCAGTAGAACAATGTAAATGTGAGAAACTGTTAAATTCATTGACTGACTGCATGACTGCAGTACAACAATGTAAAAGGGAGAAACTCTTAAATTCATTGACTGACTGCATGACTGCAGTACAACAATGTACATGGGAGACATCCTTACATTAATTAACTGCATGACATTAAATAAAAAAATGTGGATTAATGAAGTGGAAGTGAGGGTCCGCCCTCCCACCCAACGAACACAAAGATTGACCACTGTCCACCCTCCCAAAAACAAACACCAAGACTGACAGTGGCCCGTTCTCCACCCAACACACACCAAGACTGACAGTGAACCACCCTCCCACTCTATGAACACCAAGACTAACAGTGGCCCCCCCTCCCACCCAATGAACACCAAGACTGACAGTGTAATGGAGAAATCCTGAAATTAATTGACTGCATGACTGTAATCCAACAATTTACATTTTCTTTTTCTTAACAAAACTTCACTCACTAGTTCACATGGGCCTGCAGGTCTGTGCATGAACTTTAATCAACAAATGAAGTACCGACCGTTGGCTCAATGGGAATTCAAACCTTGGACCTTGCCCTCTGGAGTCCAAAGCCTTAGTCACTGAGCCACCACGCAGAAAAATTAAATTCAAACCACTAAATTAGCCGACTACAGTACAACAATGTAAATGATAGAAACTCTTAAATTCATTAACTGACTGCATGACTGCAGTACAAAAATGTACAAGGGAGAAACCGTGTCATATTAATTGACTGCAGTTCAACAATGTACATGATAGAAAACCTTAAATTATTTGACTGCAGTAGAACAATGTACTTGGGAGAAATCCTAAAATTAGTTGACTGCATGACTGCAGTACAACTATGTAAATCAGAGAAACCCTTACATTAATTAACTACATACAGCCATCCAACAATTTACATGGGAGAACCCCTAAAATTTGCTGACTGCAGTACAACTATGTACATGGGAGAAAAAAAAAAAAAAAAATAGCTGACTGCATAACTGTAGTACAAACATTTACATGGAAGAAACTCTTACCTTAATTAACTGCATGACAGCCGTCCAACAATTTACATGGGAGAAACCCTCAAATTAGTTAACTTCAGTACAACTACGTACATGGGAGAAACCTTTGAATTAATTGATTGCATGACTGAATTACAACAATGTACATGGGAGAAACCCTTACATTAATTAACTGCATACAGCCATCCAACAATTTAGATGGGAGAACCCCTAAAATTAGCTGACTGCAGTAAAACTATATACATGGGAGAAACCCTTACATTAATTAACTTTATGACAGCAGTCCAACAATTTACATGGGAGAAACGCAAACATTAGCTGACTGCAGAATATCAAAGTACATGGGAGAAACTCTTAAAATTAGTTACCGATGTAGTAAAACATGACATGGGAAAAAACCTTTTATTGATGACTGCATGATTTTTTAAAATTCCTTTGAGACCCAAAAAAAATTAACAAAAAAAACTTCCCTTTTGGAAAAAATTAACGTTTTATTATTTAAAATTAATTTTTTAAAAAATTTTTTTAAAAAAAATTTTTTTAAAAAAAAAAAAAAAAAAAATTTTTTTTTTTTTTAAAAAAAAAAAACTTTTGGTTTTTTTTTTTAATTTTAATTTTGCATTCTTGAAGTATTTTGTTGATCTTTTGAGCTTTTTTGTTCATCAAAAATTTTTACCAAAATTCTAAAACCCAACTCCATTTAACTTTAAGTTTCAAAAACCCAAACATTACAAAAATATCACATGGGGTTACATTAATTAATTACATGTATTAGTTCTGCATCAGAACTTGTTTTGTACAAATTTTAGATCAATTTATTTTCTCGTCAAAAGAAATTGAAAAGTAACACAGATTTCAGTTGGCGGTATTGTAGCGGCTATTTTGAACTCTAGTTTGGAGTATAAAGAATAGCACAAAGAGTATAACAACCACATCGTTAGATGTGCAATAGAGGATCCATTCTTATTTTGATTTATTTTTTTAAAGTTCATTATCACTGTTGTGAATAAATAAAAAAATCCTGAAAATATAGAAAGGGGAAGCAAATTTTAAAATCAATTTTAAACAAAAACATGATTTTTACAAAAAAAAGTTAGTTTTGAAAAAAACAATAAATGAAAAAGCATTTTTTGGGAAAAATTAAAAAGGTTTTGGTAAAAAAATATTTAATAAAAAACAAACATTTTTCCCCCTTTTTTAACAAGCCCCAAATGTTAGGGTAACTAACTGGGGCGATAGCGGGAGGGGTTTTAGTTTCCCCTGGGTTTGGAGCTTGGTACCTGGGGTTATTTCAAGGAGCTGATCGATTTTTGTTCTTTGTTCAGCCCGTCTAAAGGTTAAAACGGTCGGGTTTTTGCTTCGGGCAATATTCGCATCAAGAGTCTATTTTTACAGATGTCCCCCCCCTTCCATCCGAAGCTGACCAAAGGCAATCGGGGTTTGATTAAAATGAGGTACTTTTCGCAGGGTTTTCGTATTTACTTTTGCACTTGCCTCTTCAAAAAAATTTTCTCCTGTAAGTTAACCAGGGTAGGTACCCTCCTTACATTTTCTTTTAGTTGAACATTTCAGGGGGGGAAACAGTTTGTTCCCGGTCAGGGGAAGAACGAATCGAGAACACCCCCAAACACACTTTCCCATGTAAATTTAGATTTTTTGAAAAATGCTAAAGTTTATTCTCCAGATAATCCCTTTATCCTTTCTATTTGTCCCCTTTTAACAATTTAAGGAGATACGGACAAAAAAAAAAATTAATAATTTTCGAAAAAAGGTATTCTTTAACTTCGGCATAAAAGAGACCCCAAACAGGTAAAAAATGCGGATATCCAAAAAAAACAAAAATTTTGGCAATGCTTAAATCAAACTATTTAAAGATAAGTTGGCGGGGAAACAAAAAAATACTTTAAAATCCTCCAAATTTGCAAATTTTCTTCAATAACACCCTTTAAACCAACCCGTCTTCAATAAACCTTTCTAAAGACATTTTTCTTTAAATACTATTTTTTCACACAAACTACGTTTAAGGTTTTCCTTTACCCCCATTATAAAAATTTTTTTTTTTAAACCTTAAATTACCACTATAACCCCCCTTTAAAATTTGTATTTTAAATTAAAAAAAAAAATTTTTTTAAAAAAATTTTCATTGAGTTGGGGAACACAATTCTTGAAAAGCACTGCCTTTGGTTTTCAATTCCGGACATAGTGATTTCATAGTTATAACCGACAACTAAAATCTCCAAGAACAATTTTTTTTTTTAATTTTTTCCCCTTGTTTTGGGGTTAAAACTGTTTAAAAATGTTTTTATTTTAATTTAAAAAATTTCCCTGAAGTATTTTCTTTTTGAAGTCTTTAATTGACTTTTTTCTATGGTAGTTTTTCTTTTACTCTTTTGACAACCGTAGAGGAAAGCACGGTCTTTTTGGTTTCGCATCAAAAAACATATTAAAAAGTCAAACACATTTCTACACAAAATTCATCATTTTTAATTTCCCCAAAATTGATTTTTTTTTACAATCTTTTAATTTTAAAAAGTCTTAAAAAAATTTCTTTCTCAAGAGCAAATCGTTGCACCGGTAAGTTGTGGATTTTCAGAGAATGGGGTATCACTTTAGGTATTAATAAAATTAAGCTCATTTCATGCTTTTGCTTTGTCAGGTATGGGAAAAAGATAATTAGTGGTTTCAACGACGGGATCGGGTTTCAATTTTGATTTTAAAAAATACTGTACCAAGCAGTTTTAATGAATCATCTATTTAACTTTCTTGGGGTTGATTGTGGATTTTTTTTTTTTGATGTTTGGAGAAAGGAGGAAAAAGATTTAAGTTGGTCATAACCTTCCAACCTTTACCACGTTGAACTCACAGTTAGACATAAAAACTCCCTTTATTTCCCTTTTTACATTTCTCAATTTTTCCTTTGGGGAAAATTTTTACCCAAGTTAGGCCCCATAGGAATTCTTTTGAACTGCCTAAATTATTTTCCAGCTTCAAACCTGTGTTTGGCTTATTTCTTCTTGATTGGGGTTTGATAGTCCAGACTTTAAATCAATAGTAATTTTTGTCCAAACTTACCCTTTTCAGAAAAAATTTTCCTATTGAATTTCCTGTAGGGCTCCAAAAATTTGTAGTAAAAATCAAATACTAGGAGTTTAAATTTAATTTAAATTTTAAAATATTAAAATTATTATGTTATTTTAACAAATTTTTTTATTCCAAAAAAACCCTTAAACAATTTTAATCCAAAACTCTGTAATTAAAAAAAATTAAATTTGTTGTTTTTAAAAAACCAAAATTTTTAAAAAAATTGATTGAAAAGTACTTAAAAATCATGAAGTTTTTTTCTAAAAAAAAAAATTGAAAATTGTTTGAATATTTTTTTTGTTACGAATAAAAATTTACAATGATCAGTTTATTTAACCCCTCTTAAATAATATTTTGTATCATCTTTTAGAAATTTAAAAAGCAGTTTTTATAATTTTTTTTTTGTTTTTTTTAAAATTTGGTTTTTAAGGAATTAGGTTTAAATCAAAAAAAAAGGGCCCCATTTTAAAATGATAAAAAGTAGGAAATTTAAAACACTCTATACGGATTAGGCCTTTATTTTTTCTTACAAAAATTTATGGGTTTTAAAGTTTTAATCTTATGTTATAAAAAGGATAAATAATTAAAAAAAAAAATTATCAAAAAAGCGATTTAGGCATATAAGGGAAAACATTTTTTAGTTTATTATACTTTAATAAAACTTAAGCTTTTAAGGTTTTTTAAACCCCTTTTATATATTTTTCGGGGTTTAGGGGGGTTTAAAATTCTCTGACTCAGTATTATGTTATTTCTCTTTTGAGCCGTATACTCAAACCAGAGCTAAGCTTTAAAGGCACTTAAAAAATTACGTATTTCAAAACTTTGGGTGGGTTACAAAATATTTTTTATTCATTAAATTTGGGTCCCTGTCACATTTAACATTGTTCGAATATGAATAATTTTGTTTTATTTTTCTCAAAAACTCCCATAAAATTGTTGAATTTCGAAGAGTCAAATCACATACTTTGGGGGAAATTGATTTTCCCCCTAAAAAAAGTGTGTGTCACTCTTTTATTGCATGCAAAATTTGTTATTGTTATTAAGTGCTGCAATGTTATTGGCCTTGTTGCTGTTCTGTAGCATTGCTAATTAAATAAATAAATAGGCCATTTAATAGAAGTTTTGATAAAAATGAAAAAAATTAACATCCAGAATTGCTTACCATGTTGGAAAAATAAAGGAAATTAGCATTTTAGGAGGGATCTACTACGTTTACATGATTCCAAACAGTCTCCTTCTCTTTGATAAACTTTATGTTTTGTTGTAATTGTTGAGCTGCTTCATTACCTTTACCTGAAAAAAAACTTTACTTTTATCTCGTACATAATGAGGGTTTAAAAAATTTTAATTATCCAAAATTTTTTAAAAAAAATGGGGTCATTTGTTCAATCATTTCTGAACTTATTACTTATTGATTTTGAAAAATTTTTTTTATTCAAAGAAAATTTTTTATTCTAATTTGAACAGAGCTAATTTTTTAAATTGCCAAGGTTTTTCCCCAATACGGCTCAAAGTTGCAATTTTTATTTCTTAGGGAATAAAATTTTAAGCCCACCGGGGGGCATAAAAAAAAAATTTTAAAGGCCAAAAAAATTAGTTAGGTTAAACTAAGAGAAAAGCACAGTAAAAATTCCCAAGTTAATTATAAAAGGAGAATTTAATTTCTGTCTTGTGTTTATTTTACATCAGCTGTTAAATAAAATGAAAAAAATTGAAATGGGCTTAGTAAAAACATTGGGTTTATAATTATTATACTAAAAATAGAGTGCAAATAAGTCAGTAGTCAGTTACTGTAAATTAATTTAAATAAATGATTTTACTTAATCATTTAATTACAATATTTGAAGCAAAAGCTACATCCCAGCCCGGGGGTTTTGAGCCCCCGCGGGGTGACGAGGGTTGGCACCCCCAAAAGCTGAGGGGTTTTCCCTTTTGTCCCCTAGTATTTACTTTAAAAACAGCACTGAAAAACAATACCTTATTGTCTTGGGCACCTTTTTTTTGCAGTGTTTTTAATAGCAGTAAACTAATTCAAAATTTACCCCTGACATTTGTTTTATTTATTTTTAAAAAACACTTTTTAAAAATTTTTGTTTGTTTTTTTTGTTACATTACAAATACAGTTTTATTTTAAAATTCATTTTGCTTTAGTCATTCTTTCTTTTTTTAAATCTATTCCCCCATATTTGCCGACGCGTCTTTATAATGAAAAAAAAAAAAAAAATTGGAAAAATTTTAAAATTATAAATAAAATTTTCTGCAAAAGGTTTTACAAAGTTGTAAAATTTGGCCCCCAAGACCAAAAATAAACCATTTTAACATCAAATAACATTTTTTAAAATTCAAAACATAATTATTTTCATTTAATACTACTTTTACAAAATTTCTAATTACAATCAAAAACACAATTTTTAAATTTTAAACAAAAACAAAAGGGAAATCAATATTGGGAAAATTAAACAAAAATTAAACAAATTATTTTGAAATTTTTTAAAAAAAATTAAAAAGACACTTTAATAAACAAATTTAACAATTGGAATAATTTTATACACAAACAAATTAAAAAAAACCGTTACATACAGAAGTTTTCCCAAAAATTTAAAATATTACTACACTTATTCAAAATAAAAAAAAAAACTAAATTATCCCAAACATTAAAAACAACACCAACATTAGGAACAAGCATCAAAATCGCCGAAAGCTACCTTTTAAAAACAATACCCCGGATTTACGGAAAATATGAAGAATGGACTCCATTTTTTTTTTTTATTCTTTTCAATAATTAATTGACAAAAAAAATTACCCCTCTCAAATGTGTAAAAAAAAACCACTATCTCTAGGGACCTTTAAAGGACAACACTAACAAAATAACGTCTCTCAAGCACAAAAAACCTATGTTTTTCTTTACTTCAAGAAATTTAAACACAAAAAAACTCATTGGCAAAAATTTCTTAAATTCTATTTTTCTCCTCATGTTTTAAAGGATTCTCCCTCAAAATATTAGGTAATTAGTTTAAAAGAAAATTAACACATTTATAGCCTTACAAAATCGACAAAGTCACAAAAAGATTGGGACCATTATGGTCCTTTAATAACTAAACTTGGGTTAGCAACATTTAAAGATTTTTAAAAATTCAATCAAACCAAGAAATACCAATTTGAATTTAATAACTTCTTCTTTAAAATAAATATTAAAGAATAAAAAAACAAAACAAAAGGGGAAAAGGGCCATTTTAACTTTAAAAAGAGCCAAATTTTAAAAAAAAAAAAAACAAAAAATCACCCCCCCCCCCCCCCCACACATGATCCATGCTGTTTGAAGGGGAAACACCTTTTTATAACCAAGAATTGAAAAATCCCCAAAATTTAGAAGAAACTCAAAATTTTAAAGGGAGCTCGCCCAGCAAAAAAATTTTTTAGATGCAAACCATTTTAAAAGATTGTACATCTCGAGGATTAAAAAAATGTTAAAAGCATAAACGTACACATTTTTTCAGAATATCTGAAAATAAAAATACAACCCCCAAAAATATTCGGGAAAAACACTAACAAGATTTCAAAGAAATCCCCTAACAAATAAAATGTAAAAACAATTGTCGACGTACTTGGGCCCAAAAAGGGGAAAATTAATCAAATGCAGAGCTTTAGGATAAGGCTCACAATCAGTTTCATGACGAGAGGATCGCACAGCTTGGTCTAGAATACAGAAGATTTAAATAGTTACTGGTATCAGTGAGACTCATTAAATTTTACAATTACTAGGGTACGTCAAGTCATGTTAACTGTTTAAAAACATTTTGAAGTTTTTGAAGTACCAAAAATCCGAATTTTTCCACATAAAAGTTTAGCTGATCAAGATTTTACATTCCAAAACTTGGGATTTGCTATTAGGTTTAGAATATTTTTTGATTTTTTTAAGTTAGACTAAAAAACAATAACACCAACTTCAAAAAGACCAATTGGGTTGGATATTAGGAAATTTTGAAAAAAACGTTTACAAAAAGGGAACAAACTAACTCATCTTAGTAGTTCTTGAACGTTTTTAAATACAATAAACAAAAATACATTAAAAGGGAAAATTCCCCAAATAAAACTTACAAATGAGGAAAAGCTTTTTAAGAAAAAACTACAATCAAACACTTGACAGACAAATGGGCGTTCACATTTTAAAAAAGCCTCTCCGTGCCAACTTAGAATTAGGGGGAATCAAAAAGTTTTCAATTAAAAATTTGGGCGGGAACGTAGCTGGGTTCAATTCCAACTTTATTTCTAAAGGTTCTCAGTTCGTCCCAACAAGTCAATACTTTTTTTGAGGGATAAGCGTAATCACCGGGTGTTCATTTGTCATTGGGCTATTAATTAATGCACTTTCTAAGATATCGGCCTTTGTTTTAACAATGAAAACATTTCATCTTTCACTATCACCCCCATTCGAAATCCTTTTTTGCCCATATCTTTTACACGGGTCTTATGAAAAATAAATAAAAAAATTCTAGCATATAAAAAAAGATTAGGTCTCAATTTGATCTAAAAAATTACAATACCCAAACATTTATGGAAGATATAAAGGGAATTTGGGCACTGAAACTAATGAAAAGATTTAGACAAATGATAAAATATTTTCTTCCTCATCATCCTTTATCCAAAAGAGCTCAAACCCCAAAAAGGGGGAGAGTGGTATTTGAAAGAATCTTCAAAAAAACCGTAAGGGAAAACTTTAAATTATTTACAATTTTGACCCCCCTTTTTAAAAAGAAATTTTCCTATAATTTTTTAAAATTCGAAAATTTCTTCCTTTTTATTTAACAGACGGAAAAATGTATAGACGATTCTTATCGATCCATCCAAAAGGAATCTTAAAAAAAAAAATTTTTGGAGACATATTTTCTTTGCAAGCCCAAATTCAAATTAAAATACAGGGGAAAAATGGTACAGCTTCAGCAGCACTGTACCTTGCTATAAGAACATTACTTCAACTTGCTTGGGATGAAAAAGAAAACTTTCCAACAGCTGCAGCTGTGATTGAATAAGATTTGTATGTCGACGATCTCATGGCTGGGACTAGTTCAATTAACACTCTGAGTGCTAGTCCTAAATCTGTCGGAAGCCATTTGAAGAATGCTAGCCATTTTTGGTACTTTTTAAAAATTCATAGATTTTTAAAAAAAAATTAAACTAAAAAGGTTTACTTCAAAATTTGGATTCTATGTTTCTTCTTCCATTTAACAAAAAAAACAAACATCTCATAAACGAAAATTTTTTTTTAAAAAAAAAAAAAAAAAAAAAAAATCAAAACCCCCCTGGGGAAAATTTATATCCCAAAATAAAAACAATTTATTCCCCATTTAAAAATTTTAAAAAAAAACAATAAAAATATTTTTTTTTTTCAGCCAAAACACAAAAAAGGTCACCACAAATTATTTCTGAAACGTGAACATTGAATCAGTCTTTTTAAATGGCAAAAACTAAAATCCGGTTAAAAAACAGTACAGTGTGCACATTCTAGTGGCGAAACGGCTCACTAACATCACTAGAGACCATTTAGAGTGCAAGACTCGTATTAATACTCAATATGCTATTTAACAACAATAAAACACCGATCCCGTAAAACTACAGGATCCGCATTCTTTGGCAGTTACGATACTCCGTAAAAATACGGGATCCGCTGTCAAAGTGTTAAGAAGACTCCGCATGCAAAACACTGTCTGGAATGTGGTGCGGAGGGAAATACGGAAGTCTCCGGAGCCCCTGTCAGAGCCTGTAATATAATGCTTGGGGATTCCCGCTCCCACATCCAGCCAAGTAGCTAACTGATTTAACATATAATTCCTAATAAACCTAATAATTCAATACAATCAACTTCTCCACATGCCAAATACAATCAATGTAAACAATCAAATAAAAATTTTTTTTTTTATTCCCAATTACTTCATCTGAACTTAAAACAAACCATTCTCTCATTGAAAAAAAATCATCTGGAACTGATGGAATTTCTAGCTTTTTTGTTAAAACAGTTCTATAATTCTATTCTAAACCTAACCTAACCTAATGAGTCCTTATCTTGTGGTATATTCCTCGATGTTTACAAAACTTCCCAGCTGATCCTCATGTTTAAAAAGGGTGACAGAAGCGATGTGAATAACTATCGCCCAGTATCTTTTCTCTGCACTTTATCAAAGGTGTTAGAGAAAATCGTCTATGTAAGATTATTAGACCATCTTGAAAGGTTTGATATCCTTATGTGGGGAACAGGGTGAAAGGCTCTGCTGTGGTTTGCGGGGAATATGTGATTGGTTTGGCTGCTACTGACATGAAGACCAACCGTGGGATCAGACGATGCTAGCTCGGAAAATTGCCTTTAATTAATCAGAGGGCGTGTGGTAATATATACGATTATTTGGGCCCCGTTTCCAGCACAATTTAGAAGCGCGTGGGTTATTCGAAGCGTCGGCCGTGTGAGTGCTATTCGTCGGATTCCCTATTAATCACAACCAACTTTGATCAGTTCTAAATTAATTAATTGAAAAGGATAATAGTTATAATTTGGTGCAAACGATTTGGTTAGCTGCGATCACTTCCTGCCCTCTAGCTACGGAATTCTACAATAAAAAGTTCAGGAAATTGAGTACTACATAATGGTTCTACTCCCCCCATTCTGATTGTTTAGCCTAAACGAAACATATTAAAAGATTTCACCAAAACTTAAACTACAATAATACTCATCCTGTCCAGCTCCACAAGGGCGGTGGCAGGTCCTGCGGATAGTAGCTTCCCTTGCAGCTCGTGAACCACTCTGACTGACGTCGCGTCAACTGCCCTCCCCGAGTTCCGCGCATGTGCGAGCGATAGTTGCCCTTTCTGCCGTGTGGCTATCGCCACACTTATACCAAATCAGTACAGATTTAGAGTTGGTAAATCCACAACCCAAGCTATAGGGAACTTTACTAATGAGGTTATTTGTAGCCTTGACCAGCGAGAAGTGGCCTTAGGTGTTTTCTGTGACCACTCAAAGGCATTCCGAACACAATATTCTTAGCAACAAATTAGAAGGTCTCAGTGTGAGAGGCGTTCCCCTTCAGTGGTTCAAATCATACTTTTCCAATAGAAAACAGTTTGTCAAAGTGGCAGGCATTTGATCTAACTGTGGGGAGTCCAGTTGTGGTGTTCTTCAGGGTAGTATTCTTTGGCCTCTGCTCTTTTTAGTCTAAATAAATCATGCAGGTAGTTGTCTCCCTTTAGGTAAACAAATCCTGTATGCGGATGACACTACTTTGTTCTTTCAAGGCTCTAGAAGTGACTTAAAAGAGAGAGTTTCAGAGAGTCACTAACCTCTTTTCAAGATTACCAATCAAATAATAACTTAGTTTTAAATTCTGAAAAAACTGTTTTAATACATTTTTTGACAAAGAACAAATGTCAGCTGCAATGCAATTTTGATCATTTGGGAATTAAAGAGGCACCATCAGTAAAGTTCTTAGGGTTGACTTTTGACTGTGGTCTCAAGTGGTCTGTCCATATTTATGAACTTTGTAATAAGCTTAGCAGAATCATCTTTGAACTTAGGACTTGACATAATCTATTGGATGTCAAAAGCCTTCTATTAGTTTATCATGGATGCTTTTCATCTTTGATGTCCTATGGTGTTTCTTGAACAAAAGGGGGCTGTCCATATAATTAAAGGACTTCAAACATTAAGATCATGCAGAGGAGTTTTCAAGGAATTAAACATTCTAACTCTGCCTTCCCTCTACATATACAAAACTATAGACGGAATTTTTGGTAAACTGTTTGATCTAAAAACAGTTGGCTCTGGCCATAGGTTCGAGACTCGTCATGGTGCCAATCTCCACACACCCAGACATCGCTTGGCTCTATTCCAGAGGAACCCGATGTGCGCTGGAGTGATTTTTGTTTAATAGACTGTCACCACAACTCAAGTATTGTGAAAAAATGGGCTTTCTCCCTCGCCTTAAAAAATTTGTGTTGAGAGAGAGTTCTATGATTTGGATGAGTTCCTGTCTGGCTGAGAAGTGATCGTTGGTAGCTTGAAACTTGATTTTGTAGTTTTGTACATATTGTCTATTTATATTATTTATGTTTTGTTAATGTAAGTGTTGTATTTTAAATCTTTAATTATTATTGACGATTGAGATATACCTCTGTGTATTTTATTCAATAAAATAAATTTGCCTTTGACTTAGTTTTCAAAGAGAGCTAATACAACTAAACTTCTTAAAAGTCTGCCTCCAGAGGTACTAGAAAAGACAACCTCAAATAATGCCTACATAAAAGAACTCCTCAATAAAAACATTAGGACTTTGATGGGATGCAGAAGAAGATAAGTTTCATTTTAAAACTACTCAGGAAAACAAGATTCACACAATGTCATTAAACGTTCTATTCTCTCAGAAATCGTTAAGATTTACAATCCTTTAAGTCTTGTAGCACCCATTGTTATGCGTGCAAAAATCTGGTTACAAAAGTTATGGAAAGCTCATTTAAATTGGGATGAATCATTAACCATGAACGTTTACACACAATGGAGACAATTTAAAGTTTGTTTTGCTATAAAATACTTTTGTTACAAGGTAATTTAATAGAATAAAATTAAAAGAACACTTGAACAAACTTCCATGATATGTTTAATAGTTGAAAAAATAAACTATATACTTCACATCAAAAAATAACTGCAACAGTACCCTTTTAAGAATAATAAACTTGACAAAAGAAAACATATGTAAAACAAAACAAAGACATGTGAATTTTCAAAAGGAAGTATTTGAGTGCTAAAAATATAATAAATATAAATTAATAGTTATTATATGTATATAACACTACCCCTACTCACGGCTTCCTTAGACTTCAAAGAAAATTTAGATCAGTCCAATTTGTTGCCTTAAAATCTTTAACCTTGGTCCAAGAAGAGGTTTTGTAAACATATCAGCTAGTTGTTCACTAGTGCCAATTCTCTTCAATTCGAGGTTTCCTGCTGTCAGTTTGTTCTCGTATGAAGAAGTGTTTGATTTCAATGTGTTTGGTTCTTCCATTATGCTCTGGGTTCTGTGCTAGACATATAGCGGCTTCATTGTCTACGTAGATCACAGGTGTGCTTTTAAGTTCAGTTAGTGCACTTAGTAGTCGCTTTAACCAAATTGCATCCCTGGCCGCCTCACTCGCAGCTACTATCTCAGCTCCCATAGTTGAAAGTTGAACAGAAGGCTGTCGTTGGCTGATCATGATATCGCTCCATCTGCATACAGAGTCAGTAAACCTGTTGTAGACCTCCTGGTTTCATGGTTACCACCAAAGTCTGAATCGCTGTAGCAATTAAGTGCACCACTTCCAACGTTCTTCTTGTACACGATTCCACTGTCTTTAGTACCCTGAAGGTATCTGAGTATTCGCTTCACTCGATACCAATTATTCGCTGTAGGATTTTCTAGGCATCTGGACACTACACTCACTGCATATGCGATGTCTGGTCTGGTACTAACCATGAGGTACATGAGGGTTCCAACAGATTCTCGATATGGGAAAGATGTCTCTATTCTGTTATCTTCTAGTTCAGATTTTACTATAGGTGTTGGGGCTGATCTGCAGTTTTCCATACTGAACCTTTCCAAAATTCTTGAAACATATCCCTTTTGACTTAATTTGATATTTTCACAAGATTTTGATCTCCAATCCTAAAAAATAATCAGCTGGTTTTGACTTGATTTTAAATTCTTTCTTCAATTCTTCTAAGAATGATTTTAAATCTTCATCATGAGTTGTAGCAATGAGTCCATCATCAACATAGAGAACAATGATTAACTTATGTTTATTGTAATTGCGGATAAATAGACATGGGTCATGAACACTTTTTCCCAGTTCCAGGCTTGTTAGGACTGTTCCAACTCTCTTGTTTCAGCATCTCGGTGCTTGTTTTAAACCATACAAACGTCTATTAAGCTTGCAAACGCGATTACAGTTATCGCTGAATCCTTCCGGTTGATGTATATAAATCTCTTTATTTATTTTGCCGTATAAAAAGGCAGTATCACACCAAACTGTGTAAGTTTCATACCTTCATTAGCAGCTACTGCAATGACACTTTTTATTGTTGGCATTTTGGTTCATGAAGTAACTGCAAATGATCATCAGCTGGACGGTTTGGTTGGATTCTTTTTCCAAGTTTTTCTTATTTTCACATTTTCTTTCAGGTTTTCCATCGGCTATCCATTTTTTATACTCTTGTAACCAATGTCCTTTCTTGTGACAATAGTGGCACGAAAACTTTATCCTTTTATCATTGTTCTTGCTGTTTTTCTGTAGGTCTCCTAAGTTACCTTTAGCTTCTTTAGTCCTATTGACTACTATTAAATCTGTATCTTCCTTTTCTTTTTCCCTTGAGGTCAGCTTTCTTGCTTCTGTGCATAGCCAATTTGTGAGATTGTCAAGGTTTCTCGCTTTATCTTTGTGAATCATTAACCAAGTTGTCTAAAAGTTTGAATATTCTACTGATAGGATGTAAAAAATCTTGCAAATCAACAATATCTGAGGTAAGTTATCTTCTTTCTTGTCTTGAATTTTCTTAATTTTTTCTTGAAGCTTTCCCCATAATGACTTTATTGCAGATAGGTTCCCAGCCATATCCAAGTGTTGATCCCATTTGTAGGTGAAGAACTGAGAGCATATATCGAAGGCCTTATTTTCCTCGATTCCAAACCTCATCTGGTTTTTCTAGGTTTCTTACTTGAGCTCTTACTTCCGTACTTAATGCAGATACTAATATAAACATTACCTCTGACTGTGTTTTATTATACTTCTCCATCTTCATTTTGTATTCTTTCATTTCTGCAGTTTGTGTTTCATATTCAGGCTTCTCTGGCAATTCCATTTGACCAAAAATGGCTTCGTAGGCATCTGGGATTCCTTTAAACCTAATTTGCATTAGATATTTCCAATCATCCCAGTTGTCCTTTCCATGCAGCAATTCCATTTTCTGCATAACGAATTCCAGAGTAAGGAATTTATCTCAAGCAAACATTGATTCTATTTTAAACCTGTAACATGCAACATAAGGGTGCCTGGGCCCATAACCTGTTATAAAATACTTTTTTTACAATGTAATTTAATAGAATAAAATTAAAAGAACACTTGAACAAACTTCCGTGATATGTTTAATAGTTGAAAAAATAAACTATATACTTCACATCAAAAAATAACTGCAACAGTACTTTTTAAGAATAATAAACATGACAACAGAAAACATATGTAAAACAAAACAAAGAGATATGAATTTTCATAATTATGTCTTTGAGTACTAAAAATACAATAAATATAAATTAATAGTTATTATATGTAACATGTTTGAAGATCTAAACAATTTTTCTATTCAAAGACAAGTTACACTTCCGACAAAATATGGAACTTATGAACTTCATGGCTTCTCAGATGCTCCTGAACGATCATATGGAAGTGCTGTGTATTTAAAACACATTGACACAAATGTAGCCGTCAAGGTTAATTTACTCTATGCGAAATTTCGTGTGGCTCCTTTAAAACCAACAACAATTCCTCGACTTGAACTCTATACAGCAGTACTCGTGGCAAAATTAATAGCACACGTTAAAAAGATATTACAATTGGAAAAGTGTATTGTTAGCACCACTTGTTGGACAGACTATACAGTGGTTTTGTCGTGGTTAAAGGCAGAACCTGCCCGATGGCAAACATTTGTAGTCAATCAAATTTAAACCATTCAAGAACTTACTATAAATAGCATTTGGAAGCATGTATGGACTGAAGAGAACCCAGCTGATCTTGTGTCAAGAGCGACAAAGGTTACACACCTTTTCTTGTTCACTCTTTGGTGGAATGGGCCACACTGGCTAAATCAAAACACTTGAAACAGTTGAAACTGGCCTCTTCAACTAATTTTCAACTCCAATAATGACAACCTTCCAGAATGAAAAACATCAAGAGTAACAACGGTTTCTACCATTAAAATAGAGGAAAACAGCACAATTGAAACACTAATTGAAAGAATTTCATCTTTTCAAAAAATCTGTCTTGTTCTATCTTTTTGCCTCAAACTCATAAACAAGTTGAAACAAAGAACCAGTATTGAAACCACTATTATAGATAGCAACCAGGATCTATTTTCAAATACATTCAACAACAATGTTTTCCACAAGAACTTCAGCAACTTCACAAAGACCAATTGATAATAAACGGCAAACCATCTTCCCTCACCCCATTTCTAGACAAAGAATAGTTTAGTCAGGGTGGGTGGTTACAAGAATCCCATTTAAGCTATGACACAAAACATCCTATATTGTTACCAAAACCCATCGCATGACAGAAATGATAGCCAGAGGTGGCCACAAATACTTCTTTATTCTATACGACAATATTATTTACATATCAATGGTAGAGATGTTGATGGCATTGACTAGGAGAGTTGTACATCAATGCATGAAATGCTTTCATGCAAAACCCAAAAATTCTAATCAAATAATGAAAAACCTACCATTAACTAGAGCACACCCAGCTAGAGCTGTCTTGCATTGTGGAGTAGACTATTGTGTTCCTTTTCAAACTAAACAAGGTAAACACAAAGGAAGTATAACAAACAAGTCTTACGTGGCAGTCTTCATTTGTCTAGCAATAAAAAACTGTCCATTTGGAATTAGTTAGTCATTTAATGACTGAATGTTTCCTGGCCGCATTACGAAGATTTGTGGCAAGAAGAGGACTTTGTGTGGAAATAAAATCTGATAAAAGAAAAACATTTGTTGGAGCTAAGCGACAATTAAAGGAACTGTACACTTTTTTTTTAATGTACAATCATCCTCAATAGAAAGAGCGTTGATGGCAGAACACATTAAATAGAAGTTCAATCCACCATACTCACCACATATGAGGGGAGTTTGGAAAGCTGCAGTGAAGTCTATGAAATATCACCAACAGAGAATTCTCTGAAACCACCTCTCTCTTTTGAAGAAGTCACCACAGTGTTATATCAAATCGAAGCTATACTGAATTCACATCCAATGTCTCCTATGTCCAATGATCCCTCAAACTTTTCTGCCATTATTCAATGGATGTAATGCCATTGTACATTACTAGTGGACCTCCCACTTCCTTGTGAGAGGTCCACTAGTAACAATTCCTGAATCATCTTTGCTTAATTTTCCTGAACATTGTTTATCAAGATGGCAAAGAAAGCAACAACTGCAACATTTTTGGAAAAGATGGTCCACCGAATATTTGAGTAACCTGCAACAAAGAAACAAGTGGAAAACAAGTCCTCCGCATATAAAATTAAGTGATCTTGTTTTAATCAAAGAAGACCATTCACCGCTTCTTTCATGGTCAATGCGCAGAGTTACGGACCTCATGCCAGGAAAGGATAATATTGTGTGAGTTGTTAAAATTAAAACAGTGAGGTGTCGTGACCAAACATGTACATAAATTATGTCCATTACCTTTTCAAGAGAAACAATAAAACTTAGCAAGATGAATAAGATTTATATTGAAAAGAATTTTCAAAGTGGGCGAATGTTTAATAGCATTTAATCTAATCTGCTAATATTTACCACTGTACATATGTTCTATTTATTTTTAAATAACAGCTGTTGTAAAACATTATTATGATACTATTGTTTTTGGTTACATTACAAGTACATTTTTATTACAGTTCATTTTGCTTCAGTCTTTCTTTCTTTAATAATTATCATAAATAAATTTACTGCAATAATGTATTTATTTATTTATTTACATCAGCCTTTACAAAAACCCTACTCAAAGGGTATAAAAGTTGTCATTTAGTATATATATATATATATGGTTATATCAATCTTAAATCTAAACTAGACTACACTACTATATAATTCGAATAATTCATGACAAATTTAACATTTAAAAAGATAGAAAATAGCTCCCAAGAAACAAAACAACCATTTTATTTTTGACCGGGCTCAAGTAATCTTCCAATTTATAAAAGCATTTCTGTACAAGCCAGTTCCTCAGTTTATTTTTAACACTTATACGGAAACCCCGGTCACGTAGACCGGGAGGGAAATTTAATTCCCTTACATTGGCAATACCACATAAGTGACAGCACTTTCCCTTCCAATACCTTTCACCCCACTCCTCCGCTTGACCTTCGCCCATTTTTTGTTCAGTTTCGGTCCAGCGTTTAGTGATGAATTATTGATTTTCTAAACCTTGCCCGTCCCATTGACCAAGGGTTTCCCTGTACGTGTGTGATAGTGCGGTCTTATTTACCGAGGGTTTCCATTTACGTTTATGTTAGTGCGGTCTCTTTTACAGAGGGTTTCTTTTTACGTTGTAGTATACCATTTCAATTAATTGAAATGAGTCGCCAAAGAAGATTATTACAACCAACTAACCTAGATTTTAGTGACACACTTCGTGCACTACTGGACGATGAAGATGACCTTATTAGTGATGATAGTGACGTAGATGATTCGGACGCGGATCCTGATTTCGTGATTGAAGAAGATGACCACATTGGTTCTAGACAAGATGACGACTCAACTTCTGAGGCGGAGGATAATGAATTGTTAGCTAGAGAAAACGTGCGTGATGTTATAACAATTGATAACCTGCAACATGAAGACGAAACATATTTTTTGGAGCGGATAAAGAAAACTGAAATACGGAGCACCGA
>JAQJVL010001042.1:0-12500 GCA_035578905.1 Stictocephala bisonia
GCAATTTTCCCCACGTCAAACCTTTATCAAGATGTATTCCGAGGAATTTGGTTGTGTAGACCTCTTCGATCTCAGTTCCATCTAACATGACCGCTAGACTGTCTAAGTCTTTTTGGTGCAAAGAGAATTTAATGAAATTTGATTTTGTTGGATTGGTTTTTAGGTTGAGCTCGTTGAAATGTTGAATGGTGCTGTTGAGCTCCACGAGAGCAATTTGCTCGAGTTCTTTGATTGAGTTCGCTTTCAGACAGAGAGTCGTGTCATCTGCGTACTGAACAATGTGTCCGTTTTGTACAGATGTAATCATAATCATTCTTAATCATAATCATTCTTTATTGTCACATAAATAACGTTTACATTATAGCATTGCTAAAAAAACAGGTGACATTGTCAGTATATTTACAAGAGTATAGTTCATATGAAATATGTACTTTTTGTCATACATTAAATAATACTTATGCTATGATATAAATAATAAAATTTTCTTAACTATCACACACCATCACAAAAAGCTCTCAACAAAATACAATAAAAACAGGTTTTTTATCCTTAGTAATACAAATTAGCTTAAAAAAATTCATCTAACCTATAGCAATTTTTTTCCAACAGGAAATTGGAAACTGCACATTTGAAGGACGTGTCTCTTACAAGGCATTTTATGTTTGAAGGCAACTTATTAAATGCTCTTTTCCCCATATATAATGGTGATCTTTCAGTTAACGACAATCTGTGGATAGGATATTGAAGATCATTTTTGAATCGAGTGTTGTATTTGTGATGAAACTGCTGGTCTGATATTAGGTCAAAATTGGTGTGCACTAACATAAGAACTTTGTAAATATATAAACTAGGTATTGTCAAAATATTTAAGTCCTTGAAAATTTGCTTGCAAGGTGCTCTCCAAGACGAGTTTGTCATGATCCTTAAGAGCCTCTTTTGTATTTTAAATATAATTTCAGATTGACAAGTACAACCCCAAAACTCGATTCCATAAGAAACTATAGGGAAAAAATAGGCATAGTAAACCATCATCTTCGTTTTCAAATCGACTACATCTTTGAGGACCCTCATCTGGAAACAAGACGAATTAAGCCTTTTTGAAATATTTTCTATTGCAGTATTCCATTTAAAATTAGCATCCAAATCTACTCCCAAAAACTTAACACTTTTTGCCAAATTCAAGCACTGCCCTTGAAAATTAATATCTCTGTCAATTTTTAAAATATTTTGCGGAGTGCTAAATTGTAATATTTGTGTTTTACTGCAATTCAATTTCAGACCATTTGCTTCAAACCAATGTGTAAGTTCTATTAAAGATTGATCAATATACATTTCTAGTTCACTATTGCTATTCGCTTTTATAATTGCCGTAGTGTCATCGGCGTACAATATTAAGCTATGAGAAATATTAATTGGTAAGTCATTTATGTACAAAATAAATAATAAGGGGCCCAGAATAGATCCTTGAGGCACCCCCACCTGTATTTTTTTCCATTCAGACTTTGTTTTGGTGTTATTTTTTACTATTACCGTGCGCTGGTACCTATTTTCTAGATAAGACCTAATCCATTCAACTGCTTTCGATGAAAATTTATAGAAGTAGAGCTTGTTCAACAAAAGGGTGTGATCAACGCAATCAAAAGCCTTGGACAGATCACAGAACACCCCAGCAGTGCTCTGCGATCCATCCAAGGACCAAGAAACTTCCTCGCAAAGCTTTGAAATTGCACTTATTGTACTTCGGCCCTTTCTAAACCCAAACTGATCATCAACCAATATTTTACAATGTTCCAAAAAATAAGAGATTTGAAGCAATGCAGATTTTTCAAATATTTTTGAAAAAGAGGGTAACACTGAAACGGGTCTATAATTATCTGGATTATGTCTTTCTCCCTTTTTGTAAAGTGGCTTCACCTCAGCATATTTTAAATTGTCTAAAAAGTGTGAATTTTGAAAAGATTGGGTTATAATTACACTAAGTGGTTGTGAAATCAGATCTGAAACTCTCTTTAGTAAATCTAATGGAATTTCATCCCACCCTGCAGTTTTTTTATTTTTCAGACATTTTATTATTTGCGTTACCTCATTCGAACTAACGTTTTTAAAAGTAAACTCTATATCCCCGACTTGTGGAACCTTTTGGAGAAGCCTGAAAGCTTCATTGTATACTGGTGAAACTCCTACATCACGAGCCGTTTCTGTAAATTTATTATTAAAAAGTTCAACAATTTCACTTGGCTCACTGACAGGCTTATTTTCTAGAATTAGGTCTGGTAGATTGTTACTTTTATCTTTATTACATCCCAATTCCGATCTCACAATACTCCATGCAGCTTTACTCTTATTTTCTGCATTTTTCAAGAAATGTGAATTGCTAATTAATTTGGCCTTGTTACAGACAGATCTAAATATACATTTATACCTTTTAACATAATTTATGAAATTTATGTCATTAGATTCTTTGGCTAGTCTACTGAGTTCCCTCTTTCTTTTACTTGAAACTCGGATACCTTGAGTTACCCAGTTTTTAACTTTCTTCCCATTGTTATTTTTCTTCATAAAAGACTTTAAATGAAAAACTTCTTCAAACAGGTTTTGAAAATTTCCAAAGAAAGATAGGCAATTTTGTTGTAACGAACAATGAAAACCAACTCCCCAATCCATATGCCTTAACCTCTCGGTAAAAATTTCAATATTTTCATCAGAAAAAAATCTACTTTTGTATTGCAAGTTACCAGAGCCTTGGTTACATTCAGATTTGCAGTCTAGCATATTAATAAATAAAGCTCTGTGATCAGATATACTTAATTCCAGATTCATTGTGAGCCTAGACTCCTGTGACATGACTTTCCGAGTAAAAATGTTATCTATACATGTTTTTGTCGATCTAGTTATTCGAGAGGCAGATAAAAAATTGACGTGATAACCATGACTTTCTAAAAGGGACATTAATTTGATTCTTAGTTGTGGATCCTTACAGTTTTCTGAGAAATCCACATTAAAATCGCCTGTTATGTAAACATTCCCGACCGATTTTATTCTATGCAAAACATTTAACATTAACTCAAATTTCAATAAAAACTGTTTAAAATTTGCATTGTTTGGTACTCTGTACACAGTAATAATTATTACTTTTTTAAATAAAATTTCAATACATGATATTTCAAAAACAGATTCTTCATTAAGACAACACAGATCATCTCTTACATTGAAATCCAAATCGTTTTTAATTAAGATGCAAGTACCACCGTGAATGCCTTCTTCTCTTACAGAAAAATGAGCAAGTTTGTAGTTAGGGATAGAGTTCATTATATGTATATTGTCCTTTTGAAGCCAATGTTCATTTAAGCATATAGCTGCAATATTAGAATTTTCTAACATTAATTCTAAATCGTGCCTTTTATTTACTATACCTCCATTTATATTCAAATGCATCAGCCATACATACTCAATACTTTCTTTAGCCTCATCACAAATAGGCCAAATAGATTTTAATTTACTTATGTTACTAACATTAACATTTAATGATGGCTGCACATGAGAGTTCTTACAAACTATACATAAACTATCGTCAAATGCTAAATGTTCATTTGAACATCCAGTGGTATGGAGTTTTTTTCCTTAGGTGAGCTCTGCTGCAAGGTGATTGATTGACTCGTAGTAATTGTATCACTTGTAGGTAATTGAGTACAGGTCTGATAACTGCTCTCGATCGAATATCCATCCTGCCAGCCGCTGCTTATTCGTCTTGAGCGATTGAATTTATCCATGAACTCGCACAGCAGATCAGCAACATGTATCTTCCCACGCTTATTTAAGTGGGACCCATGCCTTGTATGCTCGTGACGAGGAATTATATGTAGATCGAGGAGATACGCATGGGGGGTCTTTCTGCAGATTTGTCTAATTCCTTGATTCACATTTTTAATTGTGATGTTCACAATGCTGTCCTCTCTAAAATCATACCTATAAGGTAGAGTGGCCACGATTACATTTGTACCTCTATGATTGTTGATAAATGTTTCGAGATAATCAGTTATCTGCACTGGTGATAGATCAGAGCGTTTAACGCTATTATTTGCCACATCATTAGATCCTCCAATGACAACAAGACAATCTTTTTTAGTAAGGTTTCTGAAATCATTTGAAGTTTTAGTAATCGCCTTGAGAGGTGCTCCATTTTGAACGTGACCAAAAACATTTACACCTTTGCCTGTTTTATTATGTATATGTGACGAAATACCCTTTCCATGGCTATCCGCCATTATTATCAGCTTAGGCCTTCGGTCACTTTCAGTATCAACACTTGATTTTATAGGCCTCTGTGGTAAAGTTATATAGTTTGGCCTACTATTTGGTGGACTTGAGAGAAGAGCTTTCTCGTTAGGCTGCTTTGACTTTTTAGCAAATCGCAAACTTTCCTTGGGATCATTTAACTCGTGAGTAGAATCTGATTCGGACTGCATGCTTGACAAAATATTGAAAGAATTTTTCGTAATAATAGGGGGTGCTGTTGCGCTTGCAATATTCCCATGCATGTAAAAATTTTTATAATTGGCTAGCTCCCTTTCAGCGTCTTGTTTCTCATTTTTCAGAGCACAAATTTCCGCTTCCATTACTTGAAGAGTAACCTTTATTTTTTCAAAATCTGCTTTCCACTCCGAAACTTCATTTTGTAAGCGCACACATTTCATACAATTTTCGTCGCTCTTTGGAATTTCTGCATCGAGATGTGTTTGAGTAAATGCGTGGCTTTGAGAGCTCACATTTGTTTGTGTTGCAGCGTCAAGCAAAACATGTTCAGAGCGCAATACTATGTCATTTTTTTGCTTTTCAGACTCAAGCTCGAGAATGAGGCTTTGAATCTTCTCAATTAGTCCGCTCTGTCTTGATGTGAGTTCTTGTGCTCTACTCACAAGCTCATCTTTGGAGCTTAAAAATAATTGGTCAGTTCCACAAGAAGCATCTCTAGTCATTTTTTTATTGTACAGCTCCGAAATCAAAGGCGTTGAAGGGGTTGAGGGGGGCAAGAGGGCGGGGGTTGAATAGCGGGAATGCGAAGTGGCCGGTGAGGGAGTGCGAGTCTGACCGCCATACTGAATAGTGCGGAAGGTTACGGGATGAGCACCAGTGTGCTTATCGTCATGTGATAATATATTAGCGCGAGCTTCATCGGTCTTTACAGACGCTCGGCACGTCTTTGCCAAACAGCGCCAGGTTACATCACTGTTTTTATTTGTGTAGGCTTCCCTATATTTAAAGTTCCCAAGCAATAAACAGGGCTTGCCCTTTGTAGTTTGTTCAATTGACAGTGCCATCACTGACTTATTCGAACTTGAATGACAAATCGAACAGAAACGATCAGGTCGATACACATGCGATGGGATCTAGTCAGATCGGGATACCTCTGCCACCTGGCAGATTTATTATGCACTAATTGAAGTCAAGGCTAAACGCAGTATTTTTTTAAACAGCCTTGTTGAACTCGTGTCTTTGCAACGGTTTCCAATTCTAACCTGAAAATTTTCTAGACATTAAATGTTAATTTACTTTGTTAAAATGCATTACATGAAACTTTTTACTTTGTTATCCCGATCTAAATACAGAACCGATAACAGACACAACATGTAAATTAGTCATAGCTAACCATAACCCGTAATAAAAGATCAAAAATATACGAAGGCAACACTCACTGACAAGTCTGTTTGGGGCCTTCCCCCACTCCCCACTCAATGATGTGCCAACATCATTGACGTAGATTAAGAAGAGAAGCGGACTAAGTATGGACCCCTGCGGAACTCCATAGTTCAGTCGCCTCTCTCTCGATCTAGCGTCAGATATTCCAACGAATTGCGTTCTATTACTGAGATACGATTCAAGCCACCTGAAGGGCACTCCCCGTATCCCGTAATATTCTAGTTTGTGAAGAAGTGAAGTGTGATCAACACAGTCGAAGGCTTTTGACAAGTCGAGAAATACACTTAGTGTCTCTCTTCGACCTTCAATTCCCTCTGTTATCATCTCGACCAGACGGACGACCGCGTCTGAGGTCGATTTACCGCTTCGGAAACCGAATTGGTTGTTTGATAACAGATTGTGCCTTTCCAGAAATTCCTCACAACGTGTCAGGAAAACCTTTTCAAAAATTTTGCTCAGGATTGGTAGGATTGAGATTGGGCGGTAATTTTGAGTGGAAAGAGGGTCGCCTTTTTTGAAAATTGGGAAGACTTTTGCAGTTTTCAGTGCAGACGGGAAAACCCCCTTGCAAAAAGAAAGGTTGATCAAATGCTCCAAAGGTCTCAGCAACTGTCTATAACACTTTTTGAGAAGCCATGTGGACATATGACCTGAGTCGTTTGACTTTTTTGATTGGAGGGTTCTGATTACCTGGTCTACTTCAAGCTGTGTGACTAGAGCCAGAGACATTGAGACGACTGGACTTTGCACGGAGGAGAGGGTATGACGCGAAGTTGGACCAAGTCCTTGATCAATTCCAACCGAGGCAAAAAAACTGTTGAATTCATCTGCAACCCTTAGAGGGTCTTTGATGCATTCATTTCCAATCTGTAGTTCAATTGGTCTGTCAGTCTGTGAGATTTTATTGTTTATGATGGCCCCATGTGTGTGTGTGTGTGTGTGTGTGTGTGTGTGCGTGTGTGCGTGTGCGTGTGCGTGTGCGCGTGTGCGCGTGTGCGCGTGTGCGCGTGTGCGCGTGTGCGCGTGTGCGCGTGTGCGCGTGTGCGCGTTTGCGCGTGTGCGCGTGTGCGCGTTTGCGCGTGTGCGCGTGTGCGCGTTTGCGCGTGTGCGCGTGTGCGCGTGGGCGCGTGTGCGCGTGTGCGCGTGTGCGCGTGTGCGCGTGTGCGCGTGTGTGCGTGTGTGCGTGTGTGCGTGTGTGTTTGTGTGCGTTTGTGTGCTTTTGTGTGCGCGTGCGCGTGCGCGTGTGCGCGTGCGTATGTGTGTGTGTGTGTGTGTGTGTGTGTGTGTGTGTGTGTGTGTGTGTGTGTGTGTGTGTGTGTGTGTGTGTGTGTGTGTGTGTGTGTGTGTGTGTGTGTGTGTGTGTGTGTGTGTGTGTGTGTGTGTGTGTGTGTGTGTGTGTGTATGTGTGTGTGTGTGTGTGTGTGTGTGTGTGTGTGTGTGTGTGTGTGTGTGTGTGTGTGTGTGTGTGTGTGTGTGTGTGTGTGTGTGTGTGTGTGTGTGTGTGTGTGTGTGTGTGTGTGTGTGTGTGTGTTTGTGTGTGTGTGTGTGTGTGTGTGTGTTTGTGTGTGTGTGTGTGTGTGTGTGTGTGTGTGTGTGTGTGTGTGTGTGTGTGTGTGTGTGTGTGTGTGTGTGTGTGTGTGTGTGTGTGTGTGTGTGTGTGTGTGTGTGTGTGTGTAAATAAATAAATAAATAAATAAATGATTTATTGCGTAGAACATAGTAAAAATATGTATTGCAATCGTCAAGCTATCCATTATTGCTATTCGCTATTGTTTAGCCATTCATTCTTCCATCGAGATCCCTTTCAAACATACAAAACACGTTAATACACGCATTCATCTCATAAACCCACTCAGTAGCCTAACCCAATAAATTTCGCTAGGTATCCCAGTTGTGTGCCATAAATTCGTCTAAGCTGTAGAATGCCTCTGCAATCAGCTTTGCTTTTAGACGAGATTTAAACGCCTTCAGCGTGGGGGCACTTTTAATTGAGTTTGGCAATTTGTTGAAAAATTTTACTCCTGCCTGTACAGGCAGTCGCTCATAAACTACCGTTCTGTGCCTCCCAGAACGGTAGTCGCCCCTGCCTCTAGGGTCATAAGAGTGTATGTCGCAACCTCTTATAGCATGACATTTTGATTTGAAAAAGAGACAAGTTTCCAAGATGTAGAGGCAGGGTTAATGTCAACAAATTCAGATTTTTGAATACTGGCTTACACGACTCTCTTTGTTTCAATTTTGCAATTGTTCGCAACGCTCTTTTTTGGAGGATGAAAACTCTTGAGAGGTTTGAGTTTGAGCATCCACCCCACACAGTCAGTCCGTAGGAGAGATGAGGGTAGATGACTCCGTAGTACGCCGTCATCAGAACCTGAGTCGGGCAGTACTCTGATAGTTTTTTTAAGATATAAATTCCTGAGGAAAGTTTTGAGCAAACATGGTCTACATGGCAATCCCACGTCAAACCTTTATCAAGATGTATTCCGAGGAATTTGGTTGTGTAGACCTCTTCGATCTCAGTTCCATCTAACATGACCGCTAGACTGTCTAAGTCTTTTTGGTGCAAAGAGAATTTAATGAAATTTGATTTTGTTGGATTGGTTTTTAGGTTGAGCTCGTTGAAATGTTGAATGGTGCTGTTGAGCTCCACGAGAGCAATTTGCTCGAGTTCTTTGATTGAGTTCGCTTTCAGACAGAGAGTCGTGTCATCTGCGTACTGAACAATGTGTCCGTTTTGTACAGATGTGCCAACATCATTGACGTAGATTAAGAAGAGAAGCGGACTAAGTATGGACCCCTGCGGAACTCCATAGTTCAGTCGCCTCTCTCTCGATCTAGCGTCAGATATT
Organism: Stictocephala bisonia; assembly: GCA_035578905.1. NCBI lineage: Eukaryota > Metazoa > Arthropoda > Insecta > Hemiptera > Membracidae > Stictocephala > Stictocephala bisonia. The sequence continues at coordinate 8,547 of JAQJVL010001042.1, forward strand.
CCAACGAATTGCGTTCTATTACTGAGATACGATTCAAGCCACCTGAAGGGCACTCCCCGTATCCCGTAATATTCTAGTTTGTGAAGAAGTGAAGTGTGATCAACACAGTCGAAGGCTTTTGACAAGTCGAGAAATACACTTAGTGTCTCTCTTCGACCTTCAATTCCCTCTGTTATCATCTCGACCAGACGGACGACCGCGTCTGAGGTCGATTTACCGCTTCGGAAACCGAATTGGTTGTTTGATAACAGATTGTGCCTTTCCAGAAATTCCACACAACGTGTCAGGAAAACCTTTTCAAAAATTTTGCTCAGGATTGGTAGGATTGAGATTGGGTGGTAATTTTGAGTGGAAAGAGGGTCGCCTTTTTTGAAAATTGGGAAGACTTTTGCAGTTTTCAGTGCAGACGGGAAAACCCCCTTGCAAAAAGAAAGGTTGATCAAATGCTCCAAAGGTCTCAGCAAGTGTCTATAACACTTTTTGAGAAGCCATGTGGACATATGACCTGAGTCGTTTGACTTTTTTGATTGGAGGTTTCTGATTACCTGGTCTACTTCAAGCTGTGTGACTAGAGCCAGAGACATTGAGACGACTGGACTTTGCACGGAGGAGAGGGTATGACGCGAAGTTGGACCAAGTCCTTGATCAATTCCAACCGAGGCAAAAAAACTGTTGAATTCATCTGCAACCCTTAGAGGGTCTTTGATGCATTCATTTCCAATCTGTAGTTCAATTGGTCTGTCAGTCTGTGAGATTTTATTGTTTATGATGGCTCATGTGTGTGTGTGTGTGTGTGTGTGTGTGTGTGTGTGTGTGTGTGTGTGTGTGTGTGTGTGTGTGTGTGTGTGCGCGTGTGCGTGTGCGTGTGCGTGTGCGTGTGCGTGTGCGTGTGCGTGCGCGTGTGCGCGTGTGCGCGTGTGCGTGTGTGCGCGTGTGCGTGTGTGCGCGTGTGCGCGTGTGCGCGTGTGCGCGTGTGCGCGTGTGCGCGTGTGCGCGTGTGCGCGTGTGCGCGTGTGCGCGTTTGCGCGTGTGCGCGTTTGCGCCTGTGTGCGTGTGTGCGTGTGGGCGTGTGTGCGTGTGTGCGTGTGTGCGTGTGTGCGTGTGTGCGTGTGTGCGTGTGTGCGTGCGCGTGCGCGTGTGCGTGTGCGTGTTAGTGTGCGTGTGCGTGTGTGTGTGCGTGTGTGTGTGTGTGTGTGTGTGTGTGTGTGTGTGTGTGTGTGTGTGTGTGTGTGTGTGTGTGTGTGTGTGTGTGTGTGTGTGTGTGTGTGTGTGTGTGTGTGTGTGTGTGTGTGTGTGTGTGTGTGTGTGTGTGTGTGTGTGTGTGTGTGTGTGTGTGTGTGTGTGTGTGTGTGTGTGTGTGTGTGTGTGTGTGTGTGTGTGTGTGTGTGTGTGTGTGTGTGAGTGTGTGTGTGTGAATAAATAAATAAATAAATAAATGATTTATTGCGTAGAACATAGTAAAAATATGCATTGCAATCGTCAAGCTATCCATTATTGCTATTCGCTATTGTTTAGCCATTCATTCTTCCATCGAGATCCCTTTCAAACATACAAAACACGTTAATACACGCATTCATCTCATAAACCCACTCAGTAGCCTAACCCAATAAATTTCGCTAGGTATCCCAGTTGTGTGCCATAAATTCGTCTAAGCTGTAGAATGCCTCTGCAATCAGCTTTGCTTTTAGACGAGATTTAAACGCCTTCAGCGTGGGGGCACTTTTAATTGAGTTTGGCAATTTGTTGAAAAATTTTACTCCTGCCTGTACAGGCAGTCGCTCATAAACTACCGTTCTGTGCCTCCCAGAACGATAGTCGCCCCTGCCTCTAGTGTCATAAGAGTGTATGTCGCAACCTCTTATAGCATGACATTTTGATTTGAAAAAGAGACAAGTTTCCAAGATGTAGAGGCAGGGTAATGTCAACAAATTCAGATTTTTGAATACTGGCTTACACGACTCTCTTTGTTTCAATTTTGCAATTGTTCGCAACGCTCTTTTTTGGAGGATGAAAACTCTTGAGAGGTTTGAGTTTGAGCATCCACCCCACACAGTCAGTCCGTAGGAGAGATGAGGGTAGATGACTCCGTAGTACGCCGTCATCAGAACCTGAGTCGGGCAGTACTCTTATAGTTTTCTCAAGACATAAATTCCTGAGGAAAGTTTTGAGCAAACATGGTCTACATGGCAATCCCACGTCAAACCTTTATCAAGATGTATTCCGAGGAATTTGGTTGTGTAGACCTCTTCGATCTCAGTTCCATCTAACATGACCGCTAGACTGTCTAAGTCTTTTTGGTGCAAAGAGAATTTAATGAAATTTGATTTTGTTGGATTGGTTTTTAGGTTGAGCTCGTTGAAATGTTGAATGGTGCTGTTGAGCTCCACGAGAGCAATTTGCTCGAGTTCTTTGATTGAGTTCGCTTTCAGACAGAGAGTCGTGTCATCTGCGTACTGAACAATGTGTCCGTTTTGTACAGATGTGCCAACATCATTGACGTAGATTAAGAAGAGAAGCGGACTAAGTATGGACCCCTGCGGAACTCCATAGTTCAGTCGCCTCTCTCTCGATCTAGCGTCAGATATTCCAACGAATTGCGTTCTATTACTGAGATACGATTCAAGCCACCTGAAGGGCACTCCCCGTATCCCGTAATATTCTAGTTTGTGAAGAAGTGAAGTGTGTTCAACACAGTCGAATGCTTTTGACAAGTCGAGAAATACACTTAGTGTCTCTCTTCGACCTTCAATTCCCTCTGTTATCATCTCGACCAGACGGACGACCGCGTCTGAGGTCGATTTACCGCTTCGGAAACCGAATTGGTTGTTTGATAACAGATTGTGCCTTTCCAGAAATTCCACACAACGTGTCAGGAAAACCTTTTCAAAAATTTTGCTCAGGATTGGTAGGATTGAGATTGGGCGGTAATTTTGAGTGGAAAGAGGGTCGCCTTTTTTGAAAATTGGGAAGACTTTTGCAGTTTTCAGTGCAGACGGGAAAACCCCCTTGCAAAAAGAAAGGTTGATCAAATGCTCCAAAGGTCTCAGCAAGTGTCTATAACACTTTTTGAGAAGCCATGTGGACATATGACCTGAGTCGTTTGACTTTTTTGATTGGAGGTTTCTGATTACCTGGTCTACTTCAAGCTGTGTGACTAGAGCCAGAGACATTGAGACGACTGGACTTTGCACGGAGGAGAGGGTATGACGCGAAGTTGGACCAAGTCCTTGATCAATTCCAACCGAGGCAAAAAAACTGTTGAATTCATCTGCAACCCTTAGAGGGTCTTTGATGCATTCATTTCCAATCTGTAGTTCAATTGGTCTGTCAGTCTGTGAGATTTTATTGTTTATGATGGCCCATGTGTGTGTGTGTGTGTGTGTGTGTGTGTGTGTGTGTGTGCGTGTGCGTGTGCGTGTGCGCGTGTGCGCGTGTGCGCGTGTGCGCGTGTGCGCGTGTGCGCGTGTGCGCATGTGCGCGTGTGCGCGTGTGCGCGTGTGCGCGTTTGCGCGTGTGCGCGTGTGCGCGTTTGCGCGTGTGCGCGTTTGCGCGTGTGCGCGTGTGCACGTGTGCGCGTGTGCGCGTGGGCGCGTGTGCGCGTGTGCGCGTGTGCGCGTGTGCGCGTGTGCGCGTGTGCGCGTGTGTGCGTGTGTGCGTGTGTGCGTGTGTGCGTGTGTGCGTTTGTGTGCGTTTGTGTTCGCGTGCGCGTGCGCGTGTGCGCGTGCGTATGTGTGTGTGTGTGTGTGTGTGTGTGTGTGTGTGTGTGTGTGTGTGTGTGTGTGTGTGTGTGTGTGTGTGTGTGTGTGTGTGTGTGTGTGTGTGTGTGTGTGTGTGTGTGTGTGTGTGTGTGTGTGTGTGTGTGTGTGTGTGTGTGTGTGTGTGTGTGTGTGTGTGTGTGTGTGTGTGTGTGTGTGTGTGTGTGTGTGTGTGTGTGTGTGTGTGTGTGTGTGTGTG
>JAQJVL010001042.1:17500-42500 GCA_035578905.1 Stictocephala bisonia
TGCGCGTGTGCGCGTGTGCGCGTGTGCGCGTGTGCGCGTGTGCGCGTGTGCGCGTGTGCGCGTGTGCGCGTGTGCGCGTGTGCGCGTGTGCGCGTGTGCGCGTGTGCGCGTGTGCGCGTGTGCGCGTGTGCGCGTGTGCGCGTGTGCGCGTGTGCGCGTGTGCGCGTGTGCGCGTGTGCGCGTGTGCGCGTGTGCGCGTGTGCGCGTGTGCGTGTGCGTGTGCGTGAGCGTGAGCGTGTGCGTGTGCGTGTGCGTGTGCGTGTGCGTGTGCGTGTGCGTGTGCGTGTGCGTGTGCGTGTGCGTGTGCGTGTGCGTGTGCGTGTGCGTGTGCGTGTGCGTGTGCGTGTGCGTGTGCGTGTGCGTGTGCGTGTGCGTGTGCGTGTGCGTGTGCGTGTGCGTGTGCGTGTGCGTGTGCGTGTGCGTGTGCGTGTGCGTGTGCGTGTGCGTGTGCGTGTGCGTGTGCGTGTGCGTGTGCGTGTGCGTGTGCGTGTGCGTGTGCGTGTGCGTGTGCGTGTGCGTGTGCGTGTGCGTGTGCGTGTGCGTGTGCGTGTGCGTGTGCGTGTGCGTGTGCGTGTGCGTGTGCGTGTGCGTGTGCGTGTGCGTGTGCGTGTGCGTGTGCGTGTGCGTGTGCGTGTGCGTGTGCGTGTGCGTGTGCGTGTGCGTGTGCGTGTGCGTGTGCGTGTGCGTGTGCGTGTGCGTGTGCGTGTGCGTGTGCGTGTGCGTGTGCGTGTGCGTGTGCGTGTGCGTGTGCGTGTGCGTGTGCGTGTGCGTGTGCGTGTGCGTGTGCGTGTGCGTGTGCGTGTGCGTGTGCGTGTGCGTGTGCGTGTGCGTGTGCGTGTGCGTGTGCGTGTGCGTGTGCGTGTGCGTGTGCGTGTGCGTGTGCGTGTGCGTGTGCGTGTGCGTGTGCGTGTGCGTGTGCGTGTGCGTGTGCGTGTGTGTGTGTGTGTGTGTGTGTGTGTGTGTGTGTGTGTGTGTGTGTGTGTGTGTGTGTGTGTGTGTGTGTGTGTGTGTGTGTGTGTGTGTGTGTGTGTGTGTGTGTGTGTGTGTGTGTGTGTGTGTGTGTGTGTGTGTGTGTGTGTGTGTGTGTGTGTGTGTGTGTGTGTGTGTGTGTGTGTGTGTGTGTGTGTGTGTGTGTGTGTGTGTGTGTGTGTGTGTGTGTGTGTGTGTGTGTGTGTGTGTGTGTGTGTGTGTGTGTGTGTGTGTGTGTGTGTGTGTGTGTGTGTGTGTGTGTGTGTGTGTGTGTGTGTGTGTGTGTGTGTGTGTGTGTGTGTGTGTGTGTGTGTGTGTGTGTGTGTGTGTGTGTGTGTGTGTGTGTGTGTGTGTGTGTGTGTGTGTGTGTGTGTGTGTGTGTGTGTGTGTGTGTGTGTGTGTGTGTGTGTGTGTGTGTGTGTGTGTGTGTGTGTGTGTGTGTGTGTGTGTGTGTGTGTGTGTGTGTGTGTGTGTGTGTGTGTGTGTGTGTGTGTGTGTGTGTGTGTGTGTGTGTGTGTGTGTGTGTGTGTGTGTGTGTGTGTGTGTGTGTGTGTGTGTGTGTGTGTGTGTGTGTGTGTGTGTGTGTGTGTGTGTGTGTGTGTGTGTGTGTGTGTGTGTGTGTGTGTGTGTGTGTGTAGCCAAGTGCCAAATATGTACATAGGGTTGATAATCAAATATTCGTACTTTATTGTTGTAGAAATTATATGCAAACAAAGTCACTACAATACTCAAAACACAATTGGCATTATATACATTTGAAACGTATTTAACTTATGGTAGGTTTTTTAGTAAGGTTTCCGCGTATGTTTTACGAAAAACACAGCGCAAGTTACGTTAAAGTCGTTGGAAACAGTTGCAGTATCATTTTTTTTGATTGTGTAAATTTTATTGGCTCCGTGTGGAAAAAAGCCTGTTGGGAAGGAGATAAGCAGTGGTAAATGTCAGTGGCAACGGTTCCTGGATATTTTATACTTCTACATGAATCTTTCTCTTTATTCATATTAGATGTTTTACTAAGTAAAACGATAAAAAATAATGGTAAAACGTATTATTTTGTTTAAATTTTTTTAATAAATGAGAGAATATAATACTAAATATGATTACATCATATTTTAAATTTGTCTGTTTGGTATTTACATAGAACAGGGGCTCGTTTTTAACCTTTTTTCACTATACTTGTCTCAATGAAAATTTAAGAAACAAAAATATGGCCATATTTATTTCAGTGTAAACCCCGTAAAAATTATAAATTCGAAGAAAAACGGAAAACCCTTTTTTGTTAAATATAACAATAAATGTAATATTATTGTGAGCACCCACATTGTGCGGAATTTCGTTCTGATCGCAAATCAGTCAATTTGACCTAACAAAACCAAACCTAACCTTTTAAAACTAAACCCAAAACAACAAAAAACTGTACAAAACTAAACCTAACATAATCTAACAAAACAAACATTTCCTTGTCCAAACCGGCACTTTTCTAACGTTAACGCGCACATTATTGGTCCGATATAATAATAAACCTTACTATATTTGTGATCAAGACAAAATCCGTAGGATTTAAGTAGTTCATAAAACATTTAAGAAAAAACTTGTTCTAGTTCTTTTATCATTTTTGCAATTTTTCTGCAGAAAAACAATCGTATTCTCGTTTCTTGGTTATTTATCTACTATAAAAAAACTATCAGAAAAACAACTACCAGAAATGCATGTATGGTTCTTTACAATTACCGTGCAACTTAAATTGAGTTACTTATATTCGAGTTTTTAAATGTTTAGTAGTGTTTTCATATATTAAAGCCCATTTCATAATATCAAAATTGTACAGTAATTATATACCATAAACAATAATTATATTGATATGCCTCTAAAAGACCTAAACTGATTGTAAGCCATGCATTAGACACGAGATGGTTTGGTATATCCATAATTTAAAACAAAACTGTGATGACACAGCAATCTCTTCATGACAGCTCTACTGATGGCTTGGTTGTTGTTTTATACGTCAGATAGTCACCCCTTTCTAATGTCACTCATTATTCCTTTGTATGAGTGAATGCCTTTGTATTCAACAAAGACTGACGTCACAATAATTCAGTGATGCCAACTATTGTAACTGGTAGTTCGTTAACTATGGTACTTTGACATTATTACATTTATTATCTGTAATAAATTATTAACAGGGAATGCTTTTACCTTAGCAGACACCACAACATTCAGATATTTGAAGTATTAAGTGATGTGAATCCAGTTATGTGCAGTGAATGTCCAAAGTGATTTGTTAAATTTTCTTTCTTTGCCATTTCTAATGATTCCCAAGATTTATCTATCAGAATTTGACTTGTTTTGTCGTTGATTGGTGTATGTGCATTTATTAAAGTGTGTTTTGTTGGAATATTAAAGATATAGGTAATATGTTTGTTATTACTATCTTAAACATCTGTAATTGATTTAAAGATAATCAGCCCTTAGGTGACAGACGCTTACAACTTAAACATCTGTAACTGATTTAAAGATATACAGCCCTTAGGTGACAGACGCTTACAACTTAAACATATGTAACAGATTTAAAGATAATCAACCCTTATGTGACAGACGCTTACAACTTAAACATCTGTAACTGATTTAAAGATAATCAGCCCTTAGGTGACAGACGCTTACAACTTAAACACTTACAGTGGGTGTTTCCCTCTATCATAAAATGTTCACTTTAACTCACTATAATAATAAACACAAACTGTACAGTTGAAATACAAAAAATTAAAAAAAAAGCATGTTTTGGCTCTCTAACGGTAAAATTGCTTTGCTACTATAGGGCCGTCGACTTTCCAGTGATGGCTTGGCAGTTTGGGAAAGGGGCTTCTTAATGCAAGAGGTTTGTATTCATTAATGCCAGGCAGGCGCAACGAACACTGTTCTATAACTGCCTTGGTCCGTTACCGCTTACTTTGTTGACAGCTGTCCTCCGTAGGTGATGGGATATTCAAAACACGTTCCTTCGACCCGACCACTACGGCAAGACAGCTGTCCTCCGTAGGTGATGGAATATTCAATAAACGTTTCTTCGACCCGACCACTACGGCAAGACAGCTGTCATCCGTAGGTGATGGAATATTCAATACACGTTCCTTCGACCTGACCACTACGGCAAGACATCTGTCCTCCGTAGGTGATGGAATATTCAATACACGTTCCTTCGACCTGACCACTACGGCAAGACAGCTGTCCTCCGTAGGTGATGGAATATTCAATACACGTTCCTTCGACCCGACCTCTACGGCAAGACTGCTGTCCTCCGTAGGTGATGGGATATTCAATACACGTTCCTTCGACCTGACCACTACGGCAAGACAGCTGTCCTCCGTAGGTGATGGGGATATTCAATACACGTTCCTTCGACCCGACCACTACGGCAAGACAGCTGTCCTCCGTAGGTGATGGAATATTCAATATACGTTCCTTCGACCTGACCACTACGGCAAGACAGCTGTCCTCCGGAGGTGATGGGATATTCAATACACGTTCCTTCGACCCGACCACTACGGCAAGACAGCTGTCCTCCGTAGGTGATGGGATATTCAATACACGTTCCTTCGACCCGACCACTACGGCAAGACAGCTGTCCTCCGTAGGTGATGGAATATTCAATACACGTTCCTTCGACCCGACCACTACGGCAGGACAGCTATTTAGATTTGAATTTTAGTATTTAAATACCAAATGTTTATATCAAAGTTAAAATTTGCTGAGAAGTAAAAGTGTGGAGACAAAAACAATAAGGACCGACAGTTCTGATAAAATTGTCCTTTAGAATGAGGTTTGTGGCATCCTGTACCTTCATAACCAGGAACCTCATTATCTATGGTTTAATTAGGATTTTCACGACCTTTTTGCAAGCTATGCTTTTATAAATAACTACGTTGGTGCATCAAGTTGTGATATTCCAAATTTAAGACTGCTACGTTTCACAACACTGCTAATATTATTATGGCACGAAAAAATTTACTTTTTATGCGCAGGATAGTTTTCTTAACTTTTTTACAGGGACATAAAAAATGAGTTACAATAAGTTTTTTTATTTAAATTTTTTATTGTTCACTTCAAACATCCTCAATGTTTTACTTATTATGTCATCACGCAACCATTTTCAAACATATCTAATAGTTTGAAGTTTAACATATCAAACATATCTTTAGTTTAAACACCAGGTTTAAACTAAAAGTAGCTTATCGATTCTACTTCGGATTAAAATTGTATTATGTATTAAATGTTGTCAGAACAATGTGCTAATTGTTTTAACAAAGACAAATTTAATACTCACACATTCTTAGAGTGCCATAAGAGCTTTTCAAAATAACTAGTTATGTAATTATTATTATTATATCTGTGTATAATAACTTATTAAAGGAACGTGGCCTTATATTTTACGATAGATATCATTTGATTTTAACTGTTACTAGCGTTATTAATTTCTGTAATGTTTATATTTGATTTTTGTATAATTGTACTTTGACTAAAATGATGATTGATTAGTTCCTAAACTACTTAAATAATTTGATAAATCATATATGTATGGTGAAGTTATGGAAATAAGTCTTTATGGAGAATATATAAAAAATGCACGTGACTCCGTAATGGAAACGCGAGGTACAGCTTGCACAATCGGCCCGCAGCCAGAGAATACAGCGGGAATTACTTGTGTTGACCCAGCTCCATGATCCGTGGAATGTAGTGCGGCACACAATGGCAAATTAATATCTCAGCAAACGTTGTTGATACCCTAGTCCACAATGTTCATCTTCCTTCCTTTAGGATCTTCATAATTCCAAAGATCAAAACTAAATCATTTTCATGTCTTTCTCTAGAATTGTATGTAAACATTTCTCGAAAAGAGTTCTGAAATAAAATATTGTATTATGACAAAAACTGAATGTGTTCATCAAATAAAATAATATTTTAATACTAATCAACTTAGGCACATACAACATTAAAAAATACAATACATGATATTTTAATACTAATCAACTTAGGCACATACAACATTAAAAAATACAATCCATGATATTTTAATACTAATCAACTTAGGCACATACAACATTATAAAATACAATCCATGATATTTTTAGTTTACTTATTGTAGAATTAATGTTTTTTTAAACCTCAGTAATTTTTACAAACCATATTAATTGGAAACAACGTTGTCTTTCCTTGAAATTCACCTTTTCAAACACTTAAATTAGTTTTTTTTATTTATGGAGTAGTGTACAGGATCTTAATTTATTTATTGGCTTTATTCTGTCCTAATTTGTGACAAAAGTATTTAATTTTTAATATTATATTTTTTAATATAAATTAGTAAATATTTTCTAATGTAGCTCCTTCTATCAATCATCTCCATTATCCATTTGGATTTTCCCTTCCTCTTTTATTTCCGTTATTTTTTTATATCTATCTAAAAATGGAAGACTATTTATTACTATGGCAATTATTTAGAGTATGGACCTTATCAATTTGTTGGCTGATTTTTTGTATATTATATACATAACTGAGAAACAAGAATAAGATATTTTTTTTGTGGAAAAGCTGGAAAAGTTACTTAATTGAGGAAAAATGGAAAAATGTTTGTTTTCATAAATATAGTGACGTTGGTACTCAAATTGTGCGGAATATTGTCCTGATCATGAATATGGTAAGGTTTTTATTATTGGAAATCGAACCATTATTAAGCACATTATCGCCAGAAATGTGTCGATTTCAGTATGGTTACGTTATGATAGAATAGGTCTTGATTGGGTATTGACAGGTTAGATTAGCTTAGGTTTGGCTATATTATGTTAGCTTATGTTAGGCATGGTTAGGTTATGTTAGGTTTATCTATATTATGTTAGCCTATGTTAGATATTGTTAGGTTAGGTTTGGCTTTGTTATGATACCTTATGTTAGGTATGGTTAGGTTAGGTTTGGCTATATTATGTTAGCTTATGTTAGGCATGGTTAGGTTATGTTAGGTTTATCTATATTATGTTAGCCTATGTTAGGTATGGTTAGGTTAGGTTTGGCTAGGTTAGGTTTTGCTATATTATGTTAGCTTATGTTAGGCATGGTTAGGTTATGTTAGGTTTATCTATATTATGTTAGCCTATGTTAGGTATGGTTAGGTTAGGTTTGGCTTTGTTATGATACCTTATGTTAGGTATGGTTAGGTTAGGTTTGGCTATATTATGTTAGCTTATGTTAGGCATGGTTAGGTTATGTTAGGTTTATCTATATTATGTTAGCCTATGTTAGGTATGGTTAGGTTAGGTTTGGCTAGGTTAGGTTTTGCTATATTATGATAGCTTATGTTAGGTATGGTTAGGTTATGTTAGGTTTGACTTTATTATGATAGCTTATGTTAGGTATGGTTAGGTTAAGTTTGGCTATACTATGTTAGGTTTGACTTTATTATGATAGCTTATGTTAGGTATGGTTAGGTTAGGTTTGGCTATACTATGTTAGCTTATGTTAGGTATGGTTAGATTATGTTAGGTTTAGTTGTATTAAGTTATGTTAGGTTTGTTTACTTTGTTAGGTTTGTTTAGGTTATGTTTAAAGTGTTGTCTTCTCTGCTGTATTCTTCTTCAGTCTTTCTCCATAGCTGGACAGTTAAAAAGAAAAAATTATGAAAACTATATGGATATTTTACTCCGTATGAAAATCTTATAACCATAATTGCTGATAAATGTTTTTTCTTTCTTATTTATTCGAAACACAGAAGTATGACGTAAGTTTGTCTATAATTATATACAGTTGTAAGTAACAACAGCCAAGGAACAGAAAGAGGCTATTAATGTAACTAAAGGGTTATTGGGTTTTGTTCAACTAGGTCGACAGGTCGGAACTAATTTATTAAAGAAGCCGTTTAGATCGATATATCGAAAGCTGTCATTAGATTGGCCTCGGGTAAATCCTTGGATAGTTTGAGGCATTTTGACAAGAGCTGCCTCTACAATCAAAGAAGACGTGTAACATTTTAATAACTGTACATAAATATCCTTTCCAAAGTGTTGCTAAATTAGTGATGAGGACAAATTCAAAAATGTCGTAAGAGATATCTATTTACTAAGACAAATAGAAAATTTTGTAATAACTGATTGTGACAAAACTTTAAGTACATTCTAAAAGTGTATATATCCTTAAATGAAAATTCAAACATTTTAAATAAAATACGTGTTAAACAGTTTTTAAATATTCTACGAGAAAATGAAACAAATCATGTACTTGAGAATGTCCCACAAGACGGTTTGTCAAATACAGTTACAAGATTCATTTAACGCAAAAAGATAATATGGTTTATTTTACCTTCTCCCATTGTTCAGTAACGTGGTAAGTGTTATGTTATCAGTATCAAAAAAAGCGATCATTTGTAGTTAAGGGGTTAATAAAACCTATTAATTATACTCAAAGAGATTGTGTCGTGTTACTAGTGCACGTGTTAGAAGCAGACAAGGGTCAAAGCGTGTTAGGAGCGCACAACCTCTCTACCTGGAGCCCGAAGTGTGTTGGAAGCGCACAAGAGGGTCCAATATGACCTGCCAGTGGTCCATTATAATTACCCGGCTATAAATGGATTAAACAAGGTTGAGTGTACATCCTAGCTCAAATTTAAATATTTGTGTATTGTAAATTTCTTTTAAAATAAACAGGACAGATGTAAACGTAACATTATTTAACTATATTTTAGTTTTTGTCCCAGTTCAATACGACAAATTTGAGTGTTTTAAGCTCAAGTTAAGGAGTACATGTTTAGTAACATTTAATTGCAGCATTGAGTGTAATTATCAGGAACAGTAATAACGTAGTTTATACGTGACACAGCAAGTGCAAGGCACAACAAATATTAGCTTAGTTGATATTAATGCAATCCAAAATTAAATGATATTTTGATTTATTATTGTTAGAACATATATAAAAAAATAAATTTGCTGGATTAAAAGTATATTCTTAAGATACAATTTGGATATAGTTTTAATTGTTATAGGCCTATACTTACTTGAAAATAGTATCTTGCAGTAAATAAAATGTATACAGATGTATACATAAATAATATTGTTGCCACACGTGGCGCGGATATCGTAGGCAATAGGTTATGTTCTTAGTCCTCTTATACCGATATTGCGTCCACACAATGCTTCCTATCGGTGTCGGGACTACTAGAGAAGTCTGGGGTGTCTTTGTTGGATGGTTGCAAGGGTTCAGATGTTGTACAGGGAAGAGAATACAACAAACATGTTGAGCGTTGAAAAAATGTTTAAAAGGAAAGACACAGAACCCAAATGAAAGTTTGAACAATTTAATTTGGTCATGCGTCCCGAAAAGAACCTTTGTTAGCTTAGACACACTTAGATTTGGTGTATTTGATGCTGTTCTTTCATATAATTATGAATTTTTATCCAAAATCAAAGTTATGAAGGAGTTAGGGTTTGTTTCTGGTCTGAACATGGTAAAATCAGAAGCGCTTTGATTGGGAGCGTGTTCGGAAAGCTGAAAAGGCTGTGGATGACCTTGAAAAGAAAGTACGACAAGCTATAACTCTCTTTAAAAGGAAACTATAAGAGACCTCCACAATGAATATGAATACCCTAATAACCCATCTTAAAGTTCTGGACATTACTGAAACTAAGAGACCTCTACAATGAATATGAATACCCTAATAACCCATCTTAAAGTTCTGGACATTACTGAAACTAAGAGACCTCTACAATGAATATGAATACCCTAATAACCCATCTTAAAGTTCTGGACATTACTGAAACTAAGAAACCTCTACAATGAATATGAATACCCTAATAACCCATCTTAAAGTTCTGGACATTACTGAAACTAAGAGACCTCTACAATGAATATGAATACCCTAATAACCCATCTTAAAGTTCTGGACATTACTGAAACTAAGAAACCTCTACAATGAATATGAATACCCTAATAACCCATCTTAAAGTTCTGGACATTACTGAAACTAAGAGACCTCTACAATGAATATGAATACCCTAATAACCCATCTTAAAGTTCTGGACATTACTGAAACTAAGAGACCTCTACAATGAATATGAGTACCCTAATAACCCATCTTAAAGTTCTGGACATTACTGAAACTAAGAGACTTCTACAATGAATATGAATACCCTAATAACCCATCTTAAAGTTCTGGACATTACTGAAACTAAGAGACCTCTACAATGAATATGAATACCCTAATAACCCATCTTAAAGTTCTGGACATTACTGAAACTAAGAGACCTCTACAATGAATATGAATAACCTAATAACCCATCTTAAAGTTCTGGACATTACTGAAACTAAGAGACCTCTACAATGAATATGAATACCCTAATAACCCATCTTAAAGTTCTGGACATTACTGAAACTAAGAGACCTCTACAATGAATATGAATACCCTAATAACCCATCTTAAAGTTCTGGACATTACTGAAACTAAGAGACCTCTACAATGAATATGAGTACCCTAATAACCCATCTTAAAGTTCTGGACATTACTGAAACTAAGAGACCTCTACAATGAATATGAATACCCTAATAACCCATCTTAAAGTTCTGGACATTACTGAAACTAAGAGACCTCTACAATGAATATGAATACCCTAATAACCCATCTTAAAGTTCTGGACATTACTGAAACTAAGAGACCTCTACAATGAATATGAATACCCTAATAACCCATCTTAAAGTTCTGGACATTACTGAAACTAAGAGACCTCTACAATGAATATGAATACCCTAATAACCCATCTTAAAGTTCTGGACATTACTGAAACTAAGAGACCTCTACAATGAATATGAGTACCCTAATAACCCATCTTAAAGTTCTGGACATTACTGAAACTAAGAGACCTCTACAATGAATATGAATACCCTAATAACCCATCTTAAAGTTCTGGACATTACTGAAACTAAGAGACCTCTACAATGAATATGAATAACCTAATAACCCATCTTAAAGTTCTGGACATTACTGAAACTAAGTATATCAACAAAATGTTTCTAGGATAGCTTTTACTCTTAGTTTTTCTGAGTTTTCTGAAAGTTGACTTTTTTCAGGCGAGATTTCAGATATTTCAGGAACTACTAAAGATATCAATACCAAATTTTGTCTATAACTTCTGGGTACCATTTACTAGTGACTAACACAGTGATTTTAAATTTAACCTTCTCTAAGCCAATTATTTATTTTAAATTTTGTAAGAGAAATCGGTAAAAAACATTTATTTCTAAAAATTTTGTAAACACAAATAAATTACAAATTAAGAAAACCCCTGTGTCTGTTACTAGATATAGAGTGTATCTACAAAATAAAAATATGTATGACTCTAGGTCTAATAATTTTTTATTCAAATCGAATTTAGCTAGCATACACTTACATTAGATACAGTAGTAATGTACTGTTAAACGTACTTGAATGCCACTTTTACGTATAAGGCGTTTATTCCAAAACAAAAACTTATATTTTTTAAATAAGCAATAAATATGAAATTAAAATCTGGTAACTGTGTTTATTAGCTAGTTCACTATACTGCAGTAGCATATAAGCATTATAAGTTAGCTGTTTTTTTTTCTATATTAGTTGATTTTTAATATACCAATAGATGTTACAATATTTTTTTAATTCTGATAAATATATTGAGTTGAACTCAACCAATTTAAGATTTTCCTTTGAACTGCTCTTATATAAAATATTTGATTAATATGGATTCAGAATTTGAAACTGGCTTTTTCTTCACTTGACAATAATTGAAAAAAGTATCTGAATTTTAATTGAAGCTGGCAAATTAAATTACCATCAAGATTGGCATTAAATGAAATTTTCCTCCCTTCAGATAGGGAAATACCTTACCGACCTGCCCGCCCACGTACATTACTAGTCCACAGCGGCAGATTCCGACAGAAGTTTTAGAATTTTGATTAGAAGTAATGTGGATGATAGTTAGTTAATTCTACGAGTACATAATTTACCGTAGAGCAGAAAATAACGGGCAAAGTTTTATCGGATTCCGCTCCGTTTAGTATCTATCTATCTGTCTGTATATATTAACAAACAATTTTATAACGCTAGAAAAGTTTAACCGACTGACTTGAAATTTTGCACAGACCTTTACATTAGCTCTACTACACAGTAAAATATTATCCGTTAAGTTACCTTCAACTATTTAAAAATGGCGGTCGATTAAAAATGTTAAATTAAAATATCTTGTAAACTGTAAGATTTGTCAATGTTACACAATAACAATAATTTTTAGTTAATTTTATCACAAATATATCAATAGCTTACATTCTTTGAAAATCTATTATTACTCAAGTTTTACTAAAAAATTATTTCACTTCAAGTATTAACAGCCTATTTAAAAGTTTTAAACGACCACCATTTAGAAATGTCTGAAGATAACTTAATACATATTTGTATAATGTTTAATAGTGTTAACTTAAAGTAATGTACAACATTTTAGTCAGACGGTCATACCGTTCTGGAGTTATTCATTCTTTTTTGTAAAAGAATGGAAACAGACTGATAGAAGATAACGGAGCGGAATTCAATAAAACTTTGTCGAATAATCCGAAAATATATAGCCAGGACACCTTCTTAGTTACAGCCTGTATAAAAGAATTTCCTTTGAAAATATTGTATCTATTTATATTATTTACAGTATAATTTTTTATCACAAAAGTGTACCCATGATATTTAGTTGTTTATTGTAAGATAGATAGTCTTTAATTACTTGTATGGTAAGAAAGGTTATCTATACAATAAATTCGGACTCTATAATATTTCTGTCTTCCAAGACAATACAGAAAGAGTTAATAGCACTGTATTTAGCACTGTCATAGAGTTTGCTTGGTACTGACGCTGTCCGGTGTTGTGGTAGGGTTATTAGAACGAGAGTCCATCACCATAAAGTCTAGGACAATTTGTGTTTAGAAAATTCTCACTGTGTCATAAAACGTTTTAGATACGAATATCCCCAAAGTTACATTACTATATTTTAATACTAATCTGCTTAAAATTAATGTCCTCACCATTTGGTAGTTCGTCCACTAAAGTGACAGTCCACAGCAATGTTACTGTCCTGTAATCCTTATTAGAGACTTTATAGGTAAATGAAATTACTGCATGGAGGATAGCCGTATCGTGAAAAAGTGCGCCTCTCAGTGACGACTTTGAATATTAGACTCGTTGTGCATTGAAATTTGCTGACTTTTCACTAATGTTAAAATAGTAGAATATATTTTATTAATTATTATTATGTTATTATAAAGTTTAAAGACAGTATGTGCCAATATTGCCAAACTATAAAATCATTGCCTTCATATATGATATATTTCGATAGGGCTTTATGCCTCTGGGTGAGTTGTAATGATAAAAGCACAACAAAGAATAGACCAAAAACCTAATATCAAAACTAATGAAATTCAACACGTAAAATATTTTCTAGCCAGGTATGTGGGTTAACGTGACATTTTGATTGATATTTTCATTTAATATTACTAATACTGAAAATATTAGTTATTACGATATGTCATATAAGAAATGTAGCTTTACAAAATATTTCCCTAAAGAGGCCTTACCAATATTAAGAATAATAAACTAATAAAATATGTGTCATTAATATTAAATTATTAAAAACTGTTATAAAAAATATTTAACTCCAACTGCAACAACGAGAGCAATATTTACAAATAATTGAAACAATGTATACTGAACGATAACAATTAACTCGATGGAAGGAAGTTGAATACAAAAACTATGATGTGGCAAAATTTAAGTCAATTAGTTAAGTACTTGTACACACAAATATATTTATACTGTTGGTTTATCTATACAGATCTAAAAATATAACTCGACTCTTCACGGAAGTGTTTTGATTGAACATTTTGTTGACTAAGGTCTCGCAAGAAAAATTATTTTGCAGTATTGGAGATTTGAAAATGTTTGCAATACTAAAAATTGTTCCATATCAAATGCGTATCACTTCATCATATTTTACATCCGGTCCAAGTAGGTTCCCTTAGAAAGCATAAATAATAGCCTTCCTTTTATTTTTAATGACGATATGATAATGAGTTGCGGATTTTAAATAAATATCTTTCAAATTGTTTCATTTTGATCGGGACCGAAATGAAACTTGCAGACCAACTTGGTACTGTCTAACATACGAGAGGAGTTAATAGTTTATTTCATCTTATCAAACACCTATTCAGTTATGTTAGCTTTTCCTAATTAACAAACGTTTTGATTTCTTAGATATTTCAAATCAGCATGACAACTTTTATCATTTTAACTAGTTTGTATTTAGATATTATTTAACATCAATAAAATTTACTTATTTTTAACCGAAAAAATGTTCCATTTTCGGGGGAGAGCCGAGGTTAGTACTTTGCCGGAGGGTGGTTTATATTGTCCAGTCTATTGTTGAGCTGCAGTTTAGTTGCTATTGTACTGGTCAACATAATACAGACAAGTTTTCATTGTATCCCTCTGACTGGAGCAGTTTGAACATTTTCACGCTAAATGCCATAGTCCTTCGTTAATTACTACAATATTAACTGGGTGAGTCTTTTTTACTTGAGGACTTCTAAACAGGGATGTGGCCTATGAAATTACCATTAATTATACTGCATGTTAATATATACTGTTAATATTAGTGTAGCCTACATTAGTAAAGTTTAGGGTAGGTTACATTAGTTTAGGGTAGATTTACACTACCAAATGGTGGATTTTGCTATTCATTCATATTAATTCGGATTTTGTGTGAAAACATTAGTGATATTTTAAGGTATGTAATTAACTGGGAAGAAGAGATGGTTTATACGTAAGAAGGTAATGCCTCTTCCATCCACCCATATCGGTACGGTCCACCCATACCGGTAAGATAGTAATAAAAAAACAAGTGCGGTGGTAATGCCCACCCACCCACCAATACATTTACAATGGTAATTATCCAACAGCCCACCCATACACATTCACTGGTTATGTCTCGCCCACCCGGCCGTTCGTTCATACACGTACAGTGGTAATACCCACCCGCCCACACATACATGTACGGTGGTAGTACCCACTTGCCTACCCATACATATACAGTGGTTATGACCTGCAAAAAACAAGTAAATGAAAATAAAAACCTGGATTTTTATTTAAGTCAAACATTTTGGGATTGAGCTGAGAAATTTAAATTTTAAAAATATCTAGCTTTAATACTGTTTTCTATATACGCCCATACACGTACAGTGGTATTGACCCACCCGCTCGCCCATACAAGTACAGTGGTAATGACCCCATATAAGTAAAGTGATAATGACCCACCCGCCCACCCATACAAGTACAGATAAATACAGAATCTCAGAAACCCAGCTTACATGAAATATTTTGATAACATGACAAAAAACTTAAGCTCTAGAGCTTTGCACTCAGTTAAAAGGTGCTCGCCAGACTCAAGGGCATCACCAAAAAGTTGGCCACTGGTGTCTTCTCTGTAGATATCAACCCGTCCACCCATACACGTACAGTGGTATTGACTCACCCGCCCACCCATACACGTACAGTGGTATTGACCCACCCGCCCGCCCATACATGTACAGTGGTATTGACCCACCCGCCCGCCCATACACGTACAGTGGTATTGGATTCATTTTTTTTACCTTTTTGGATTCATTGAAATGCTATAATTTTATTCCATTGCCTCAGCTACATCACAGTGGATGCTACCGATGATCGTTTAAAAAAAAGATGAATAAGAATATACAAAATTGTGAAGGGAGGAATATAGTCATTTGTAAAAGAGAGACGAAATGGTCAGGTTTACTAGATCTTACTACAATACTAATAGTAAAACACTGATTGTAAAATACTACTGTACTAGTATTTTAGTAGTGGAGTGCTTGTGAGGTCCTATGTGTAAGCCTTAAGGTATTGCATTATAAACCAGCTATAGTGGCAAACCTCACTAACTAACCAAACATTCCTATTACATGAGATATCTATTGTAAGTAACTTAGTCAAAGACCATAGTTTCATTACTTATTTAGATGAAGGTTATTTAGGTAAAGATCATAGGTTTATTTAGGTAATTTCTTTCTTAGAAATTTGTTTATCCACCTGTTCCGGAATCTTTCCTTATGAAAAATACCAATGGAGGAAAAAATCATTTGGTCTTTTTGACCAATGACTGCCAACATACTTGGATAAGAGCCTGGCCAACATTAGCTTCGGGCCAACCTTCCCCTAGTCCCTCTCTACGCTCGCGTCTACCTTTGTATTGACTTTTGACGCAATAGATTTTAGATTAATACTTAGCTTACTGCATAATAATGTCTTATGTTCTTGTTATTTTTTGTTTATAGAAGAGCTGAATATTATTTATTAATATTATCACTAATCATCCTTATAGTAAAAAAACTTTGAATGACTATATCTACTCTTTAAAATGAAAATGTTGCTAGATCCCTTTATTCAATTTTACTCTAAATTATTAGATCACTTAAGAAAGAGTCCCTCAAAAGTTAAGTCTCTACCAACTATAGATTCATCTGTACTTAGATTGTGAGTCAGTCAGGGCACTTCTTTTGTAAGTACAGATATTTCTCTCTTTCTATTACGTTATTTAACTAGTTATGTTTAGGTTAAATAGCAATATAATAAATTAATATTATTCGATTATAAAATATTATTATTTTATGGCTACAAATGTGACAAAAAACGTTCTGTAGTGGTTTTGGAAAGAATTTATTTATGAGCATGTCCCATATTATTCAAGGAATGCCTTACAAAACACAATTATTAAAAGGTGGTGGGAAATTCCATACGATGGAAGTATGTATAAGTATTAGTATAAGTTTCTGCAAACCTTAAAAAAGGACAATTCTTAAATGAGGAAAACAGGATATTTCCAACATGCATAGTGTTGTAGTTGTATTGTGTCTGACATACATGTGTAGCCTATAGATAACTCTACGGAAGCACACTTTGGTTACAAGCCATTCTAGTGCCGAACAACAGGGTATACGAAAGTAATTTGGCTTGTGGCCAAAGTCAACAATACTCGTTACCCCAACAATGAGGCATCTGTTGAATGTGTTCGCCGTACTATTATCTATCAAAGCCTGTACTCACAAATATACGATTACCTCTTCAAAATACATCCCCCCTCTTTACCCAAGACACACAAGAATAATTTAAAATAATATAATCTAAATTTTGTTTTCACAAGACTTAAACATTACAACAAAGAAACAATTTTGAATTGTTAAATTAAATTAAATATATACTTTGTATTGAATATTAATGCAGTTAAAAGAAGTATTTTTGTTTTGTTTACATTAGATAGCTGCAGGATGATTCTAAAACAGCTATAACAAATTATTTATTATTATTATTATTACTATTTTTTAAGTTTAATAACATATTGTGGTATCACTACTCTAATTGAAACTTATTTATATTATAATCATAATAATATAAATAAGTTAGTAAATTATATTATAATTTATTAACTATTCACGTCGAAGTAAGATGCTGATTGTTTTGAACTGTTTACAATTATTTTGTTGGATTTTATGTATAACACGTATTTTGAAACAACCAGACCTTTTAAAGATTTCTAGATACAATACACAATACATTTACAAAACTATTTGGTAGTATATCAATACATAACGTCTCCACATATTATCTTACTCAACGTAGATTATACTATTCAATACAAAACATAGAGGCACTCAATACCAACTTAGTGTATGGATGGGTGGACCATTACCACTCTACGTGCATTGGTTGGCGAGTGGACAATCACCACCGTACGAGAATGGGTTGGCGGGTGAATCATCACCATGTGCAAGGGTTTGGCGGGTGGGTTATCACCATCGTACGTGCATGGGTTAGCGGGTAGTTTATCACCAACATACGTGCATGGGATGGCGGGTGGGGTATCACCACCGTACGAGAATGGGTTGGCGGGTGAATCATCACCACCGTATGTGCAAGGGTTTGGCGGGTGGGTTATCATCACCGTACGTGCATGGGTTGGCGGATGGGTTATCACCAACGTACGTGCATGGGTTGGCGGGTGGGGTATCACCACCATACGTGCATAGGTTTGCGGGTGGGTTATGACCACCGTGTGCTTGGGTTGGCGGGTGGGTTATCACCACCGTACGTGCATGGGTTGGCGGGTGTGTCATCACCACCGTATGTTCATGGGTTGGCAAGTGGGTTATCACCACCGTACGTGAATGGCTCTGCGACTAGATCATCACCACCGTATGTGCATGGGTTGGCTGGTGGGTCACCACCACCGTACGTGCATGGGTTGGTGGGTGGGTTATTACCACCATACGTACATGGGTTAGTAGGTGGGCCATCACCACCATAAGTGCATTGGTTGGTAGGTGGGCCATCACCACCGTATGTGCATGGGTTGGCTTGTGGGTTACCACCACCGCACGTGAATGGGTTGGTGGGTGGGCCATCACCACTAGAAGTGCATGAATTGGTGGATGGGCCATCACTATTCACCACCGGACGTGAATGGCTTGGCGGGTGGATCATCACCACCGTACGTGCATGGGTTGGTGGGTGGGTCATCACCATCGAACCTTCATGGATGAGAGGGTTCGAACCTTCACCACTCGTGTTACTTATACGTGTTCTATTACTGTGTGTGTGTGTGTGTGTGTGTGTGTGTGTGTGTGTGTGTGTGTGTGTGTGTGTGTGTGTGTGTGTGTGTGTGTGTGTGTGTGTGTGTGTGTGTGTGTGTGTGTGTGTGTGTGTGTGTGTGTGTGTGTGTGTGTGTGTGTGTGTGTGTGTGTGTGTGTGTGTGTGTGTGTGTGTGTGTGTGTGTGTGTGTGTGTGTGTGTGTGTGTGTGTGTGTGTGTGTGTGTGTGTGTGTGTGTGTGTGTGTGTGTGTGTGTGAGTGTGTGTGTGTGTGTGTGTGTGTGTGTGTGTGTGTGTGTGTGTGTGTGTGTGTGTGTGTGTGTGTGTGTGTGTGTGCGCGTGCGCGCGTGCACATTCGCGTGCACGTGCGCGTGCGTGCGTGCGTGTACGTGTGTGGGTGTAAATTTACTTTAACGTATGTCTGTTACATTCCTACACTTACTAGCATTCTCATAATTTACACTTGCGAATAACAAAGCCTACGTACATAATGATACGTGAACTTCGTGTGATATGATTGTTTAGACAGGTAAACGTTTGCTGATGGAGCTGATCTTGTTAATGAGGGTTCGAGTAAATTGTAAAATAATTACATTTTATATATAGTCTACTCTAAAATATACTTAATACTAATGGGTTAATTATATTTTAAGATTGAAAATATTAAAATATACTATTTCAATATTAATAATAATAATTCCGTATAGTCTCCATTCTACAAATACAGTGTTGTATTAGTTTAAGCCGGCCATCGACAACAGTTGAGACTGTGTCAACTCTTTATTTGCCAGGGAAATGACGTTCCAAACCGGTAGCTCCATTGTGCTGGTGCACGGTTACGGTTCATGTGGCCGGGTCAACACAAGCAATTCTCTGTATTCTTTGGCCCTCAGTGATGCTCGACAAAGCTCTCATCTCGACCTTACATTGTTAAAGTTCAACAATGGGTTCAACTTTTCGTTACATAAGTTTTGATAGTTAACTTTGTTAAGAGTCTGCTAAAACTGCACGACTTAAAATGATATTTTTATAAATTTTGGTTGCTAGGTAATTGGTTTGTTTGAGAAGTTATAAATATAATATGGCCATTGTTTTATAGTCAGTTCACAGTTTCATCATTTTTATACAGTCCACTATTTCGAATAAATAAACAGTATTTGTGATTAACGTACAAGTGCGTTTTTTTCTATCTCGTTTCATTTCAATTTCAATAGAACATTCTCAAATACACCGCGCGTCAGCTACAATATGGTCCTCAAGTTTGTCATTAGAATACATTGTTATAATAAGGTCATAAGATATGAGGTCATTTTATCTGGCTTCGGTTAGTTAGTTATAAAAGTTTCCAGAATTGGAGAAAGTTTTCTTTTCTTCATAATCAACTATTTATACAGTGGTAGCTGCTGGATATTTATATGTATGAATTATAGCCTCCGAATTGAATTTAAATACGATAAAAGTTTAAAATACCTGTAAAAATCCATCTTCAGTTCTTAAAAATGCTCAAAATCCTATTACAATTTCATGCCCTTATAGTCACATCTTCAGGGACAAGAATAGGATATTTCTGAAACTCTATATTTCTTGCTGAAATTATTTATGTTCTGCGATAATATAAGCTGTTTAATATTGTGTATTGACTGAATTATATCAAATAAAATGTGTGTTGAATATTTCAGTTTTTCATTTAAGGGGAGATTGCACCCAAAATTTATTTTATTTTTTATTTTCATTTTTTTTGCGATTTTGGTGTGTTGGTTCCTTACGAGTAATTTGGTGTATAAATTATATGGGATTTCTAATGAGAAGTAATTTTAAAATAATATTTAGTGATGCATGTCACTGGTCCCGCGCCGCGCTACTAGCCTAACATAGGCTACCCGCCGGGATCTGTTGATTTGTAAAGTCAAGCAATTCTCTAAATCATTGTTATACATACACACACTATCAGCCTTTTAGTTGGTTTCTTTATATCTATGGTAACCAATCTAAGGACACATTCAGAAGTGGATGGGTTGTCGACTGCGGAAATTGAAAGCTGACCTCGGTAAGCAGAAACTGTCAGATGGGAAGACAATAAAAGGGGCCGGTAGGCTAACTGACAGTCTTATTGACAAATTTCAAGACTACTATGGTAAAGCAATTAGAAATAATTGTGATGATGTAGACAAAATGTTCAAAGCTGTGTGGGCTATATGGTTTCACAGGTTCTCAACTGATGCGAAACCGATTCACAAACTGTGCGATGAGTCTTGGTGCGGATTCAAAAAAGCAAAAAAAAGCTAAGATAGCCTACCAACATAAACCTACTCCTGAACCTGTAATGATGGCTATCAAGCCCATTTTCAATGATTTAGCCAGAAAAGATCTGTTGAAAAAGTGTACCTATGGAATGACTCAAAATTGCAACGAGTCATTCAACAATGTCATTTGGTCGCGGGTACCAAAAACCAATTTTGTTGGGAAAAAAATGTTGGAGGTAGGTGCTTGGGATGCTGTTTGCACCTACAATGAAGGTTATATGTCTCGTTTGAAAGTTTTGAAGAAGTGTGGTGTCAAAGACATTGGGAAGAACACAGTGGCAGCCATGAAAGCCGCCGACACTCTACGCGTCAAGAAAGCGGAGATCGCCGTCAAACAGCTGACAAAGGAAGCAAGGACAGAAAGGAGAAGAAAAAGATTGAAGCTAGACAGTAAAGACAATGAGAAGGACTATCAGCCAGGAGGGTTTTAAAATGGTATGTAAATAAAACAGTTCATAGGTTATGTTCTTCGTATTTAATAATTTCCCGAAAGTTGCGGTTTTTATCATATATGACCCGTTTCCATAGAAACTATTATAGTTACAGGCTTGAAATTTTTACTGAGTGTTTGAAACATGGTGTTGGTGATGTGGATCTACATTTATTATGATTTAACAAAAAATAAAAATTTTAGGGCCAAAATAAAACGAAAAATCACTATTTTTCATTAATGTTTAAAAAATAAAATGAAA
The DNA here is from genome assembly GCA_035578905.1 of Stictocephala bisonia. Lineage (NCBI taxonomy): Eukaryota > Metazoa > Arthropoda > Insecta > Hemiptera > Membracidae > Stictocephala > Stictocephala bisonia. The sequence continues at coordinate 39,163 of JAQJVL010001042.1, forward strand.
CAGTTGTTAAAAATTTTAGTAGGAAGCCGAAAGTAGATCAGTAGTGTCCCCAAGCATAACTGAGTATATGGTAAAAATTGCAGTGCTGTAGCTTAAGTACTTCATGAGAAAATGGGTCTTATATATGACCAGTTTTAACATAGGCGGGATAGGGAGGTGCAATCTCCCCTTAAAGTGTCATTTGGCTTTATTTTCGTTGCTGTGTATATCTCATATTGCTCAATTCATTCTAAGCTTTTTGATTCTTTGTATTTATGTAATATGTACATCAGATTCTGTGTTTTATACTGAACGATTTTCGTGGAGTAAATATTGTGCTAATTTTTATAACTGGTTAATACATTTTTATCTTGGTGAATGTTCTTTGAATATTTTAAAATTTTAACCTATATAGTACTTATTACAGTTTTTGGTTGAACATGTAACTTTATATACTCCAGTTTCCTTGTATGAATCATCATCATCGTCATTTATCTTATTTATATTAACTTATTTTCAAGTTTATTATTAGTTTTAGTAGCGAAATAAATGTTGTATTTGTGTAGTTCATGACGTAATTTCTCTCCATAATTGATTGAAATAAAAACTATTCTACGCTTCTCACTTTTTGAGGTATTTAATTTACGGGTTTTTTAACACGTTTTTCTACCAAATTACTATTGTATCAATTTATAATTTCTAGAGTTCAACAGCATTTAATGCTTTGAGGTAATCATTATTATTTAGTGAAACAGCAATTAAAATATAAACTAGGCAAAGGTAAGATGATTTTTTTGAGATTGTGGATGGATAGATGAACTATGAATAGTATGTTTTGTTATGGTTGGTTTCTTATAAATATAGCATACTATTTTGAGATTGTGGATAGCTAGATAAACTATGAATAGTATGTTTTGTTATGGTTGGTTTCTTATAAATATAGTATACTATTTTGAGATTGTGGATAGCTAGATTAACTATGAATAGTATGTTTTGTTATGGTTTGTTTCTTACAAATATAGTATACTATTTTGAGATTGTGGATAGCTAGATTAACTATGAATAGTATGTTTTGTTATGGTTGGTTTCTTATAAATATAGCATACTATTTTGAGATTGTGGATAGCTAGATAAACTATGAATAGTATGTTTTGTTATGGTTGGTTTCTTATAAATATAGTATACTATTTTGAGATTGTGGATAGCTAGATAAACTATGAATAGTATGTTTTGTTATGGTTTGTTTCTTATAAATATAGTATACTATTTTGAGATTGTGGATAGCTAGATTAACTATGAATAGTATGTTTTGTTATGGTTGGTTTCTTATAAATATAGTATACTGTCTTGTTTCTTGAGTATGAAATGTCAAAATTTCTTAAACTTAATGGATATATTAAGTTTAAAACATAACCAATTCTTTAAGTAAAAGAATTATCTCGACAAAGAACTCCATAATGTTAATTTTACCTAATGGATTCGGATAAAGCAAGAAGTTATAAATACTGCTGAATTGGAGCTGCTACGATCAAAAAATTAAAGTATTTTTGTCGTTCACAAAATACTTGAAGTCCTTATCAGGTTATAACAGTTTACCTTATTTGCAACTGAAATTAATTTTAAATAAGCGTATTATGGACTTTTTATTCCCCAATCTATGGATGAACTAGTGTTGTAAACTGTTTTTTTTTTTTGTGCAATGATAACAATAAAATTCCATTTAATCCTAGATCTTTAGTTAATTTCATGATTCATGAATACGTTTTTTATACTTTATTGTAAATTTACACTAATGACAGTGACTGGAAACTAGGGCTGACAGTATTAAAATCCCGATAAGTTCGCTTATATTCCAATAAATTGATTATCACCCTCTAACCTGCTACATTCAAAATGAACATTTTCTCTGGATAGGGACAAGAAGTGCTTGATCAGACTAGGAGGGCGAGCGAAGCGAGCATAACTGCGTTAGAAAATGTAGAAATATTTCGGTGACAGATTTCGCTAGACTTTACCAAATGTATTCCTCGATGAGGCTTTATGGCCTGACGATGTTTTGCCGATATCGATTTGGACATAATTTAATTTTCTTTTTGCTTAGATTGTAAAATATGTTATGTTGAGTCAATTTTTTTAAATAATTACTAAATACTGTACATACATAGTAATAAGAAATAAATATTTAAATTACTTAACATTTGCCAAACTAGTCGTAATCCTGTACATATAAAATCAACATTTATTAAAAGGACATATTACCTCAATTTATGTGGAATACAACACGTAGATTTTAAGAACATATAACTTGGTTTATTTTAGTTTAGTTCACTTTTGGTTTTATGTTTACCAAGTTTGGTGTTGTTTGCTGTATATCATGGTAAATTGTAATTTCTATAATTTATTTATCGAGAATCTTAAGTAATCTTAGAACTTAGGCTTAAGCGGCCGGTGTCATAACTAGAATCTACAGTTTCCGGTGACAACCGCGTCAAGGTACTATCTACAATATTTACTAGATGACCAGACGTTTCGCCCATACTGTGATGTGGCATCCTCAGTGGTTTCTCTGAGTCTCATACTGAGTCTCAGTACCGGAAACTGTAGATTCTAATCTTAAGTAAGATTCAACTCCTGGAAGCTTTACCTTGCTTGATGAGGTTTAACAAACTTCTAAAAACAAATCATTCCTTAGTTGAAGTTTAAGAGTCTAAACAAATTCCCATCGCCTTACATCGATGCATGATATGTTATTTTGTGAATAGCTATGTTTGATAGAATATTGGTTTTGGAACGAAGTTATAGTTGTAATTTGCATGGAAACAACACAAAAATCCAATTACTGAAAGAGTTATTACACAGGCTGATATTGTATTTTCCCTTTGGCTAATACTCTGTTGGCATTTATTAGGCCTAATAGTAACAGGTGTACTTATGAAATCTGACTTGAAATAGAATCGTACTACATTAAACAGATTTAATTAATTCATATACAGTTAACATTTTATAGAAAATGTGTCTTTTGCAGATTTGAACACAAAGATTGGGTGAAAATAGGCCTAATTAATGAACGAAAATATGAAATGACATCGCAACTAAAATCTTGTTTCGTTAGATATATTTTTAATCCACACTATAGAACTCTCGTAGTATTTCCAGAAGTACCCAAGATCATATATGTACCACCCAATGCCATGAATATATTAATGATGAACTTGTGTGTGAGGATGTGTGTAACACATTATCGACATATTATAATGAATCACTTCCGTTTACAATGAACTGCGTTTAATTTAAGGCTTTATTTCATTAACTATATAATTAAATTGAAAAGGATATTTGGTCTTACATATTTATTAAAA